>JAOXXN010000175.1:18728953-18742471 GCA_026770055.1 Myrmophylax atrothorax | reverse complement strand
ACCTGGCCTTGGACACTTCCAGGGCTGGGGCAGCCACAGCTTCTCTGGGCAACCTGTGCCAGGGCCTGCCCACCCTCCCAGGGAGGAATTTCTTCAGTACCCATTTTTGTCCTTCTGCTCAATCCATCCAGTGTTAACTGGAACTGCCTGAGCCCACCAGAGAATCATTTGTAAACTTAAATCAAACTTCCCACTTCTGTATTTGCTTCCTGCGAAAATCTGGTGAGCAATTTTAAGACCTGGAACATGTGACAAAACACCATCTTTATACAAGTTACACAACTGTTGAAAACAAAGCTCCCTTTTGCAACTGTGGATATTTACAACAGAAACCTGCCCAGAATGTCACAGCCCTGCAAAGACAAGGACAAGGCCAGCTTTGCCAGATCATCAGATCCACTCTGCTGGAATCCCAAACTGCCCCTGAGCAGCACTTGTAATAAAAAGCCACAAGAAAATCCAGCATAGAAATCAATACCTGGTTTGGCCTCTTCACAACCAGTGAAACAAACCTGTGGTTGGTGTAACTGATGATGAAAAGCTCATTAAACTTTAGTTATAACATTATTGACACAGCACTTATGAGGGAATTGAGATAACCATCCTGGTGGTTCTTTGTACTATTAGAACACATAAACCTGAGTGCCCTGCAGCCAAATCCCACCATTATGGACATTCTTAAATATGTGAGTGAATACAAACCTCTGTGTTGATTTAAAAGAAACAAAAGAGCTTAAGCAGGACACCAGGTGAGCCCAGAACGGCTCTGGTTCAGCTCTCCTGATGGGACAGGCATGGACAGGCATCAGAGGGTAGGCAGGAGACTCCTCTCCTGGCACAGAAACCCTCCCATCCTCCTACAGCTGCCTGGGGACTTTCTGAGCCACTGCTTCACCCAACCTTTAGTCCACAAGAGCTCCCAACAGGCCTCTCTTCCACAAATGGAAGAACTTTTTTCTCTTTACTTCATTGATGACATACTTGACCTCCATCACCCCGGTTAATTAATCCCTCAATATGTACAGTGTTAAACCTGCTGTTTAATGATCTCACTGGCTCTTCCCAGCTCCCTACAGGTCCTTCCTTCTGATGGTGCAATTCACTGTATCCCTCCTTTCCAATCCCATTGCCCCACTGAGCCCTTCCAAGCACCAGCTTAACCAGAGCATGTGCACGGGGTGGGGGAACTCAGTGCCCAGTTTGGCCTCAGCTCCTGCTGCCCTGCCCATCCTCACTGCAGGTACAGCTATTTTTCCCCAGTTCACGTCTGGACTGGGTTAACTGGGCCGCAACTCTGAGCAGTGGGAGCACTGAGCCACCACAGCAGCTCCTGTAACAGATGAGTTTGGGTCTCTAGACACAAATTCAGTTATTTATTGAGTGGGAACCAATCCATATCTTCACATTCATCTTATTCTATCCTTCTTCCAGCTCTACTGTGGCAGCAACCTCTCTTTCAGGGGAAAAATCTGGATTTCATATAGTGAATATGAGGTGTATCTACCACATCCTGCAGCATAAATTACTTGTGTAAATGTTTTGCAGACTTCTGAAAAATCTACAAGTATTAAATTAACTAGTTTTTAAGGTATTTAAAGTTGAAGAGGAATTAAAAATACCATACTGAAACTTTACACTATGTTCCTTCATTTCATTATGAAGTGCACTTTGCATAATTCTTGTACAAGTCACCACAAGATCAGGTTTATATATGCACATTTACAGATGTAAGAGCAGCCTAATCCCCCCACATGTGTCTGTTTTATCTCTTTCACTTCAAGGCATGGTCATGCATTCATTCCTTTTTTGCTAACCAAGGAAACCAGAGGGATTAGTCCAGCACGAGGAGATAACGCTGGAGCAGAGGAATTCTGTGACCTACAAACACCCAGGGAGCACCACTGGTAACAAACCAGCCCAGCCCCGAGCTTTGCACATCCACCTGAAAGCACAGAAGCCTGCTCAAAATTCAGCTGTTGTCTGAGGCTTTCCTTGAGATGTTACATCTCCTGCACAGTTGTGGCTGCAACCAGCTTTAGATTAATTGAAATTTTCAACAGCCATTAGCATTTCAGCTCATAGGTCAAGCATGAAGCAGAAAGCACAGGACTCAGCAAGAGGCTGAGGGGGATGAGCACGTGGCAGCACAAAGGAAAGGGGCAGGTTGCAGTTTGTGCTCAGAGGAGGCTGTTAATGACAGCTCCGCTGTGGAGGCAACAAATGTTCTCCTCATTCCAAAATGCATTTGTGGCAGAGGCACACACTGCTTTGGTACACTCATTCTCCCTCTTTCAAAACACAAAATAACAGGAAAATCATGAGCTTTCTCACGTTAATGCAAACAAACATGAGTTAGAGTAAAGCAACAGCTCCTTGCAGCAGCCTTGCCTCACCATGAGAGCCTCTCCTGCAACCCGGCATTTGAGCCACTCCAGCTCCATCCTTGAGCCATTCCAGCTCCATCCCTGGACACACATGAAGCCAGGCAGAGCCCTGGGGACTTGGCAATGTGGGCAGGGGTGTGCCAGGCAGAGCTGCTCACAGGCCTGAGGGCTAATGCCATTGCTCAGTCAGCAGAAAGCTCCTGGAGAACAGCACAGAACGTGCTCTGAGTGCACACCCGAGGGCTCCTCGGGAATCTGCCACTGCAGGAATCCTGCACTCCACCAGATAGGAAAGGAGAGGGAACATTCACACCCCCAGACCCTCATGGGCTCCACTGGAGAGTGCAGGGTGGTACAGGAGAAATCTCTGTGCCAGGAAAACCATCCTGCAACTACAGAACCCACTGCAGGGCAGGGAGGGCTCCACTGCTTGTCTCATCATGGGTTTATCTTTATTCCAGAGTTCCCTGTGCTGGAAACAAGGTGACAACATGAACAGAGGAGAAAAAGGATGTTTAACTGCAAGTGAATTACCCCTATAAACAGCAGAAAACAGCCCTTATTCCCATTTGAACCACTAAGCATCATCTGTTCCTGCTGTGGCACAGGCAGGTGAGCTCATCCACAATATACAACACTGGCAATGCTGTCACATACCAAAAATCCTAAATCTGAGCTCACTGCTTCATCCAACATGAGCATTCACAGGGCTCCTCTGGGGATGCTCAGTGTATTCTCAAGATTCCAAAAATCCCAGCAAGCTTGACACACAAAACCTTAAAACCCAAGAACAATTACCACCCCAGCTGAAGCAAACCTCCACTACCATTTTATCAGTGCATCTCAGCACAAGGGCACTACAAACCAGGGGAAGTCATTGGGACCCTGAGTGTTCCTAATTTAAATTGCAGTCAGTGGCTCGTGACCACGGAGAGATTCACAGCAACCAGTCTGGGTATTTTCTGCCTTCCTCTCATTTCTCCTCCTTCAGTGAAATAAGAGGGATTAGCTCTTTCAGCCTTGTGGAGGATCTCCCTGGGCTTGCTTTTCCCAATAAATCAATGCCATCAAGACTCCAACATTTTCCACATGACCAGAAATACAAAGGATTACTTTTAAAAACAACAAAAATCAGGTGAAATGCAGTGTTTTCACCACAGACACTGCATGAAAGTATTTAAGGGTACAAGTTAAACACCATCCACATCACTCTGATATCCTGACATGCTATGCCTGGATGGGGAACACCTCCTCTCAGTTTGGGAATCGTGGTTTGATTCCACAGGAGGATCCATGGGATTTACAGGTTACCAGAGGAATTGATTTAGGGCAGTAATTGCAGGATTTGGCCCAGTTTGTGCATCAGGAAATCCAAGCACCAAAGGAAACAGGACAACATTAGAGACACAGGGATACTTCCTCCTTATCCTGCATTTCCTACTTTCCTTGTGTTTACCTGGAATCTACAAAAATTTCCTTTTTCCACAAAGATGTTCACAGTTAAATAAAACCCCCAATAAGCTTCAGGAAAGCCACACATTCAGCAGCCCAGCCCACACAGGTGGGACTTTCTTCACCAGTATTTTGGACAATCCCAGCAGAGGCTCATGAGAAACTGATGGGACAAGTTTTTGTCAGGATCTCCAGGGAGGAAAGAGTTTATAATCATGCTGGAAGTGCCCAAGACATTCTTCCAAGTAGCATAATGCTGCAATTCATCAGGTCATCATTTTGTTCCAATACCTCCTGTTAATGAAAATATTTTGTGCCCAGGCTTTCAGGGATGTTGCTGATAAAGTGAGGATTATTTGTGAGCACAGCAGCAGATTTCTGCCCTCCCTCAGGTAGTTTTACCCTTGTAGGAGAAAAGCATCTTTCAAAATGCTCCAAATGCCAATGATTTCCTGGCTGCAACAGTTGCTTTTCTCCATTAATACTTTTTTTCAGGGCACTGAATCAAAACATCCATCAGCTGCACTGAAGACAGCTGACAATATATTGAATGTATCTACTGTAGCTGGGAAGGAAAGGGGAAAGACTTTGTAATTCTGCTTTTCTCTGCTCTGGATCCACATTCATCATGTCTTTCACTACTGGCAAGATGCAGAAAGGCAGTTGTCAGTGACTGCATCATTTTCAGGTGATCACAGATGTTTCATCCCACAGAGCACAAACACACAGGGTGCATTTTAGGGCACAGTTGATCTTTAGAGTTACAATTTGACTCCAACAAGGTGGATGAGCAGAGAACAATGAGGGAGGAACACAAGCAGCAAAACATACTATCCAAAAAGCCTAAAAGCTTTCAAAACCACATCTATTTCCTAAGGACCTGGAGAAAAATGTTATCAAGCAAATTGGGCAAATCCAAGTCCATTCCCTCAGCCAGTGGGGGGGTTGGGGAAGTGTCTCCCCAGGCCAGACAAGAAGATTTATAAACAATTGAGAGGCAGTGCCCACAAACTGCATGAGGGTAATTTAGATCATCACTTTGCCCTTCTCTTTACCTTTAGTGGTTTGCTTTCCATGGCAACAGCAAAACACACTCGCCTAAATCCCACCACCAAACAGTCAGTCCTTGTTTCAAAAGCTGGAGGTGCTGCTGGTTCCCTGTGATGTGACTTTATGAACACTGAGCACAAACCCACCACATCTTCCTTTTTTTTTTTCCCCCCCAAAAAAAACCTCAACTCCACCTTGCTGGAAACTAAAGTAAATAAAACTAAATTTGAAGTACAGCAAATGTAAATCAGGAGTGGAAAATTCTGCTTGAATTAATAAAATCTGCTCAAGGTATGCAAACCTGTAAGGAGAATCCTTATGCTGAATGTCAACCAGGCAGAATCACGGCCTTCATTGCCCAGTCTGTCCCTAACACCGTGTTCTCCAGAACAAGGCTGACTTTTGCTGCAGAAGTGTCACACTAATCAATGACATACACGTTGGGATAAAGTTCTCTCTGCAATACAGACTTTGTACAGGGCTTCTGTAACATCACATGTGTTGCTCTACCTTTTTCTTAAGCAGAAAAAAACCCCTCCAAACTTATAAATACTGTTGTTTTCATCCCATTTGTGTCAGGTCATGTGGATAAATTCACTTTATTGCCCTCTAATCGTTATCTCACATATTGAGCTAAACTGCCCCTGGCAGCCTGGTGGATGCTCTTGGGTGTTCCCTGAAAAACGTGACTGTGTCGTTATAAATAACATTTCCAGTTAAATGAGTAACAGGAATCCTTTTGAGGTGGTCCAGGACACAGCACATCAAGAGGGTGCAAAGGGAGCCTGGCATTAAATGCAGAGAGCTGCCCACAGCTGGGGCAGCTCCCTGGCATGGGGGCACCAGGACAACACTGTTGCAGGGGGGAGCCACACACCCACCTGTAATTTAGTCAGTGAATGCCAGAAAAGAACTAACCCTGTACCAACCAAACTCTGTTTTACTCTGCATGGCAGAAGAGCCAACAGGAGCCTTCCTTGCTAGACCTTGTACACCTTAAATACAGGTAACAGGAGGTGGCAGGTGAGCTCTTGGCTTTACTGACAATTTCCTTTCTCCTTTTTCACAACAGTGGAAAACTCCCAGATCTTGAAGCATCCCAAGTTTCAAACAGGTGGAGAAGAAGTTAATGGCTCCAGGAGACATGGCAATGTAAAAATGAAACCCACTGCTGCAATTACATCAATGCCCTTTGAGCTTCTCCCTCCACTCTCCTTTTCCTCCCTTTATTTGGCTGAAGTTATTTAAAGGACAGATCTCTGTTTAAGCAGCTGCTGCCATGACTGGTTGGGCCAAGCAGCATTTTTAATTAAATATTTGCTGCTGTGAGAGTTTTCTCTCCCCTCCCTGCCATCCTTGTGGACAACATTTGTTCTTGCAGAGATAACAGGGCTGCTGAGCAGCCTCCTGCACTCCAACCCCTGCCAGGGTGTGAAACCCCCACAAAAATTAATATGATGATATGCATCGTGACACTTGCTATCAAGGACAACCATCAACAATAAGGAGAAGAAATAAGGCTTGCTGGGATTTAATAATGATTATTAAATTATGTCATTTACATAATTAGACTGTGGTAATAACTATGGCATATCTCTTTTATGGCACAGTAAATTGGCAGAGAACTTCATAAAGGGATTTGGGTATTTTTTTTTTCCTTCTCTTCCTTCTCTCCCAGCAATAACTGAAGAGTAGATCAGGTAAATGATATGGCAACACACACTAAGCAGGTTTGCATAGAGGATGGAAACTGAGATGAGTATCACAATGTGAACAAGAGAATTCTTGAGAAATAATGAATTTCAAACAGGTTTCTTACACGTTTCTTTCTCTTTGAGTTTTTTCCTTGTCAGCAGCCAGGAACAGCAATGTCTCTGGGATGTTTTATGGTATTTCCCAACAGGACCAGCAAGACTTTGGGTTTACTCTACCAAACCTGTTCACAGAATTGTTCACTGTTCCTTCCAGCAGGTAACCCTGGGAAAGGCATTAAAGGCAACTGGGCTGAAAAATACCTGTAAAGGCTTGGCTTTCTTGGGGGAAAGCTCCTTTCCAACTGACATCTCACAAAGCAAATGTGTGTCTTGACTCATCTATACCTGGTCTAGGTGTGGCTCTGTGATTCCCACCTACTCCTGAAACCATCAGAGCCACCTTAGTGTGAAAAGCATCCCAACCCTCTTCGGTAGACTCAGTTTGACAGTAGAGGTGGAACAGGTAAAGAGAAACAAAAAAATACATGTTTTTTGAGTCAAGATGTTTCAGCTTGTGGGACAGACTTTTGTGGTGCCTCTCTGTGTAGACATGAGAAAGCTGCAAAGGCTGAGCGTTCCCTGGGAGGGTGGGCAGGCCCTGGCACAGGTGCCCAGAGAAGCTGTGGCTGCCCCAGCCCTGGAAGTGCCCAAGGCCAGGTTGGAGCCCCCTGGGCTGGTGGAAGGTGTCCCTGCCCATGGCAGGATGGTGGCTGAGCTTTAAGGTCCCTTCCAAACCAAACCATTCCATGATTCTGTGAGGCTGAAGGGGTGAAGCAGCACAGAGGAGCACAGGATCTGGAATGTGAAATGGAGATGGAGAGAGAGGTTTCAGGAAAAAAAGAGGCAGCAGGAGAAGTACATCAGGAAACTGAGAGCAGCCACCAAACAAGGCTGGGACAGCTACGTGGGGCCCTGGAGCAGCTGCTGCTGGAGGTGGATGAACGAGGGAACAGCCCCTGGAGGGGGATGGCTCGGGGAAAGTCACAGGGAATGCAGATGAGTGAGGGATCAGTGCTGTGCAGAGACAGGCAGTGCAGGCACTTGGGAGAATCTGGGAGGCTGGAACAGCAATTCCCTGGGGAAGAGATGAAAGAGAGACTGGTCTCAAAGCCCAGAGCAGGGAACTGGAGACAGCAATGGCAGTGGCAGTCTGTGGGGAGCAGAGAGCACAGCAGCAAAACCTGCATTCCACAGAGCGTTTCAAACCTGCCTGAACTCCCCAGGCTGAGAGACACAGTGGGGATTTATTTCAAAAGGAAAGACTAGAATCACTAAGCAATTTATATATATATATAATCTATATATATATATATATATATATAAATCCAATAGTTTAAAACAGACAAGACTGTACAAGCTATTCTGTCACATCAGTGCACAGGCACTGGAAGACTCAGCCCTGACTCTAATCTGCACCAGGCTGCATTCTTTGAGGTTGGGATGGATGCTCCTGACTGACAACAGCTTCAGTGACAAGAAACAACCATAAATCTGATCTTCTGTTTCCACAGGAAGCCTGTCACATGCCACTCATGCACCAGAACACCTCCCTGCCTTGCCTGCTGGCAGAAGCAACTGGTGAAGCAAAGCAGGGCTGGGGCCACTCTCTGCTACTTGTCTCAGGAATCTTGGGGGGATTTATTGATGTGATTTACATGGTTAATAAACACTACCACATAAGTACAATTCAGTATAGTTCCTGAAAGAAACAGAAAAGGTCCCTATCCCAAGTCCCTCTGCTTTCCTCAGATCCACCCACCAGTGAACTGAGGTCACTGGCACTCTCCTGGGTGCCAGGCAGGTAATTCCAAACTGACAACACACACAGGTCTTTCAAAGCAGTGGAGAAATCAGGGACAGTCTGAGAGATGTTAATAAAGTGCCTCACCACTCTCCCCAGGAATCCTCATCCCTTGCTGCTTTCTCATTTCAGAGTGGAGGGTGACCACAGGTGTCTGTCCCAGCAGTTGAAACATTTTGGCTCAAAAAAGCATTTAATTTTGTTTCCCTTTACCTTCTCTACCTCCAGTATCAAACTGAGTCTAATGAATAGGTTGGGGATTTTTTCACACTAAGTTGGCTCTGTTGTATCCAGGATGGGAATAGGTGAGAACCTCAGTCACACCTCACTTGGAGTAACGCCTTCAGCAGCTGCTAATCCAGGTACACATGAAGTTTTCTGTTTCCAAATTTTGTCTGCTTTTCTTTTGTAGCAGCATTTCTAATTTTGCAACTTTGGTTTTATTAGAGTGAAAGTTGCTTTCATTCTCAGCTTGGCTAAAGTTTAAAAGGGCTCATACAAACTTGTTGGGCACAAGGAATACCATTTTCACACTCAAAGAAATCAGTGTTTTCAACAAATACTTTAAGCTTCTATAATCCAGGACAAGTTTGGGCATCCCAGGCGTCTGGGAGTGGCTCTCACAACTGCAACATCAGCTCCAGGGCTGCTACCAGAAAGCTGCAAGCCAGGAGGAAACACCCCAGGAAGTGGTTCTTGGGTAACACCACTCCTCCCTATCCAAAGGGACACTCCAGGACTCCACAAGACATCCAAACTGGTGCAAAGTGTGGCTCATCTGTCTTTAGGCACCATGGAAAAGTGCTGGAATGGGCTACCCAGGGAGGTTTGGAGTCCCCAGCCCTGGAGGTGCCCAAGGCAGGACTGGCTGTGGCACTCAGTGCTCTGGGCTGGGAGACAAGGTGGGCATCGGGCACAGGGTGGGCTCCATGGGCTGGGAGGGCTTTGCCAAGGTGGGCTCCATGGGCTGGGGGGGTTTTTCCAGCCTCAGGGATCCTGTGACTGCTGTCTAGATGGGACTGGTGTTTCAGAACATGTCCCAGTGCAGAGCAGGCTGAGCCTGACCCAACACCCGCTTAAGGTGCCAGGTCAGCACCTGTCAGGCAGTGGGAAGTGACTCCTGCACCCCAAAATATTCACCTCAAACTCACTCCTGCACTCTGAGCCTCCCCAGGGGCATTGAAAAGCCTCTCAACAGCAATTTAGCCATGAACAGTCAGGAGGCACCTTTGAGCCTCCTCGGAAAGCTCATAATCCCTTTTCTCCAGGCTCTGCAGAGCTCAGGGGCTGAAGTGTCCCAAGTGTCCCCTGCAGGGAGGAGTGACACCAACCTGATCCCAACCCCACCCCAGCTTCCCTCCAGGTGCCAGACCCACCCACGGGTGCCACGATCCCACGTATTGCCCGCTCCAACAGGTCTGCCTGGCAATGTTTTGCTAATCCTGAACCACAAAAAGGCTTAAAATCTCTGTCAATCAGGGCTGCCCCCACCCCGGCCCTGCTGGGAGGGTTCATACTGAGCTCCCCAGCCCTGCCAATGTACTGAGGGAAATTAAACCCCAGCCGTGGAAACAATAGCTATTACAAAGTGTGCAATCAGCAGGAGATGGGATGGATGTTTGTAATTCCAAGGCACAGAAAGCCTTTTTTGAATGCCTTTAGTCTCATCTGTGCTGCTTTAATATTTTGCTGCCTAACCATTGAGTTTTACAGCTGGGCCAATGATTTTAGTGAGGTACAAACTCATGGAGTAGAATGTCAAGCTATGTGGTGAAGTCAAGTAAACATTTGCAGTAATTATATGCCCAGGAGATTTCATAACATGATAGAATTAACAAGCAGCTCAGTAAATTATATCTCACTTGATCTGCAATTGCCACATCTCCAGCAAAGGACTCGGCTCCGTCTCCAGCAGCTCTGACAGGACGTGGTGGTGCCAACCTGTCAGGCAGTCATTGTGCACTGCCATCAGCCACCACCTCCTTTTCAAAGGCTGAAAGCACAATTTTCCTGCCTTTTCTTTTCAAGAGAAAGCACGGTCCTAACCGGGGAAAAGAGGCAGTTTGCTCACACCTTGCGATTCGTGCCGGAATTCGTTTCCACTTCTTCACCACAGAACAACTGTTCAAAGGGACTAGCAGGATGCACTGATGGCAATTCCTAATTCCAAATGGGTGTCTGGAAAGGTTTAAATGCTGCAAGGCTCAGCCAGGCAGGGAGTGCAGGCTGCCTGTGAGCAGAGCAGCGTGCCCAGCCAGCAGCAGCGAGATGCTGCACACATATGTTCCAGGCTGGCACAAAGCTCATCAAGCACCCTGACAACAATCATTTTCATAAAGCATGAGCCAAAAGCTACTGCCACTCCTGATGAAAACTGAAGGAACGAGAATGGCTCAGGAGATTGCCAGGGAAGGAAACGCAGATTGGTTTTAAACATCTCTTTCTGGAGCGCTCTGGCGATGCCAGGGTTACCAGCCAGGGCGATTACAGCCCCCCAGCTCCACTGGGTATTGGAGCACAGCAATAAATTGCCCAAGCAGCTGCTCAGACATGAGTGCCCTTTAGCATTTGCTAAAGTGATTTCCTACAAAATCTGGATCATTTGTCAGGCCACTACCTGAAAAGTGTAACACACTTACAGAAATCACAGATTCATCACCGGCTAATTCTGTTTTCTGAACAGCACACACAGAAAAAAAGAGACAATGCTCAGCCCTCAACTCCTCTCACATCTCACATCAGTTTCCAAGTAGTGTTTACTGCCTTCCACATAGAACCACAGAGTGGTTTGGGCTGGAAGGGACAGTGAAGACCACTTTGTTCCACCCCCTGCCATGGACAGGGACACCTTCCACTCTTCCAGGGTGCTCCAAGCCCTGTCCAACCTGGCCTTGGGCACTTCCAGGGATGGGGCAGCCACAGCTTCTCTGCCCAACCTGTGCCAGGGCCTCCTCATCCTCACAGGGAAGAATTTCTTCCCAATATCTAATCTAAACCTACTTTGCTTCAGTTTGAAGCATTTGAGAACTAGTGAATTAGAGAATTTGTAGTGGAGTCATCCTGAGAATGTGCCTTTTGGGCTGAGGAGGAATAAGACAGCATTATGTGCAAGCTTTGCACATCAGTGAACACATCCAACAGCTCAGCAAAACCAGCACACCTTACAGAGCCCCACACAGCCCATGACGTCTGTGATATGGCATCTACACCTTCATTTGGAGCAGTTCAGAGGGACTGCCTCTCTCTGGAGAGAAGGGCATGATGCAGAGACAGCAAAGAATAACATTTTTTACATCTGTTTGTAAAAAACTGTTTTCGCTAAATTTTTTACTTGCAAACCAGACTAATTTTAGTGGAAAGTATGTAAAACTTAACCACCTTTTCCAGAAATGTGTCACTTCCCCACAATCCTAATATTTTATACCATTTCTATCAGCTTTTTGTTGATTTTTACATTGCTTAATGCACAATATGCATATTTAGTTCACTTGGAATTGCGTTTGTGGTCATTGGAGACAGAAGTATCAAAGTAATTCTTGCCAGCTGCATGCTATAATGGTTGTGAACAAAGAAACTATCCCCTGTGAGAGAGGGCAGGGCCTGGCACAGGTTGGGCAGAGAAGCTGTGGCTGCCTCATTCTTGGAAGTGTCCAAGGCCAGGTTGGACAGGGCTTGGAGCAACCTGGGACAGTGGAAGGTATCCCTGCCCATGACAGGGTTAGGAACAAGATGAGCTTTACAATCCCTTCCAACCTTAAACTATTCTGGGATTCCGGGATTCATGGCTTCATTTATAGCTCTGCTTTCCTTGTGCAACACAAACAAGAAGAGGAATCCATCATGGTCTTCTAATAGGTGGTTGGAGCACAGGAGCTGAGCTACAGCACATCATGCAAAGTCTTCATCCATGTGCTGCTGCAACAGGTACTTGCCACCAATCCTATCCAAATTAGTAACCTATGCTAATCAGTTCTCATCATCCAAAAGTTCCCAGAGAATTTTTTTCTTCAGCTATGAAAAGCTCTGCCTCAAAATCTGGAGTGTCTCAGAGGGCCAGAGTTGGCTTTAAGCAGACTGTGGTTGCCTTGTCGTTCTGGGCTGATGGAGTGTAACCATAAGCATAAGGTTTTTCATCCTCACCTCCTGCATGTTTCACTGGCAGTGGCACAATGAGCATGAGAGGCTGCACGATCCAGAGAAGTGGGTGAAGACCACGAGGTGACACCCAGCAGAGATTTGTGCTCCATGGGAGCAAATTTTAATTTTTCTTTCTGACGGAGATGGACCCAAACATCTGGGCAGTAGCACAGGTCTGGGTCAGTTCAGTGAGCCATCATGGAGCTGTCCTCCAGGAGTGAGCAAGACTGGCCCAGAGCAGGAGTGGATGATGACCTAGGTGACACAAGGTTCATCAGGACAGGGCCATCAGAAACACACATCAGCAAGGGACCAGTCAAGACACAACCCCAACACTTCTGTGCACAGCACTGCTCTGGGTTGCTGAGCACAGAGTGCCCTGCCTTGGCATGGCCAAGCAGGGACAGGAGGGTCTGACTCAGCCTCACCAGCTCTCTCAGAAATACACCATGAGAGGGACCCTGAGTGACAGTTTCTCTGTGCAGGAGGGGGTGGCTGCAGACACCACGAACCCCCATTCTCATGTCTGTCTCATCCCTGGAGGTGTGTCCTGTCTAATTTGTACATAATGCCAGAGATGATCTGGAAACTGTAACGTTAAAAGCACAGGGAGATGTTTGTATAAGAAATTCCTCTTATGTGGTTTATAAAGCACAGCGACAGGCTTAAGAATAATGCAGTCATCCAAACAAATGCTTTAAATAGCAGAGGTGGCATTTCCCCTGTGAGCACCATTCACCTGTATTGATGTTAGTCACCTGCATCAATGGTGTGTCCCAGCTGGTGCCCAGCAAACCCAGCACAGTCCCACTGTTACAGGGAACCTTATAAAACCAAGACTTCATGTGATATGATACATTTTGGGGGGAAGGAACA
Organism: Myrmophylax atrothorax; assembly: GCA_026770055.1. Lineage (NCBI taxonomy): Eukaryota > Metazoa > Chordata > Aves > Passeriformes > Thamnophilidae > Myrmophylax > Myrmophylax atrothorax. Next base: position 18,729,017 of record JAOXXN010000175.1, on the reverse strand, counting down.
TGGAGGGGTGTGAGTTTTGGGTGTTGACACCAACAGCTGAGGCCCACTCAATGAGCAATAGGTG
>JAOXXN010000175.1:18687577-18704604 GCA_026770055.1 Myrmophylax atrothorax | reverse complement strand
CCACCAGCCCAGGGTGCTCCAAGCCCTGTCCAACCTGGCCTTGGACACTTCCAGGGCTGGGGCAGCCACAGCTTCTCAGGACACCTGTGCCAGGGCCTGCCCATGCTCACAGGGAAGGATTTCTTCCTAACTTCTTATCTAGATCTACTCTCAGTTTGAGGCCATATAAATATAAATGTATGTTAGAAGGCACATAAATTTTGGATCCAAGATGTGCAGCCTCCACCACTGGATTGCCAACTTGGTTTTCCCTTCCAGCAGGTCAGGATTTACCAACTCTGATTACCCGAGGTTAAAACTAGAGATCACTTTGGTTCAGCAAAGAGCTCTCCCTTGGGTTGCAACACCAAATGGCCCTGCTTGCTTCATGTGGATCCAGAAAACTAACTGTAAAAAATACAGAAACACAGATTTAAGTGGATTTTGGAGTGTGGCAAAAGCCCAAATCCATCAGTTAAGGGCATTAGCCCATGTGACACACCTCAGTGGAGTCAATTTTCAAAGATAAGCGTGTGACAAGCTGACTGGAGGAACTCTCTTTTAATGCATTATTAATTCATTTATTATTACAGTTATTATAATCTTTATGCAGGGCACTGAAGTTCAATTTGTTCTATATGAGCTAATGCTTTTAATGAGCCCTTTCTTCTCCTCAGGATGGGAGCTTCCTTAACCACTTATTTAGCTTTTCAGCAAGTAGAAGATGGCATGATGATGTACCCTCCTCATAAATACAGCTCCCCATATCATGCCCTGAATTTTAAATGAAAAGAAATGATTACTAACCTTCACATTGCCAAATATCTTTTAAAAGGTAGGGAGACTCATGGACTCTAAATATAGGAACTTCATCACACAATGAAATCTTAATTACAATTCCTCTCTCTGACAAAGAGGAGAAATGCATTTAAATAAAAAAGCCCCAGTGTAAGTCAATGCAGCTCTTTGTGGGGCAGAGATTGGAGCACAGATTAACTCCAGGCTGAAGGCCCATCTGAAAGGCTTTGGGTTCATTCTCTGGTCAGGCAGGGCAAGGAGGTCACCAGGCTGATCCCTGCCCTGAGAAGCTGCTTCAGTCGGGGAGGAAACAGCACATTAATGACAGAATTGGGTGTGCTGGAAATTGGGAACCAGAGGGAAGAAAATAGCACATTTCCAAACACACACATTGCTGAGAAGACAGCCAAGCTCCAGCTGGTTGGGAGGAGGCAGCACTTGGTGACCTTTCTTGCCAAGGGAGAAGGTCAGGGTATTAAAAACCACGTGGCAGTTGGGGACATGGGTTGGTGGTGGCCTTGGCAGTGTTGGATTTGATGACCTTAAAGGTCTTTTCTAACCTAAATGAATCTGTGATTCTCCACAGAAAGCTGCTCAAGCCTGCACTTTGTTATACCCTACACTTGACATGGAAGAGCTCAGCCCATGAGATGCTCTCACAGAGAACACAGGAGCAGGTTTTGGGGAATAAGAGGTAGAAGAAGGTTTTGGGGGGATACCTGAGAGGGTTTGGGGGTGTGTTAAAAGAAACCATACAGATTGCCCCACAAGAAAAGCAGAGTATTCTCTCTCCTGCATGCCTAAAATACAGCCATGGTGACCTTTCCAGATGGATGGTCTTGAAAGAAAGTAAGTTTATAAGCTGACTTACAAGCTGACAAGAAGTGAGTTTTTCAGGTCAGAGCTGCTTCTACAATGAGATAAATGAAAATATAACCAGCTTTTATGGAGATCTGAATCCCACTGCCTGATTACTTGGGGGTTATCAGAAATTAATCAATTAGTTTCTGCTTGACACAATCACTGGGTGTAAGGAAATGATCAATTTATCAGTGGTTATATTAAAAGAATTTTTAAAAAAGCTGAAAACTTTAACACACTATTCAGACAAACTTCATTTTGTCAGTAACTTTAACTTTCTGAATTTTACAGGCCATAAAAGTTCACAAAATGAAATCCAGCAGCAGGTACATAAGACCAATGTTCTCAGCCCTGTTCTCTCCAGCAGTCAAGGCCATGAGCAAAATACAGACAATCCTAATAAATGGTAACTGAAAAGTAAGTTATGGTGTCAATAATTCCCATTATAGGCAAGGCTTTAGCTCCTATTAATAAAAGTTAATGGGAAATTCATATATGGGTAGCACAGAGTCCCTTTTCACCAGCCACAAACAGACACAGAATTACAGGAGGGTTTTTTCCTGAATGGGACTTTAAATAAATAAATCAAGAGATAGAACCCCCTTGCCAGTGGGATTATTTCCTCCAAGCACATCTCACTCCAGGAAGGGTCCACAGGCACTAAAAGCCCCTGGTAACAAACTGTCCCAGGGGAGTCCAAGCCATAAATACAACCTCTTTTTTCCTGCTGAACAGTTGCTGGCAGAGCCTCCACTAAGGCCCTGCCCTTCTGCTCTTTCCCTTCCAGCTCTAAAGAAATCTAAAGTCCATCCCCCACTGTGGGTCCAACCCTCAGGGGTTGGGGGTAACTCAGTGTCCCTCCAACCGCCACCTGCTGGGGAGCACAGTGGGACTGACCTCGAAATAATCAGAACAGAATCATCACAGCACCTTCTCTTTCAGATTTGAGAGGGATTTTAAAATGTAACATCACAATTTCCTCCCCAATTAGTTGCTACAACAGGATAAAGCCTGGCTTAGGGCTCAGCTACACACACAAACCCAGCAACTGCTTGACTTGGGGAAAGAAGACAAACAAGCTCCATCTGACCCCAGAGAGCTTTCAGGCTTTGGAATCATGTCCACATTCTTCAGGGAATTAAAGTCACCTGGAATTATTCCAGAGCAGACATACATGCACAAACAGATACACACACACACACGCATTTCTGCTTTCAGGGGAAGAATATTAAAGACAGCAATGGTATCAAATGGGTCCAAAATGACTTTAACTGTAATGATTCAGAAAGGGAGGTAAATAAAATCCACAGCCAAACCACAAATATTTAATTTAAAGAAAAAATAAGCATTTCTAACCAGTACATGCAGCTGTTTCTTCATCAATGCATGGTCAGTTTGTAGTTTTACATCTGAGTGGTTCTCTCCCCTTTACTGCATCTAGAGAGAAAGACAAATTTGTGCTTTGATAAATGGAATGTCGTAAGTTGAATTTATCTAAAACCAGCATCTTTTTCAGTACAATTCCTTTGCTTTATTTTTTTTTCTCTGTATCACTGAGTTTATGACTGATCTCATTCTCCTTGCCCTTCGTTTCACTGGAAAAGGACAGGTTTTCCCATATTTGAATAACAGAAGCAACACACCCCATGGAATAGCAAAAAATGGGCTGAAGGGAGAAAACCTGATTCTTATTCTAAATCTGGTTTGTGACCTTGGAAGGAGTCCCTTCTCTGCACCTCCACCTCCCCTCCCTTTCTTTGCCTTTCTTGTCTACTTACATTACAAGCTTTCTAAAGGCTGTTAAGTGTTTATATAGCACCAAACTGATAAGATGCAGCTTTCTTTGGAATCACAAGATAACACAAACCCAGAAACAATAAACCTTATCAACCACCACTTACATTATTGCTCTCCTGTAGTCCCCTATCATGGAACACATTTCAAAATGATTGTCAGCAGTAACTCCCCTTCCAAATTAAAGCAAAAATAAAAAAGCCTCACAAAAGAAAATTGTGTTCAAAAGGAAACAGATCCTTTGACTGTTTTATTACAATATACTCCACGTGTTTTAAACACATTGACCAAGAGCTGTATTTCTGTATCAGCCTCTCTAATACCTGGACATGACACTCTGCTGTTGACCTGGACCCTTGACATTCCTACAGGTGGGTCACAGGATGTTCTCCTACGTGCTGAGGAGCACCAAAGGCAAGGGAAAGACTTTGGATCTCTCCCAAAAGAGAGAACACACAAACAGTGTCCATGCCAGGCCAACTCCCAGGTCCCCAAGGAGCACACAGGCACAATTTTTGTCTGGTTTTACCTTGGTGGGTCACCTTTAAAAGTGATTTTTTTTTCCCAATCTCTCCCTAAGAATGACAAGACAGTCAGTGAGGCGTCTTAAGGGAAAAGAAGTGATAAAGAGGAATTCAGCAAACCTATTTTCTCCCTTGTCACCACTTGATAATCTCTTTATCTGCTCTCATCTCACCACTTGCAGACAGACTTATTTCCCCATGGACAGACCAATCCCCCTTCCAAAGTGCATATGCACCTCCTTTCCCAAAGTGTTTTTAATTCATGTTGTGACATCCCCCTGAGCTTTTGGGGTGCATGTGGACAAATTCAGGACACACAGATGTAAATGTCTAAGATGAAGATGCTCGCTGTCATCTTTAGTCTTCCAGATGATTCCTGTGCTCAGGGGCACACAGAGAACATTTACAGGAACCTCCCCATGAAGAGCAGTTGGCAATTTCACTGAAACACAATTCACTGGAGCATATATTTTACATTTCAACCCCTTTGTCAATAAATCCTGGTTTCTGATGTGAACAGAAACCATTTTCTAAAGCTCTGCAGTGATTTAGGAACCTCAATTCTATTTTCAGCTGCACCTTAATCCTTCTTGACTTCTATTGAGGCTTTAGCTTCGAAATGTTTGCTCTCCTGCTGGCAGCACACTCAGCCTTTCAGAGGGCCTTTACCTCCACAAAGTAATGTGACTGCAATTTGGAATGCCAAATGCAAATTGCCTGATCTACAGTAGCCTGTGCCAGCTGGGCACTGCCCAACAGAGCCGTGGCAGCCTGGGCCAAGCTGTGCAAGACATGTCTGGGCTGGGAAAGAGTGCAAAGCCCAACCCAGTCCCACACACAGTCCCAGGGCTGCAAAGGGGAGCAGGAAAATCCTCCTGCTGGGAATCAGGGCAAACCAGGCCATTTGCAGGGGTTCAGTTCTCCCAGCAGTGGATTCAGAGAATCCAAGACAAGAGGCTGCTATTACATCAGGTCTAGACTTCCTGCCATTACATTTCTCCCAGTTATCTCTACATTAAGCCAATTCACTTGTGATTGATTAAAACCCCTACTTCAAATAAAAAAAAAAATCTCCTTTTTATTTAGAGACAAGGGGGAAAAAAATAGAAATCCAACATAATTTTAATCAGATATTTCAAGGGAGGAGGGAATTTTGATTTGTATGTCCCCCTCCTCCTATTCTTTAGTCTATCTCCAAAATCACAGCAGAGAACAGTAACTCAAATGCTTTATAGCTGAATTCATTTTAATCAGCTGTCTCCTATCTTTACCAGCTGTTTGTCTCTTCTCCCATTTCTGCTGTGCCTCTTGGAATTATCGATCTAATAAGATTTAAATTACAGCTATCCATGAAAAAAAAAGGAAAAAAAAAAAAGGCAGGAGGCAAACTGTAACAGGAAGGACCAGACCTGATAAAGGATTTCTGAAGGGCTACTCACTTTTGCTAAAAGAAAATCTTAATGGTATTTCCTGGAGAGAAGGTCTGTGGGGCTGAAGGTATCAGTGTACAGGCAGAGGAAGAGCAAATAGAGCTCACAGGTTGAAGGAAAGGAGTCATACCAAAAACATTTCCAGTGAAAAGTGTAGGAAAACTTGGGGGGAAAAATTGCAGTGTACAGTATTAATAACCTGGTCTGGGGCACTGGGTTTATTGGGTTTATTAGAGCAGCTCATTTCAGGCCTATTTTAAACATTCCCTGCTCCTGAAACCCACTGAGAATATTTCCCAACAGAAAGGCAGGGCAGGAGCAGAGCTGATTTCAGTGTCCAAGTGCCCCCACTGCAGCTTCAGCTCAGACACTGCCCAGGGAGTCCCCCCAGCCTTTTCCCCACTGAGCTTTGAGGGTGTTGTAGAGCCATGGAATGCTTTGGCTTGGAAGGACCTCAAAACCTATCTCGTTCCAGCCCCCAGCTCCTGCTTCCCTGGCTCAGGTAAATGGCTCTGGCTGCAGCAAGATCCTGAAGTTTAAAAACCAAGCAGGAGGCTTATTTCACAAAAGAATTACTGACCCTGTGTGTGTCTTAATGAGAATCTCCCACCCTGTGCAGAAAACTCAACCTGTTGTTTGGGTTTTCATGCCTTGTAAACTACAGGGGAATAATCTGCAGCCTTCCAAACTGGGATTTCTGATCACTGGCCTAGAAAGCTTGTGGTCAGGATCCAAGTTAGGTGCCCTGGGCTTATAAATCTGTTGGGATTTTTAAAGATTAGAAATGAAAACACAATCTTTTTCCTGTGTGGGTATGGACAAAGTGTGTGTGTCTGTGTCTGGTCTTCCAGTGCTGCTTCCTGCTCTGCAAAGGCATTTTATTGTCATGATGTGCCACAAGTACAGTCACTTTGCCCCTTTAATTTTCCAAAATGTTAGGGGGAGCTGACAGATTTCTAAGTGAGGGAATGCTTTTATTCCCTCTGAATTTGCCAGTGATGTGCAGCCCAGTTCCAAGAGGGGCAGAGCAGGGAGGGGCACAGAGCTGGCTCTGAGACCCCCCTTAACCCTGTGGGGAGCCCCCCCGGGGGCTGCCTGCTCTCTGAGCAGCACCAGGAGCAAAAGCTGAGCCAGGATTAGCTCTGGCATGACCTGCTGCCTCTGGCCATGCCACAGATGGCACAGACAGCTCCCCCTCTCCTGATGGCAGGGGAAGAGCAGACAAGCAGGAGGAGTGGTCCCTGTTGCAAAGTGACCTTCACATTTCAACCATCCATTTCTCCCTAACAGATTCTCCAACTGATGAAATAAAAACCTCTGAGTCATTCTGAAAAGGAGAAACCAAATATTTAAATGTTACTTGAATTGTGCCTGCTACAGCTCCCCACAACACACAGGAAGATAATTCACAGATCTGGCTCTGACCAAGCAGGATGGTACCAAAAGCAGGGAATGCTGCCCAGGATGGAGCTGTGGCACTGCTTTGGGCGCTCCTAAAGCCAACCCACTCCTGCAGAGCTGTGCTCTGCACACCAAACCTTCTGAGCCCCAACTCTGCCCTGCAGTGCAGACCATGAAGGTTGATCCTGTTTCAGTGGCACGTGGGTGGCAAAGACATGAAAGGAGCCCAAACCCCCAGGCCTGGCAGCATTCCCACCAGCCCCAGCCTCACTGGCAGTCAGGAATAAGCTCTGCTGGTGCATATCAACAGCAGAAGGTTTTTGGAGGAAGGAGTTTTGTCAAGGAATAAGCACAAAAATAGCCCAGGATGAAATAGATAAACTGTCACAGCAAAAGGTCAATGTGCTTCCAGCTCATGGGCCCACATGGGTGCAAATGTGCTAAGGGGAGTGTTGCAGTGATATCTTCAGATCAATAGCAAGGCCACAAAATTAATATGGGTTGAGAAAAAAAGAGCAAGAGAGAAAAGAACCTCTTTAATAAAGAAACAAACATTTTAGATGAAATTTTACCCAAGTGCACTATGACTGGAACCCAGCAAAGTTGTGCTGAGAAGAGTCAGCACAACAGTTTTTTCCATTTCTTAAATAATATGATTATTTCCCTTTTAGCAACAGCAGGATGTATTAATTTTGCAGGAATAAAATTAAGAAGTCTCCTTTAGCAGACATGTTTTGCCAATATTTCAGTTTTCCCTCTAGGAAACGTGTTTCTGGTCTGTCTCGTATTTAGAATAAGATGGTTCATAATTACTCCATACACAATGCTACAAGTAGCTCAAATATCTGTTTGTTTATTATTAAAAGGACTATCAGAATATGAAGAGAGCTTTGAAATACTAATCATAGCTGTCTGGGCCCATCACATGACGTGAGCCACCAATTCCTGTGATTTACTGTACCAATAAAAGAAGGCAGCGTGAACAATTCTGTAAATCAAGTCTATTGGGCCACATTTTTGCTACTCGATTACCCAGGCAGAAGAAATGTTACAGCACTTTGCCAGCCCATAATTCAGGTGATGAATTTAATCATACAGATACATAGTATTAAAAGCTGTTAAAATGTTTACCTGAAGAAAATCCAACACACATACAAAGGCTCATGCCCAGAGATGCACACACACTTTCCTTGAGGTTTGTCAGGGACAGCAGAGCATTTTTCCTTAAGGAAAGTGGCAAGGTCTGTGAAAAGTACAGTCTTGCCACACCAAAAATCAACCAGCTCTGCCCACACCAAAAATCAACCAGCTCTGCCCACTCCAAAACCCAACCAGCTCTGCCCACTCCAAAAATCAACCAGCTCTGCCCACACCAAAAATCACCCAGCTCTGCCCACTCCAAAAATCAACCAGCTCTGCCCACTCCAAAAATCAACCAGCTCTGCCCACTCCAAAAATCAACCAGCTCTGCCCACTCCAAAATCAACCAGCTCTGCCCACTCCAAAAATCACCCAGCTCTGCCCACACCAAAAATCACCCAGCTCTGCCACACATCACAGGAGATGAATGTTCTTGCATGCCTGTGTTGAGCTCGAATTTACAGCCCACACCAGGTGTTATGGTCCCTTCAGGGAACCTGTGACTGGCACAACAGAATCACCTCTGCCAATATTGCCCTCCTGGGGTGATAAATCCTGATAGTCAATAAAAGTCAGGGAGCAAAACTGCCCCACATGGACCTTGGGGTAAAATTTGGCACACTTAGTGCCTGCCTATTAGTTAGAATGATTCTTCATTTAAGGCCCCCAAGGTATAGAGAACACTTTCACTTGGTTTTAATAACCTTCTAATGCACCAGGCTGTGTTAGAGCCTTGCACTGAGCAGCACGTGGGCTGAGAGAAGGATTTCTCCTGGAGAGGGAAGGCAGCACTGTGAGGATCTACATGCCAGAAGAAAAATAGCCACCATATTCCATGAAAACCATGAATTCCCATCACAACACTGGGGTTTCAGGAATGAAAACAGTCAGAAAACTTGATTCTGGGGGTTTTCAGATTATAATTAGCTTTCAACAATTCACAGCCCTGTATCAGAACACGAGGTCATTCTCTGACACTCTGGAGCAAATCTTATCATAGAATCAGAGAATTTCAGATTGGTTTGGGTTGGAAGGGACCTCAAAGCCCACCCAGTGCCACCTCTGCCATGGGCAGGGACACCTCCCACCAGCCCAGGCTGCTCCAAGCCCTGTCCAGCCTGGCCTGGGACACTTCCAGGGATGAGACAGCCACAGCTTCTCTGGGCACCTGTGCCAGGGCCTGCCCAACCTCACTAGGAAGAATTTCTTTTCAATATTTAATCTCAACCTCTTCTCTTTCACTTTGAAACCATTCCCCCTTCTCCTGTCACAACAGGCAGTTGTAAATAGTCTCCAAGTGAAAGAAAGTCATGCAGATTTTTTAAAGTTACTTTTATTTACACCATCAGACAAAAAATTCCCTAATTTTTCCTTAGAAATTCGGTGCATTATGTAAATTTACCTGAGGATGCTCTTCTTCACTCCACAATACAAAAGCCCATCATGTGTGAGCTGCCACAATACATGAACTCCAAAGGATCAGAAAGACCTAACCCATGGCAGCAAGTGCAAATAACATAGCAAGGGTCTTGAAAGTTATTTAAAAATAATCAGTTTTTCTGCTTCTCTCTTCACAACAAATTTAGAGTACGGTTTTAATTAAGGAATATTTTTTTTCCTGTTGCAAAGACAGTTTATTGTTAATTTATAATTTTCAGGATATTTTTTTTTCCTGGAAATGCCCTATCAGTGCACTTGGATATTGTCCAACACTGAAATTGGAAACTCAACCTCATGAAATGTGATTCTACGTTCAGATTGCTAATGATCATACAAACCCATAAGTAACTTATTAGACATCTATAACGATAAGCCAAGCCTGAAACAAGCAAACTAAAAGACTTCTAGACCCAACTGGCAAATGATTTACAGACTAAAAATTTCTCTAGAGGTTGACTTATAACAGTTAATGACATTCAAACAGAAGGAAAAAGTGAAGTCAATAGTCTGAAGTTGTTCATTATATCTCATTTGCTCTATTCTAACCTTGATTTGGTCATCAACTCTCTGCTTGTTTACAAGCCAATCAAGCCATGCAAACAAAGTGATGTTTGTTCACATTGAACCCTCAGACAGCATTTTTCATCATGAAATCTCAAACCCTTCTACAGAGAAGAGCTTTGTTATGCCCAATTCAGATAAGGAAATTGCAGCAGAGGGATAATTGCAGAGCCAGAAATAAAACTTCCGAGTGCCAGGCTAATGGCCCAAGGAACAGCACAGGGCACTGGATTAACACTGAGACAGCTGAGGGCAGGAGGGGCCACCCCAGCACTGCAACTTCAGAGCTGTTGGAAGCACAAGGAGAAAACTACATCAATTCAATGACAGCACTTAAGGCTTGAGGGGTGTTATTAACTCCTTCTGTCCATAGACAGGCACAAAGACTTGATACCAGCAATTCCCCACCGAGAAAGATCATTAAGCATATGCTTAAGTTATTAAGGTAAGCAACTATTCAGAGTCCAATAGGTTCAGAAAAACATACCTGTTGGAATAGGCACTGGATAGGATTAAAAGCTGTTAAAAATAATGCCCAGAAAACAGAATATTCCTCAGAAAAGGCTAATGAGTCAGAATTTTTTCTCAAGACTTTTATGGTTTGGGCTGTGCTTGAAAGAGGTGATGGGTTTGGTGGGAGTTGATGCTTGTGGGTCAGTGAGAAAGGCCAACTAGGAGGATGCTGCTGGGGGGGTTTGTTGCCCACCACCCAAGCAAGAACTGGAAGTGGATAAAGCTTTATTCAGCCTTCACAATCAAAGGCCTTGGTCTTTCTGGGGGAGTTCAAACACCCTGATGTCTGAAAATAGGGCACTGCTGGTGCACAAGCAACTGAGATGTCCTGAGCACATCAAAGACAATATAGATGGTGAAATTCAGGGGAACAGTTTGGCCTCCTCAGAGAGACAGGTGTGGTGCCATGGATGACTGCCCTGGGGTGCAGAAGGGCACAGGAAAGCTTCTTGATCTTCAAGAAAAAGGTCCTCAAAGCATGAGAACAACTCACCCTGAGGAGTGGGAAGGGGAGCAGACGTGACAGAAGGATGACTTGGCTGGACATGGAACCCCTGACTGAGCTCAAACACAGACAGAAGGGAACAGAAGGTGGAGTGGGAACTGTCCCCGAGGACTACAGAAGCCATGCCCAAACTGCAGGGAAAAAATTAGGAAAGCCAAAGCCCAGGGGGAGTTAAAACTGGCAAGGGATGGCATGGCCAATGAGAAAGGTTCACCCACAGGCACAGCTGCAGCAAGAGCCCAGGGGAAACATGGCCCACTCCTGAATATGTGAACAAAACCACTGACAAAGGGTATAAAGGAAGGATGAGACATTCAATTATGTTTTTGCCACAGTCTTTATGGGCAAGGCCTCCTCTCAGGCTGCCCAGGTCCATGGTCCTGATGGCTTTGTGTGGGGTAGGGAAGTCTGATCTATAGTAGATGAGGACTTTGTTAGGAATCAGCTTATCAAAGTGAGGTCTCCGAGTGTGGAGAAGACAGACTGACCTCATTCTGAGGCTGCTCTTTGTGTCTTTGAAATGTTGTGGCAGTTGGGGGATCCTTCTGGTGAGTGGAAAAGGGAACTGTCTTGAACCATCCTCAGAAAGGAGCAACACACCCCAACATCCAGCTGCCTGGTGACTCTCACAGCAATGCCAAAGATTACAGAACAAATCAGTTTGTTTAACCACTTAGTGTTCTTCATTAACAACTGAGGCAATGAGAGCAGCAAGTTTGCAGATGACACCAGAGCTGGGGAGCCCCTGACATGCTGGAGAGTGGAACAGCCCCTCAGGGGTGTCTCAGCAGGGCTGGACAGGAGGCAGCTGACAGCAAACTTCCAACATTCAGCCAAAGCAGGCACAAAACTGCAAATGGAAAGCCACAGTGCAGAAAGCAGCTCTGGGGAAGGCAGCCTGGCTGGAGGCTGCACAGGATCTGGCAGCAGTGGGGATGGATGCCAACCTCATATCAGGCGGCATTTGCAGGAGCACAGTCAGCACATCAAGGAAAGCAACTCTTACTCCTCATTCAGCACTTTGAGGCTGCAGATCTGGAACAGTGTCCACTTTTGGTTTCTCTGATATAAAACACTGACAAACTGGCAAATTTTCAGCAGAGAGAAGGCAGATGATGAAGGGGCTGCAGCATCTAGGAGAGGATGCTGAGAGAACTGCATGTAGCATGGAGAGAGAAGGTTAATTGCTGCTTGCACCCAGACAAAGCCTTGAGCAACCTGAACTAACTTCAAAGTCAAGCCCACCTTCTGCAGGAGGATGGACCAGACAACCTCCAAAGGTCCCTTCCAACTTAAATTATTCTCCATTTTTAACGCTTTCTCCTTCCCTTGTACTTATCATAGTGCATTCACTCGTAAAGAATCATTTGGAAATAATTACTCTGACTTTGTGCAGCATTTTCAAATGCAGGGCAAAATTCCATACATATTTGAGAAGCATCCAACTGCAGGTGAAGAACATCATGGCCTAAAAGCCAGTCAGCTGGAGCCAATTAAACCACCATCAACTTCCCATGACACCAAAATGCCTAATTGAACTTCCACCCTCTGTGCAAGATGGAGATTTTTGCCTTCTCCGCAGAAGCCCAAAATGAGGGGTTTGCTGCTCTGTAAAGCAAAATCACTATCAAAACATAATGATCCAAACAGGAGATGCCTGCATTGATTAAAATAATGGTATTCCACCCTCTGAGGGAAAAAAGAGATGACCTCAGATGTTTAGTCAGAAACACCCAGTTTTCCCCTCCTGGCTAATGCAGAGCAGGAGCAAGTGCCACACATGCATATTTAGAATTAAACTTCAAAAGCAAGTGGTTCATTACTGAGGAAAACCAAGACACGTTAGCCACGGTCTAATAAAACCTGAGCTTGGTTTTAAAAAAGATGAAGAAAAAAAAAAGAAGCTCAAATACAAGTTGACAAATATATAAACTTGCAACGAGAATCAATTGATATTTATAGCTGCTGAATAATGCACTCATTACTATTCATTCTCATTACTGAGCATTTTGCAACTGTCACAAAAAATATGGTGACTGACTGACAGCTTTTAAAACATTTTTAAGCCTCAAGAACCAAAATAGCTGAAAGAGAGCTGGAATTTTGACTTCAAAAAACTGGACAGACTGCCAATAATTCAGCAATCTAACCTTCACTTAATTCCATTTTTTACTTCAAATTTCCCCAGTCTTCTGAGTTAATTTGAGTCATCATTTTGCTTTTCTTCCTTTTTTTCGTGGGGGAGAAAGTCATGTTTCACTCCTAGTTGGCTTTATTAAGCTGTGAAAAATCTCTGTATATCAGAAAGAGTACGAGCAACATTTTCCCCTAATTAGTCCATAAAAATGCTAATTTCTCTAATGAATCAGATTGAAATATCACAGGAGTAGGTAATAGCACAAATCCAGAGTTTGCTTATGGGGTAGGGTTTTGCTAATCACCACCACAGCACTGGGCAACTCACAAAGGCAACCCTATAATGAGGTTAGAGAGGTAAAACATGTTCATCTTCGGGTTTTGTGGAGAAAACAAGAAAAAAAAAAGCCAGTTCCTTGCTATGCAGTCACAGCAACCTTGAATTCATGTCTCTATGTGAAGAAAGCCAGACCCCCAGAATTTACAGCCCAGCCCTTCCATCCCCACACAGGCAGAGGTCTTCTGCCTGTTTACCCAGGCTGAGGATGGGGCCATAAATCTTTATTCTGCCCACTTTAATTCCTAATATAATCCATTTCTAAGACTGATAATACCTTCCTTTTTTTCTTTTTTTTCCCCCATGGAGCAGCAGCTAATAATGTCACCAGTCTGAATGACACAAGACTGAGATCATTGTCTGTCTGCCCCAGAGCATCTTTCTCTAATTTTTTTGCCTGCCCTTACACTTTTGCTCCTTCATTCTGTGCTGGTACATACTAAGGCACTTGTATCCAAGAAGGAGTGGTCTTTCTCCAAGTCAAAAATCTAATAGAATCAATGAGCTCTTAGAGGAAATCTCCTAGGGTTTGACCTCCAGGGTGGCCTTTTCCTCTTTAAACCCCATGTAAAACAGCGATTCTGCCAGTCAATCCTTAGTAAAAGATTTAAAGGAAGGGACTGTTGCCTATTGGTGGCACCAGAAATCTAAGCAGGAATTAAGCAGCTTGAAAAAGCCTTTAAATTCCATTCTCCCAGAGCTCTCCATATATTCTTTATGGCCCTGTGTTCCCTCAGCCCTTTGATCATCCCATATTGAAGCAGCCTCTTGTTTAATGCGCAGCTCCGATGACTGCACGATAACATCAAAACAGAGGGGAACAGAGAGAACATGAAAGAAGATGAAGTCAATGGCTCCCCCAATCACAACACACAAACAGGGCTAGTTAAAAGCCCTGGCTTTACAGAGCTGCCTTTATGCTTTCACAAAGCTTCATGCAGCGCTAAGACCAACTACAAACTGAGACAAATGATTAAAACTACATTGGGCTGCTTTGCTTCTGCTTTAATTGTTGCTTGCTTTGCTCCGAGGGATTAGATCCATAAATCCAGCACCTATCTTTGGGCTCCATCCAGAAGTCCACTGCACCAGCTGGTCTAACCATTTTTCTGTTAGAAATCAGGGATTCCAAGCCAGGGTTTCCTCAATATGTGGAAGCTACACAAGTCTATAAAACATGGTCCTTCCTCCTTGTACCATCATAGAATGGTTTGGGTTGGAAGGGCCTTCAAAGGTCCTCTTGTTCCAACCCCCCGCCAAGGACAGGGAGACTTTCCAGTAGACCAGGTCACCCAAAGGCCCACCCAGCCTGGTCTTGAACACCTATAACAGAGCTCCACTCATGCTCTAACAAGCTCTAGAGGCATTTTGAACAAGAAGCAAAAAGGCAGAAGAGGTTTCATTGAAACCTCTCTTGTGCTCTTCTAAGAACATCAAGCCAATTCAACAACAAGAAAAAGAAGACACAAAGCCTATTTACACAAGACTTTGTCTTCTTCATCTCCAACATCTTCCTACTTCAGTGTTTACATAAAACTGCACAGTATGTTTTGGAGGCCAGACAGAAGGAAAAGTTGATGTCTACTGTCTAGAACTAATCTCACACTTGGTTTTCATGCCATATTTCCTGGCTGCCTACACTCATGTTAATCTGCTAAACCCACTTGGAAAGCAACATATCGCTTGTACTCAGTTCTATTATTCATCAGACAACCACGATGGCAGCTCCATGACTGACTGCTAATTATCCTTTCCCACTGGATGTCAGACACAGTCACATTTTCGGCAGCAATTTATTCTTCCTCCCATGGAGTCCTGAGGAGGGAGCTGAGGCCTATTGAAGTCAGTGACAAAGGCCCCATTGACTTCAATTGTGTCTGGAATTCATCTTTTAATGGGAAGAGACCTGCTTAAGTGTTATTTAGTGTATGATGTCAACACTCTGAGATAACAACTGACATGAGAACAACACGCACGTTACCAGAGGTGCCAGGACGGGACTTGGCACTCAAAGGCTCCTCATGCTGTCAAACCCCTGTCACAGGACCATGGCACAGTCCCATTCCAGCTGCCTCCCAGCAGAGAACAGCCTCAGGCCTGGGCAAGCCCAGTGCACACAGCAGGGTGTGCAATTCCTGGCATTTGCCAGGGTGATGGAGACATCCCCTTTGCTGGGTGGGCTGGAGTTCTCAGTTCCAGTGTCCAACAGGGAGATACAATGCCTGTCTACAAAAGCAGTTTGGAACAGCTACTGCACCTGAACTTCTCTGAGAGAAGCTGAAAAGACAATTAATGAGATGGCAAAGGAATCTCACCTTTCCCTGACTTCCTTTTATTTCTCCTCCTAGACAAGCTGACAAGAGGGACAGCAGCCTTGTCCAAAGTGCCCAATTCTTACAAAAAATATTGTGCTTTGCACCTGGAGAGTGTTCTGTGTATGTAAATGAGAAATGAAAGATAAAATCCAAGCTTAACACACTTTCTGCATTACAACAGGCAATAGTTTTGCTGCTTTGTTTGGGTTTTTTCCCCTCCAAAAAAACTATCCTGACCTGTCCCTTCTCTCACCTACTCCCACTGCCTTACATTAACCAAAGTATTTCACTTTTACATCCTTTCACTCCCAGCTGGAGGACTCCCTTTGCTTGAACTTCCAACTGAAAGGAAGATGGAGACAGACTATTTTACAGAAGCTGGTGGTGACAGGACAAGGGGGAATGGCTTCAAACTGAAGGAGGTTTAAATGAGTTTGGGAAGAAATTCTTGCCTGTGAGGGTGGGCAGGCCCTGGCACAGGGTGCCCAGAGAAGCTGTGGCTGCCCCATCCCTGGAAGTGCCCGAGGCCAGGTTGGATGGGGCTTGGAGCAACTTGAGATAGTGGAGGATTGGATGGCAGGGGTTGGAATGAGATGAGCTCTAAGGTCCCTCCCAATGTTGGATTGAGGATACAAGTCCTTCAGCTTACAGTAGCTGAGGGCACAGCCACCACCTCCTCCAGCCAGTGCTGGTGCCAGTGAACAGCCACAGTGTCAGCAGAGATATCTGCTTTTTGGGATGGGCTTGCAGAGCCAAGCCATGCTCAGGGCAAGGCTCTCAGCAGACTGCAGGAGCACAGCCAGGCCCAGGAATCAGCAGAAGTCCATCCTCTTTGCCCACCTGAGCAGGTAAGGGGAGGGGAGCTGTCCCCGAGGGCAGCAGCAGAGGGGGGACAAGCTGGCAGACGTTGGCAGCACTTGGCTGGGAGCAGCAGCTCCTGTAGCACCATCCTGCCCAAAGCCAGCTGAGGAATCCTCTGAACAGCTGCATTTTTCTGTGGCTAAACACAAATTCTTGGTTGTACTCACTGATCTTAAAGGTCTTTTCCAACCTAAATGATTCTACGGGTGTAAGACAGAAGTCTTCTGTTTGTGAAGAAATAACATTTCAAGAACTTCACTGCAAAAAGGAAGCCTCTAAATACACTTAAAGTCCTGTTCAAGCCTAATTCTCAGCCCAGCCCATGAGATTATACTCAAATACATTTTTCTGTGCTCCTGTATCAATTGATTCCAACTTGCTGGTCCTTTGTTCTGTGCAAGGCTGATTTTCCCTCTGCTATTCCTGTGCCAC
>JAOXXN010000175.1:18670822-18687381 GCA_026770055.1 Myrmophylax atrothorax | reverse complement strand
CACACTGTGGGGATCCTGATAGCTGATATTGCACTACACTGTATTAAGGAAAGAATGATTTAATGAGATCCCCGGAGAGTCTCCATGGACTTGGACTGTCCTCTCAAAAAGACCATTTTTACCACATTTAACTGCCAGTGTGTTGCATCTCTGATACACATATCAACAGAAAGGGGGAAAAAAGAAAAGCCCCACATAAAAAGCACTATTAACACAATTACCAGGACCAATAGGAATTGTGCTTTTCAGGATCAAAAAAGACATTATGTCATTTTCAATATATAAGAGCCATCAGAAACAACATCTGTACACTAAAACCCACTGCACTTAAAGCCACTTACAGCCAGAATGGCAGCAGCATAAGAAAGCTTTTACACACAAAGGGGTGTAAAAAACATAATAATAAAACTAATAAAATCACAGAGTGCTTGCCAGAACAATCTGCAACCTGGCTTTTAATAATATCTTATTTTCTTTAAGCAAAGACCTAGTGCAGAGCTTGCCAAATACAGTAAGTGCCTCAGTTTAACGTTTGATTTTTTCAAATAAAGTGGAGAAAACCACCTTCAGCCCCAAACCCAAAATGGCTGTATTTCCAACTGCTCACTTGCTGTAAAAGAACAGCTGGGGAACAGCAAGGCAGAATATTCTTATCAGGAGCTCAGGAGAAGGGTTAGGAGCTGTTCTATTTGCAGTTTCTCTGTAAAAATATGTACAACCACATCGGTGTCCCCAGTCTGAGCAGTGGATATTCTGAGGTCTGGAAAGCTTTTCCAGGGAAGTCTGTGGGTTTTTCTCACTGCCTGACCCGTTTAACAGAAGAGTTCCTGCTAAGTGGGGCCTCGGATTAGAGAGGCAAACCCCTGAAAATTTCAAATGAAGTGCAAATGAATAAATAAGCCAACAAAGGAATCCTTGTAAACGTTTCAGCCACCCTGCAAATTAAGATGAATTACTGTAAATTAAGATGAATTGCTGCCTTTCCTCTCCAACTTCATGAAAGCCTCAACTCTGCATCAGTACCACAGTGGGCTGGACAGCAGCGCTGGGACAGCCCAGGCTGTGCTGCCAGTGCTGAGCTGCAATGGTTTCGTGTTTCAGCAGGTCAGGAGCTCAGAGATTCACTGGGTAAGGAGTCAACAGGAATAGCCAGAGCTCAAGCATTAAGCAGTTAATGAGTCAGTATATGCTGAATTATTCTCATGCTGCTGCCAGTTTACCTGGGCCACCTTGTGTGCCATCCTCTGCCATCATCCCACCTGAACCATGAGACACCCCAAAAGCAAAGCTGGAAGAAGCCAACCTGCAGCAGATGGCCTATGGACAGCCACCACTGAGCTTCCCTCCACGGGGAAGAGGATTCCAGCCTGTATTAATCACCTCTAATTGATTTTACAGCACTAGGAAACTGAGAAAGATTTCTTAGAGTCCTAATATTTACATGGGCAAACATTTGTTTATCTGTCAGCTGTGTAATTTCAGGGCCTCTGCAGAGCCCAGGACAGACTCTTAAGCAGCTTTCTCCAGTTTTCATTAGCTGACTCCATAGCCAGCCCTATAAATATTCCCAACATTTGCACCCAATGGACCAAGTATTTTGCTGAGCAGACTAATTGGTTCACAACCCCTGCTAAGTATCAGCCATATCATCCCTGACTGCCATAGGCTACGATCAGCATTAGCCAAGTGACAATCTCCCAGAGAATTTGGGCTCTTTAATCTCTGCTCTCCCTGAGGACATCAGACTTATTGTGGGTTAAAGCCAGCAGAGTTTGCTCTCACTCTGTTCCTGTGCTGCTTTCTCAGCACACCAGGAAGAACCTTGTGGACATGGCACAGAGGGAGCTCCCAAAGGGACCATGAGATGTCACAGCCAAGGCACAGGGGCAGATCCTGCCTGGGTCCACATTGCCACAATTCCATGATTTCCAAGAGAAGTGGGAATTGGCAGAGCCCAGCTGAAGTTGCACCCTGATGGAAGAAGTCCTTGAGCAGCATCCCTCCTGTTACTGACACCGCATTAACACCAAGATGTCGTGGATGGGACAGTCCCAGGGGCTGCAGGACCATCCCACACCTGCCCCGAGATCCAGAAGTGGTGGGGAGAGGAAAACTGAAGCAGGAGAAGCAGAGAAAGAGATGAAAAACAAAGGTCAAAAGCTGGAACAAAAGGTGAGAAAGAGAATAATGGTGAGAAGATGAAAGGTGAAGTCTGAGAAGGCATCATGTTCTCAGAAAGGCAGAACCACCCACGCAACGAGTACCAGCTCCAGACAACACAAACTTCAGCCTGCTATGGATGTGACATAAATCTGGAGATTTAGGCAAGAACCAGGGGGTTTCTCTTTGTTTTGCTCCATCAGGAAGAAAAAGCTCTGCTCTTAAACTCAGGAAATACTTTCAAATGTTTTAGACATGGAATGTTAAATTCTCTTCCTTCAAAGGACATACAAACCACAGACACCAATTTACTGACATAGTTCACAAAATCCCACTAAACTGAAGAGCACATTTTCCTCATTGCACCTCTCCCATTTCAAAGGGAAGAGCAAACACCTTGGCACAGACAAAAAGCCCTTCCTGCTCCTCTGGATGCTTTCAGACCAAATTCTTCCTCCTAAAAATACACCTGCTGGCTGTTGCTGGAGCTGCCCTGAGCATTTCAAACACAGCAGGGAAAGGAGGTGTTAAACCACCACTCACCATCTGAAGGGAGAAAGGAAAAAACAGCTTTTCCCTGTTGGCCTCTATGAGTTTTACTGAGGAAAAGGGTTATTAAAGGATGAAGTCAAAGCAGCTCACTGCTGGACACTGCCTGTCTCGTGTCCCAATTCATCTCAAGGCAATAAACTCTGGGGTTTGGTGGCAGAGCTGCACCCCAGCACTGCCCTCCCATCACAGCAACCAGCAGCAGGAAGACTTTTATTTTTCTTTGAGTCATGCTGAGAAATCTCTGCAATTTGTAGCTTTGGAAAACCTCCACATTCACATTTAATTTGAAATTATATCCTCCCTGTCAAAACATGCCTGGGGGCAAGTCACTTATGAAAAAAAAAAAAAAGAAGAAAAAGAAAATATAAATCTGAATTTTCCTGTCTGCTCTGAGTCATAACATCTGCCACAATGAGTGTCAGCAGGCAAAGACAGGATGATGTTCTTCCTCAGAGGAGCACCCAAATAAAACAATACCCCAAAACCAGAAGGATTCTGAATCACCTCTGAGGTGAGACCTAATTGCTAAATATTAGGAATAAATAAATATTATTATCTGAGCCTTCCAACATTTCTCATGTGCCCACACAGGAGAAAAACCAAATTACACACATATCTATTTAAAAAATAGAAGGTATAAATGCAGTTGTGTGTGTTCACTCATGCAAACATTCACACCATGGGTGTGTGGTACCGAGTTTCAGAGCTCATGGTGCTGGAAGAAATCTGAAAATTTGATCTGCTCCATCTTGAGCTGCTTCATTTCTGTTTGTTTCCCTTTCAGGCACATCAGATGTTGCTGGTGCTGTGATTATTTCCAGGGGAAGATAAATGGAATATCAGAGTCAAAAGCCCAAGGCAAAAGCTATTGCCTGTTGAACAAAATGGTTTTGAAACAAAACTAAATATATGATGTATATATATATTTATCTCCCGAATGATCTTATTTTCTATGAAGTGCCATGATGGTTAAACACTTCTATGCAAAATCATACATATATAGTAATATATATAGTGTAATATATATATAGTGTTATATATATAGTGTTATATATATATATAGTGTAATACATATATAGAGTGAAATATATATAATTTTTTTTAATCCCCTTATTTACTGCCTCTTCAGAGATGAACAGGACACCCAGTTCAAAGGGAACTGTGGAACCCCTTGCAGGAGACAGAGACAGAATAATCTGTCCAGGGAGACATTCATTTCCCATCCCTATTTTTAGAAGCGACCTATGATCTAAAACATGAGACTTCCTCAAGGGTCAGAAGAGATTTGTTTCATTTTATGTAACTGAAGTTAAATTCACAAATAGCCCCTGGCCTTCAGAAGGCTGCAGGAGAAGAGGGTTTCCATTGCATTGTTTTCTTTCTACAAAAGAATAAGAAAAATCACTTCATTAGGAAACATCTGCTCAGCAGCCCAAGGTGCTCAAGAGGTAACTGAGATGGGAGGTTCTGCAGAGAATGCCTCAGAAAGGACTAAAAATAATTACTATGGCTAATTATTAATAATGCAGATGTGTTGCTGATATATTCTGACCTTTGACAATAAGCATTCCAAAATTAAGGAAAAAGGAAGGGCTAAATGAGACAAAAATAAGGAAAATATTAAAGGTCCCTTTAAGAAAGGAATGAAAGGAATGATCAGTATTTCATGTGCAGACAAAGTGTTTCAAGGAATGGACATGACAGACTTAAGTATTTATGAAAACAGGTGAAATAAGGTCAAACAGTCACTTCAATGATCACAGTGGAATTAATAGACACCAAGTTTAAAATGGGAAATAAAAACACAATAATTAACTTCGTGAACTGCCTGACACCAGATTGTTATTGATACAAAGGGCAAAATGATTAGGAGAATGATTAGCTGTTTAAAGTGCTAATAATAATACTTTCCCAAGCCAGGACAAGAATTTATAAGGGCTATTGATCTCATGTTTCAGAATGGAAGCCAAGCAGTAAGGGCTTGGGAAGAAGGGGGGAAAGAAATTAAAAACTCTTTCAGGGACACTTTGCTCCTTAATTGTGACAGTGAGAGTTCAGGGGAGGAGGGAGGAATGTTTGGGGCTGGGTGTTTTAGTGGTTTGCAGTTTTTTTCCCAGGGTGCCGAGTCATTTAGTATTAGTTACTAACAGGGAGAGGATTCCAAGTTAATTGGCTCTTTAATCGGATTGAATAGGGTAATTCCTACCTCTCCCTGCTCCTAATGGATGTCACAATGTCAGGAGTTAAATGCTGAAGTGCTGCTGTGATTTGAGAGCAGCTTCCAGGGAATCCTTGGGCAAAGACAGTTATTCAGGTGTCCACTGGGAAGGAAAATGATCACCAAGGTCGATATTCCAACAGTATTTCGGAATAATCACTGCCCAGTTGGTCCATTGTTACAAGTAGGGCAGACACTCTTGAAGGATATTTTTCCCCCCAGTGAATCAGTTTATTACCATTTATCATTATTCTTAATTCCAAGGAGAATATGACCATAATCAGCCCAGGTTCTACACTCTGAAAGCTGCTACTTGGTGCTGCTGGCAATGCAAAGTGTTCATGACCACAAGAGGCAGAAACACTCAACCCATGCAAAGCTGCAGGTAATTGGATGTTCTAATTGATCACAAAGAGTTTATGTTTCTGTTAAATAGTCCAAAGGAAACACTTTGCCTTTTTCCAATGAAAGGATCCTGAAATAACGACTCTCTTCAAATCCAAAAACAATAGAGGCAGTGCTGCTAAACACAGGTAATAGCTTTGTGGTGGAGTTGAACAAAAAGAACATATGTGAGTTATTTCTCTGCTCATAACCATTACAGAAATATTCTCTGCTCTGGATGTTAGACAGTGTTTCTGAAATTCTCCTGGAAAAGTGATTTCCAGTCCTGGCTGAAGCGTTTCCGTGATAGCAAAATTACTTACAGCCTTTAAGGCATCCATTTCACTTCCACCAGAACTCAAAATCCACAGAAAAAAAACAGGAACAAAGTGGCCTTGGACAGAGATCTTGGCTGAACCACTGCACTTCCCCACAGAAGAACCACAATATTATGTTTAAATTAATGATTATCTCATTATCAGGCATTTTAAGCACTTGTTTCTCCCTTGAAAAAAAAAAGAAGTCACAGTCACTGATCTGGTGAAACTATTTCAAGAGGACAAACACACACAGAACTTGTGAAAAAAACAACTGACATCACATATAGATTTCCCTGCTGGGTTTCCCAAAAAACATGGTTTAGTGGTATAAAAGTGGGGCTCGTGATTTCTTTTACAACTTGTAGGTGTAACCCTGATGCCAACAAGGTGGAGGGCACCGTTGGAGGGCACCGTGAGGACCATCATGTCACAGCCCAGGGATACACACCTGTCTCCTCTCACAGCAGCAGAACGAGGAGCCAACGGTGCCAAAAGCCCAACTCACAAATAGGAAGTTTCTTCATCATCATTAACAAAGCACAGAATCCAGAATTGCTGTTTTGACTGGGAAACAGATGACTCCAGCTCTGCCAACACTCAAGGTGCTCCCAGTGCCAAAACTCACTTTGCTGAGACATATGCTCCAATACCCAGAAACAGAAGCTCTGTCTCCAGTTGGAACTCCTTTCTTTGTCCTTTTTGTGCTTCTATTTCTCCTCTTTGTGCTTCCCATGTAGGTTTCTCCATTTTCTTTTCTTCCTCAGATTTCCCTTTCAATGTTCACAGTTTTTAAGGCCTTTGTATCTTCCTGCACATCACAGGCAGTTGTCCTTTTCCCCATCACCTGCACATCATATCCAGTAGCCTGAGTTTGATGGTATCACACAAGGTATCCACTCTCAGTCTGAACACATCACAGTTCATTCCAGTGGTTAATCACAGATTAAAGAAAAAAAGTGGGTTTAATGTCTAATTTCAAATTGTCTGGCTCCAGCTACCAGCTATTGGATCTGATTTTTCTTTTCTCCTGTTGATTAAAAAGCTGGATATGTTTTCCCCATGAAAATACTTGTCCCTGTAATCAAGTCCCTTCTCAATCCTCTTTTTGATGAGCTAAGCAGATTGAGTTCTCTAAATCTCTCACGGCAGGGAATTTTTTCCACTCTTCAAATCAATATTGTGGTTATTTTCTTGACTCTTCAGTTTTGTAAACCCTTTTTTTCAGCTGTAGACATCAAAAGTGGTCATGGTTTTCCAGCATTCTCATGGACTCAGGTAAAAAACCCTGTGTCAAAGGATCTTGTTTGTCCTTCAGCCTGGTGGGAAATCATTTTCCTTTCTTTTTCTGCTGTGACCCCTCCATACCCTTTCACCTTCATCTCAAGGCCACCCTCTTCCAGTGCATTGCTTAAAACACAGACTGTAGAGAGGAAAGAAGCAGCAGCATCTTGCCAGCCAATCTGCTCCACATAACTTACTGTTTCCACTCTGCCCATGTCGCCTCATCCACAACTTTGCCAGCAGTCATTTAATTTTTGTGTTCAGATGTTCAACAGTTTCAGGACTAGTGCTCATCCTTGTGACACCCCATCAGACATCTTGCAATGAATGAACCTGCTCAGCTCTGTCAGTGCAGTCTTAATCCATTAAACAAAGGCCAGCTTGGACAGGGCTTGGAGCACGCTGGGCTAGTGGGAGCTGTCCCTGTCCACAGCAGGGTGGCAATGAGATGATCTTGAAGGTCCCTTCCAACCCAAACCATTCCATGATGCTATGAAACAAGATTGTACTAATCCTACACACCAGCTTTGTTACCTTTGTTTGTGTTTAACTGGAATTTCATGGGATAGTAAATCTAGCACTGAAAACTCTGCCACAAAGCTCAGTTGTCCACGTTTATCCAACCTGTAACTCCATGAGGAACCAGTTCCCTCTTCAGAGAGGCCCTAATTGTCTCTCTAGCCTTTAACTCTATATTAATTCTTTCTTCTATCAACTTTCCATTATTTTTTTGGGATTGGTGCCAAGCTCTCCAGACAATCAGCCACTACCTCCTTCTGCTTTCCCTCCTTGCACATGGGCTCCTCCAGCATTCCCAGAAAACACCGAGATACACAGGACAGTAGAGCCAAAACCACTTGGCCATCCTTTTGTGTTGTATCACCCTCTCTTTTCCAGAGATAAGAACCAAGAGTTTTTCCAACAGACATCTCACCCCTTTGATCAGTCTCACCTCTCCCTCTCACCACCACTGCTGCCCACCCATCCCAGCTTTCCTGTCACACAGGTACAGAGATGCCACATGCAGTGCCTGAGAACAACACAGACCAAAAGGGTCATCACCAGAGCCTGCTCCTGAAAGCTGCTTAAGAGCCTTCATGTTCTGCTTTAGCTGTAAAGTTTGATTTTTAGGAGACTCAGCTTAAACCTATCTATGTATTTCATCAGGAACTGTAATGATAGAACAAGGGGGAATGGGTTCAAACTGAAAGAGGGGAAATTTAGGTGAGATATTGGGAAGAAATTATTCCCTGTGAGGGTGGGCAGGCTCTGGCACAGGGTGCCCAGAGAAGCTGTGGCTGCCCCATCCCTGGGAGTGTCTAAGGCCAGGTTGGACAGGGCTTGGAGCAACCTGGGAGAGTGGAAGGTGTCCCTGTCCAGGGCAGGGGTGGAATGAGATGGCCTTTAACATCCCTTCCAACCCAACCCATCCACGATTCTCTCTGCCATCACCTCAGCAAGCAGGTTTTTCCCAGGGGTGCCCATTTCCTTCCCCCAGAGCATCCTTTCCATTCCCTTATTCAGAAGCACATTTAGCATCCCAGATTAATCAAATTCCCAATCCCAGTCCCAGTCTGGGTGATCCTAAGTGGCCTGGACACCGTGTCCTCTCCGAGGTGTGCAGCAAAGGGCCAGATCAGAGCACACACTGAACGCGCTCGGGCACTCGGAGCATCAGCTGTCTCACATCATTTACCTGTAGCCAAGTTACAGTTCAATTACTGAAGTAATATCTCATTCAGGCAGAACAAAGAAAGAAAAAAATATGCAAATGAGCACATTTAAATTCACTTAATTTAAAGGCCTAAAATTTTTAAGGACACATTGCCTCTCTGGGGACATTTGGGTTCAGGGATTATAGAACACATAAAGCTATAAACAGTTAAATGGATTGTCATTGCCTGAGCCTCCAAACATGGCATACATTATTTTTTTCAGTGAGTGCATTATATAATTAACACTGCAAATCCATAACATTCCTAACCATATCCCATCCTATGCTAGGATAAAAATCTTGGACTAACCACCACCCATTACAGGGAGCTTTGTGCACAAACAAGCTTAGCATACATTTTGGAGGATCACAGTGGAATAGGTTTGTATGGAGAATGCTGCTTATCTGCTGAATACAAAGATTATTCCAATTTTTTCGTGATACACATGATAAGATTGTGAATAACCCTTCAGGTTTCTTGCCTGTTGGGGTTTGGGTTCGGTTTTTTAATAAACACTGAGGCATATTTCTTATGCACCAAAGATGAATTTTTCCCCTTGCTATGCAGCTGGAATTCTGTGAGGTTTCCCTGCACAGTGCTGGCTGACAGGGGGAATGGCTGACAGGGAAAATCTGCTGCACTGGCAGGATAATTAGGGACGATGCTCCAAAAGGCAGGATCCTGCACACGTGGAAGTAAATGGGACAAACTTCCCTTCCTTCAAGGGCTGCATAAGCAAACAAGCTGCTTTACAGGAAAGGTGGGGAGAGATTGTTTACAAGGGCATGTAGTGACAAGACAAGGGGGAATGGATTCAAACAGACTAGGTTTAGGTTAGATATTAGAAAGAAATTCTTTACTGTGAGGGAGGGGTGCAACTGCCCAGAGAAGCTGTGGCAGCCCCAGACCTGGAAGTGTTCAAAGCCAGGTTTGATAGAGCTTGGAGCACCCTGAGCTGGTTGAAGGTGTCCCTGTCCATGGCAAAGGGTGGAACTGGATCATCTTTAAGGTCTTTTCCAACCCAAAC
The DNA here is from genome assembly GCA_026770055.1 of Myrmophylax atrothorax. Lineage (NCBI taxonomy): Eukaryota > Metazoa > Chordata > Aves > Passeriformes > Thamnophilidae > Myrmophylax > Myrmophylax atrothorax. The sequence continues at coordinate 18,677,724 of JAOXXN010000175.1, read as the reverse complement.
CACCCTGTGATTCTCGGATTACTTTTGGTGCCACCACACATGCTGCACTTCACCTTTAATGAAGCTTTGTTCTATAACACGCTTCAAACAGCTCTCCATTTTCAGCAGCTCCCTGGGTTATAATTTGAAGCTGAAAAGGCAAGTCTAAGCTTTCCCATCAGGTAGGCACCATCTGGACAGGTATTAGCTGAAAATCAGGGTGGGCAAATCCCAGGTGGAGTGCTGCACACACACACACAGCAGGGATGCTGCAATTCCACAGGCTAAGCAGAGATAATCAAAATCCCAGATTTCAGTGCAAGCCAAAGTCAAACCTCACGCAGTCAATAACAGAAAGGTGCATTTGTCATGCAGGTGGTAAAACCTGAGCAATTACTATGGATTTCAGTGGAACCCTGTAAATTTAATGAAGCAGGTATGGCTTAGCTTTGTACAGCTGGGCCAGCCCTTTAATCACTGTTACTCTATTGCTTACACACAGCAGTTGTCATTGATGTGACTCAGAACACTGGAATATTCATTGCTGTTTCCTGCCTGTTTGTTACCAGTCAAAACAGGGGACAAGAATATGCCACTTGAGAGGACACATCGTGACAAAGCTCCCAACAGGACTGCACGTGGAGATGATTCTCCAGAAGCCCAGATGGCTGAAGTCACTGTAACTCAATCACCCTCAGCTGAACCACAGTCATTTATATCAGTCAGGGACCAGAGCCACTACGCCTACTTCTCAAACTGGTTAGGTTGTAAATTAGATTTTCATCACTCCTGGGACAAAAACCTGCCTCTGATGAGGTCAGTGGGAGTTTGACCATCCATTTCGGTGGCGCCACGACTTCACCAGTGGTTTGTGTGTCCAATATTGAGCCTGGAAGTCACCACAGTTTATCAGGCTTTCCTAAAAGTGTAGTAAATAAAAGCTTCCATTAGTACTTGCAGATAGCTCAGTTCTGTGTTATTTTCTTCTGCTCAAATGGAACGAAGGGAATATTTATCCCAAAGGAATTTGGATGTTGATGTCCAAAATAAGGACAGTTTTGAGCGATGCCTCGGCAGAATTCATATAAAATGAAAACTAAATACACTTTATTCAGCTGAAAACTAAACAACTAATAAAGATCAGACAGGACATTGCCTGACATAGCAGGTCAAAACAGAAATCCTCTAAAACCTATTCCCTCCATGAAGTTTTACTAGAACAAAGTCATTGGTGGAGTATTATGAAAGAAAAATGAAGCACAGGAGCCTTATCCAGCAAAATACTTGAGAAATAACACAAATTTTGGGTAATTAGTTGACTGAAATCAGCAAAGGGATTGTGTTTTGGAGTGTTTTGCCTATGAAGAGGCAAAACCTACAAAATGAAGCAAACAGGCACAAGTGCAAGAATCCACACAGACCTGGAGGAACCAACATACCCCACCCCAGGACCAGAGAGGACAGGATTTTAGGGATGAGACAGCCACAAGGGAGATGCTTCCAAATCTTCAGACAATCTTTTATTATTAACTCCCTGATTTCACTAAAGGACAAAAATAATGGTGTATTTTGTGAACACGCCTAATAAAAAAAAAAAAAAAGAAAGAAGCCATTGAGTTAATCACTACTGTTAGCTGAGAGCATTGTTGTGATGTTTTCTAACAGAAAACAATCTGCCCTGGAATAATAATTTTACTTTCCCCATAAGCAGAGCAATCTTTCATCAAGACTAATTTTATTTCCTGCGCTGGGGATGCAGCTCTGGCACCAGCCATTTTTTACTGAGACGTTGCTGCAGGTTTCTGTGGGTTTAATGCTGCACCACACGTGACAGAACTGAACGATGCCTTCCTCAAATGTTCTCTAAAGCTGTGGGAATACAGCCCTTCAAGGCAGCCCTCTCTCCTTTCAAGTGCCATCCAAGCACAGCAGGCAGCATTCAAAGCCACCTCTTCTGTGTCAGCCAGCAGGAAAGGCTGACAGGGAATTGCCTGTGTCACACTCGAAAAGTCACCAAAGGAGACACACTGAAAGGTGGAGGGGCCCAATCCCGCTTGCTTTTGCTTTGCCCTACTCCTCTTAGCAAATTGCTGCCTAACCAATTAATTTTGGCCTGAATAACGACTGCCAGCCTTGCAGAGTCATCCCTAGGGCCTCCCAAAATATGGAGACACTTGAAATGAGATTTGTAAAAGCACTGAGATCATCTGACTAAGCTGCATTGAGAGGTCGTAGGGCTCCAGCTCGCTGAAGTGCTTGGATTTCTTTGGAACTGGAGTTTTGTGCTTTCCCAATTTGGCTTGGTTGGAGTTAAACTTTCTATTCAAGAGGGCACTGAGGCTCCCCAGCCAACAGACCCCCCTCACATGGGTTCATTCCACCGTTAAAGCGACAGCCTTGCCCACCTCTCTAAAACAGAAATGCACAGCCCCGGTGCCGCCTTTGATGCCCCCATGAGGAGGAGGAGGAGGAAGCGAGTCCAGCAGGAACATCACCAGGCAGGTGACACCAACACAGGTGGGGGCCAGACTGAGGACCAAGAGATTCACAGGGCAATGCAAAGGCCCCTTGGTGCTGCCCTGAGGATAAATACCATGGCAGGTACACAAGGGTCACCTCCTTGAGTGCAAACACGGGGAGAACAAAACAGAGACACCACAAGAAGCTCCGTTTTCACCCCAGTGGAGGTTTGGAGGTCACCTGTGAGGAGCCTGGCAAGGGGCTGTCCCCGAGGCAGCTCAGCCTGGCTGACACACCAGCTCTCACAGCCAGACTGGGAACCATCTGTTCAAAATCTCCTCGAAAGCTGCACTCTCAGAAACAACCCAGGCTGGACCATTGGCTCCTTCTCCCCCAGCTGCTCAGAACTGCATCCAGACATTATTTCTTCCATGCCAGAGAACAGAAGCAAAGACATGGATGAATGCAAGTAGGCTTATCCCTGTCCTTCCCAATCTCCCATTTACCTTCCCTGTGATTTAATTCCATCTTGTTGCTGATAAACAAGAGAGAAAAAACAAACAATCGGAGAGGAACACCTGAAACTGTCAATTTTCCTTAAAAATAGGGAAAAGAGACATCTAGCAAGGGTCAAAAGAAGAAAAGCCCTAATGAAGAAAGCAGCATCATTCTTCTCTTTATATGGAACAGGATTTTCACCTGGAGATCACACTCAAACAACAAACACTAGTTCAGCTGTAACAAGAAACATCAACTGCTTTCCATCTGCTTTTTTTTTTTTTTTTTGAGTTTTATACATTCAGGTGTAATGAAAGAAGAAGGAAACATCTGCTAGGGAATGCTGAAATCCCAGAAAATAACACATCCCCATGGCCATTACTCCACGTTCTTAATACAGGGTATCTGGACACACTGGGAGGAGAAACCTGAGACACCAAATATTACCCTGTACCTTCATCTGTTTGCAGTGCAGAGGCAATCACTGCACTGGCAAGTGCTAATCAGCATTTGGGGATGCAAATGAACTCAGAGAAATCAATGCATAACATGGATACAAGGAGAGTAGTTGTGGAAAAAAGAAACAAACCCAAATACAACAATCTTGAGTTTCAGGCACTTTGTTGCATAGAAACAACACTGAAAAAAAAAAACCAGAACAAAGTCAAACAAGCCCAAATATACCTTAATCTTTACCTAAATCTGTCTGAGCCTAGAAAGGCAATTAATTACAAGTACACAGATTATGAACTACAATAATCTTAGCCCAGCAACACTGACAATAAATTGAGATTTGGCTCAGTGCAGCCTTAGAAGTTCCTATGGGCACTGCCACAACATCACCTTCTAGTCCAATGCACGGGAAATCTGTAACACTCAAGCTATTTGAAGAAGAGAAATACCTGGATTCCTTTTTTCATCAACAGGGAAGAAATCCTGCAGACTGCCAACTGCAACCTAAGCAAAATGAATGCCATGGCAGCCTGTAGCTCTCCCTGCCCTAAGAGCTTTTTCCTAGTTCCAATTTCAGAAGGAAGGGGACATGTCTCTATTAGCAAGTAGCAGAGCTCAAAAGGGTGTAGATAAGTGGAGTAAAACGGTGCTGGGAACTCCAGATCCACCCACACACATTGCAGAGGATCCTTTTTAGCTTCACTCAGAGGCCACGGATGAAAAGCCCATTAGCAGCTGAAATGCACAAAGTAAACTCCTGAAAGAGATATTCTGGCTTAGGTTCAGCCAAGATTAGTGCAGTTTGTACAGTTTCCCTGCAAACAAACACACAGTAAGTGGGATGGGATGACTACAAGGTTCCCTGTCAAGGTTCTCTCCAGAACACATGGACACAAGGGCAACAATAAAGAGTTCACAGGCAGAGTATAATTCAGCATTTATGAACTGTCTGCAGGATGCCACATCCTGTTTAAAAGCAATGCTGGCACTTGGGGTATATAACCATGATACCATTTCTCTTTCTTCTGCTATTTGAGTACTAAATCTGTTATTGCCTTACAGAAAATAGGTCTGTCAAGGAATAAGTGTCTTCTGTGAGCACAACCTGGCAGAGCCCTCCAGCCAGACCGCTCTGATGTAATTCAGACAATGATCAAACAGCATATTCCATGTTGCATTTCATAATGGAGCACACTCCAGACTTTGCAGGACCTCACAGCTCAAGACAGCATGAGGGGAACTGCTCCAAAAGCACTTGGGAGATGACTGTTAGGATTTACTTATCCCACTGATGATTCAGGGGTTTGCACAGAGGTCTAACCGAGAAAGAACAATTGAAACTTAACATAAAACACTGAGCACATCACCAGCAGAACATGGTTTACAAGATTCCTGCTCTGTTCTCATACCCACACTGCTTCCCAGACACTGTGCTGGGCATCACAGGATGTTCATTACACATGATTTAAGGGTGCTGTAAGGTGGGCTTTGTGCTGGCCAAGAACCCAGGATCTTTAACAAAACAGAATTTCTACTTTACTGGACAAATATACCAAAAGAAATTGTGGCATCTTGGTGGGTTGCTAAGCAACCAAGAGCTCCAGTGTCACTTGTTTGTGATCAATTCAAGTCATTCATCAGGCTCTGAAGCACCAGTTCAGGAATTCCAACAAAATCTGTGTCTTGGGAAAGCCACGGGGACTTCCTGGCACACAATATCACTTTCTTTCCTCTAAGATAAACTTTGTAGATGTTCTTTTGATCTGTGTGATATGTTAATTCATTATTCTTAACAAACTGCTAATGGGAAAAGCTATAATTAACTAACTACAGCATTGTAACTCGTGCAAGATAAACTGAACTAATTAGTAGAGTTTAAAGTAGTCTCTGTCCTCTCCCACTGGGAAAGGAGCAGATCTTTTCTTATCACAGAAGCAACTGTCCACAACATCATTTTATGTAATGAATAGATACCTTTTTGTTTCATTTCCCCTTCCAAACAGAAGTGATAAAATATATGTTTATTGGCAAATAAGGTGGCTGCAATCCAAGCCACTTGAGGTACATGCCCATGTTGTGAATAATGTAATCTTTCATTTAAAGAAGGCTTATCTGTTGGGTTTCTTGGGGTAGAGAAGTAAACTGTTCTATTTCCATTCATTAAGTTTAATTACTGAAGTAACACATACTAAATGCCCATAATAACTGCACTCACTCACACTGAGTTAAATGTAATCAGTGTGTATTCCTGAAGTGCAGTCTCTTTATTTCAGCCTCATATTCAGAATTCATTTCATTCCTATTTTGATAAAAATCAACAATAAACAGAAGGAGTTTAGAAACAAACTCATTTAGAAGCTGTGTGTTACATATGGCAAATCTTCAACTTCTTGGTTGCTGACAAGTGTTTTTCACTAAAGATATTTGATGATAATTTCACGTACATTGGGCAACATTTCTGAAGAGACTCCATTACCTTCTGCAAATCTTGGCAACTTATAGTTTGCATCTTACTTTAATGTCACGTGGTCTGGTCTTGTAGTTCCTCTGCAAGCCAAACTCCACTAATAGCAGATGCTCAGTATAAGTGAGGACCAAAGAAAGTGGCTAAAAAGAATTTTCTAATTTTTTAACTATCATGGGGGGGGGGGAAGAGGGGTTTGTTTCCTTTGATTTTTTTTTTTGAAAGACAAAGACAATGTCTTATTTTCAAGCAACAGAGAAGCGTTAACCAGCAGCAGTCGTGCACTCTAATACTTCTTCCTCCCAGGCAAAGCCAAGCAGAGGCTCACGGGAAGCAGCGGGCAAAGGATGACATGCCCAGCTCCAACAAGGCAACATGTGTTCACAAATGACCAAAAATTACATATTCATTTAGATTACAGCTCTTTTCCCCCTCCTCCTTTCCTCAGAGCTGTATTTAAAGTCACAATGTTTATTATTTATTACTGATGGAATGGTATTTGGGGGAGCCACAGAGCACATATTTAACTCGGTCACACCAAAGGACCCTTTGCCAACAAAACAAAAATGCCAACTGTGAACTCTCTGGTGAAATTTTCCAAAACGTGTTTCAAGCAAAACTATTCCCAGGTAGTGCTAAGGATGAATTTACTTACTTTCTATCTGTACCTGTACTTTATCCAACACACCATACCTGTACATTACCCAACACATCACAACTTAGCCCTTTTCGGCCCCAAAATAAGAAGCAAAGTATCCCTGGTCATAGAAATGATTAATAAAAAGTCTGTGTACATTTACTTGGTCTAGTTATTCGAAAATAGAATCTTCTTGCATCATGAAAAGCCAAACCAAGCTGAGACCACCAAATATTCTGACCATGCTCAGTCTCATCAGGAACAAGGGGAAGAGAGTATGGGTCTGCACTGGATTCCTCAGTGATCTTCCACCCTCTCACTCAAAGCTCTCCAGACACTTCTCATTAGTTGAGCAGCTCACAGCAGCCTCCAGTACTCACGTGATTCCTCTAGCCTGTACAACTCCCTATA
>JAOXXN010000175.1:18644295-18654858 GCA_026770055.1 Myrmophylax atrothorax | reverse complement strand
TGGGATGCAGATTCCCTTGCAGCTCCCTCTGAGCTCTTTCTGGGATGCAGATTCCCTTGCAGCTCCCTCTGAGCTCTCTCTGGGATGCAGATTCCCTTGCAGCTCCCCATTCTCTCTCTCTGAGATGCAGATTCCCTTGCAGCTCCCTCTGAGCTCTCTCTAGGATGCAGATTCCCTTGCAGCTCTCTATTCTCTCTGGGATGCAGATTTCTTCCCCTTCCCTGTCCCCTCCCTGCCAGGGCTCCATCTATGCCTTGCCCAGCAGTGCAGGAGGCTCAGGACACTGAATTTACTTCCCATCCAGGCTGAAATCCTGACCCAAGTGAGCTCAGCAGCAAATCAGGGTCACATTTTGCCTCTTGGTAAGGAGGGAATTTTAATTCCAGTCTAACATTAAGCTGCTACACCCTTAGAAGCTTTGAAGAAGGCTTTGAAACAATGCAAGGTGGAGTTATATTAGCCTGTGTTCTGGATTCTTTCTTTTCCTTTATATTTTCCCTTGACAGCCACCTACTTAATTTTATTTTTCCTCAAAAATGGAACCTCCCCCTCTGAATCTTCCACAGTTTCTCCCGTACCTTTGTTTGGTGCCACAGCAGGATGTGTTCCTTCTTTCTCCTTAACAGCAGTTTCTTCAAGTTGCAAGCGGAATTTAAAAGGTTCATGTTTCTTTTCTGTGCTGTTTTCATTACAAAAACATAGTGAGAAGACTGTTGGTGTTTTTTTAACTCTGCTTCACACTCCAAATATTCAATACTGTCAGATTTTCATCAGAGCATTTGGATTTGTATTTACAGTGAGGAACATGTCACTGTGGGAACAGGAATGTGAATCGGAATGCTAATTTGTGAGATGCAACTCATTATTGTGTAAGCAGAGATGTCTTGGATCTCTAGGAAAACGGGGAAAGAGCAGGTAAAGGAAAGATGAAAAATTAAAACTATGTATTTTTATTTTTTCACCATTTTTTTTTTTTTGCTATTCCTCTACAAGCTGTTGGCATTTCTTGGAGCTTTAATGTTTGTGCATTGCCTCTGAGTGCCAAGGAATCTTTCTTTTGGCTTTCTTGCCCCACTTAAACATTTCCAGATTGGGAAAAGTTGCCTTTATGACGATACTTTGCTTTATGGCAATAAGATCATTACGTTTTGATGTTGCTGCAGTAAAATTAGAGGCTGTGATGAAGTTAAGTGCAGAAAATGTTACCAAAGCTGCATAAAAAGGTGATAAAAAGCTGTCTTAATAGACAATTTACTGGAAACTTGAGGAGTGGGAGAAGCAGTGGAAAATATGTTTTATTTTTGGCTTATATGATCTAATTTCTCAAAACTCGGTTATATTTCTGACAGCACCAACCCCCCCCCATGCCTTTTACAGCATTAATTTTCCTAAAGTCTCCCTCAAACCAAGCTCAGATCTGGAGAATCCCTGATTTCCCCTCAGCCCAGACGAGCACCAATGAGGTGAATGTTACTGGTGATGGTTTGAGTGGTCACAGCCTGGATCCCACTATTTGAGAACTACAAATTGCTGATTTTCATCCACCCTTCCTCAGCTGCATTTGTGGGCTTTGCAATTAAAAACTGAAAGAGGAGCTAGCTAGAAAAAAGTTCTGTGTGGGTGACATCAGGAAAGCAGATCCCCTATGGAAAACAACTTCATTTAAAAATAAAATCCATCCCAGCAAACTTAATTTCTCATTGAATTTTGGCATAGTTGTTTGAAGAGCATGCCAGGTTGCTCTAAATCTGGTGGTGGTGGATCTGCTGAACCTTTGGAATTTGGTGCCTTGAGCTGCCCTAGAAAGAGGCCAAACTCTTGCACAACTCCATTTATTTGCAACAAGCCGAGGCAGAGAAGAAAGAAAGAGGAAAGGAGAGAAAATGCTTGACCATCTCTGTGGTTTGAGGCTGAAAACCTGCAGGTTCAAAATACTCTGAGCTACAACATCTCTCAGATGGGATATGTGCTGTTCTTCCCTGTTTGTTTTTGGTTCAGGTCTTGGGTCAGAGCTGTATCAGCCCTTGGAGATTTAACTTAGTTGTTGAGCTTTTTAGAAAAGCAGAAGGAGGAGGAGGACAACAATATTAACCAAGCATGCTGAGCACTAGAATTCAATATATTCTTTTTTTTCCTTTTCTTTTTTTGCTATCTGGAGAACAGTTTCATGAAGTTTATACTAGATTTGGTGAAAAACAGATTTGCATCCTCAGTATCATTCACCAGAACATGCAGTAAAATGGAACACATTTAGAGCTGCAATTTTGGGGTTTGTCTCCACATTTCTTCCTTCTGTGCTCTGGTCTCCTATAATTCCAGGGGATAATTTTGGAACCATTTCTGGTGAACTTCCAGCTGAGAGCAGGGCCCAGCTCACCTAAATAATTAAAAGATTGTCCATTAAAGCTCTGCAGCCTCGGGACACATTTCCCAGCCAATCATTGCCCAGGGCAGCTCCAACCTTTGTTGCCTTTACTTTTCTCTGAATTAATATCTGCCCATAAAAAAGGTGTTGCTGCCAGAGCTCAGCTGAGGAGCTTTAATATGCCACTTGAAAGAACTTTCCAGGAAAATAGATTGTCACATGTCTTTAGCCCAAATCAAGAGCTTCCAAATTCATTGGTGATGCCTCAGCAGGAAGGAAAAGGTGGGGCAGTGGGATCAGAATTCTGGAATTCATCACAATTTTTCTTCCAATTGCATCAAAACAAGGATTTTGAGGCTTGAAAAATGAAGCTTATTATTGCAATGATCAAGTTTAACTTAATTTAAGGAAGTTCTTAGAGCACTTTGTGTGATGTTCTTTAGGGGTAAACAGCTGTGAACACTCTTTTTTTATTTTATCTTTTCATTCTCTGAGACTTTGGTCAAAATGGGAACTAAAAATGCTCCATCTCCCAGAGGAAAAGAGAGAAAACACTCTTTTTTAATTGTTTGGTGATTTCTGTTGTGGAATTCTTCAATTATTTTAAACTTTGTTGCTCTTGCTGTGATTTTATTTTTTTAGTGGTGATATGTCTTGGAATTGCTTAATTCACCCCAGTTTTTTTCCCTCTTTTTTTTTGAGGAGTCCCTTTCCAGGAGAGAGGATCTAGGGGTGAGTTGGGCTCTGCTCCCAGGGAACAAGGAACAGCAGGAGAGGAAAATCATGCCTTAAGACTCATAAATATCTAGATTTTAATGCAGCTTTAGCACTTTTATTTAGTCATTTTAGGATGGGGGATTTTAACTAAATACTTTTGCACCAAATTCTAAAATACTACCTGTGTTTCTCCTCAAGAATTTCAGCAGACAGAGATTTCTGAGCAAGCTGAGGGACATCCAGCCCTGAAGAGTGTGCTGGGACAAGACACATCCAACAGTCCTTGAGAGAACTTCAGTCAAAGCTATTCTGAAGGCCCAGAATCCTTGAATTTGCTCCAAGCAGGACAGAAGAGCTGAGGAAGGTGAAGAATGGGAGGAGAGGAGGGTGGTGGGACCCACCCACCCAGTTTGGGGAGGAGGTGGCCCTGAAGGAGGTCCTGGGGATGGATAATTTTTGGGATGGGGGTATCTCATTAGATATTCTAATTAGCTAGTATTCTAAAATTGTAAAAGCTATTCCTGTGTGGGTGTGCTGATGCATTTTGTGCCCCTTAAAGCTCTTTAATTAATAATTAAAGACCTGCTTTCTACCTTATTGTACTAGAATTGTCCAGAGAATTTTCCCTTGATTTTAGGCAACAAAATGGCCTCAAGTTGCACCAGGGGAGGTTTAGATTAGATATTAGAAACATTTTTTTTCATGGAAAGGGTCGTCCAGCCCTGGCACAGCTGCCCAGGGCAGTGGTGGGGTCCCCATCCCTGGCAGTGCTCAAACCACACGTGGATGTGGCACTTGAGAAGGTGGTTAGTGGTGAAGGTGGTGGGGCTGAGGTGGTGATTTTTGTGAGGATCATTTCTATCTTTCCTAATTCCATAAATCTGTGGTTCTGTAATTATCTCTGGGAATAAGGACACCGCCATAACCCTCTGGAATTGTAATTGCCTCAGGAGCAGATGCAGCCTGTGCTTGTCCCTCCAAGCCTCTCTGCCATCCTTGGGCAGGTTCCTCCTCATAAAGATGCCAATTTTGAGTGTAAAATATTACCAGTTGCACCTTTGCCTGTCCACAGAGGGCTCAGGCTCTCAGAGTGCATCATCACAGGTATTACCAGCACTCATTCAGTGTGCTCAGTGCTGTGGACAAGGTAAAATGTCCTACTTCTTTTTTTACCCAGTAAAGGCAGGACAGACATAACCTTCCTACACGTTCTCAAACTCCAAATCTGAGTTCTTTCAGATTTAACGCAAAGAAACATATAAATTATATGTAAAACATAAATATATATAAAATACAAAGTGTGTTTGACTGAGAAACCAAGATCCTCTGCCTTGTTCAGGCTGGCTGACGTATTTTCCTTCTGTTTTTTGCCCCATACCAGAGAATGCAGATGAAGAGAAGAGTTTAGCTAAACTACATTACCATAAGAAAAGATTTGGGGATTAATTTGCAGCTTTGGCTTAGTGTTAAACACTTTGTTGCCTAAGAATGGCTTTCAGTTCTTTATGGTTGATTTTAAATAGGATTAGAAGATTTTCCTGCGGTTTTGGATACAGAATTGCACTTATTGGAAGAAAAGGAAAAGAAATTCTGGATGACCTTGAATTCAGATGTATAAAAGCCACACATGACTCAACACCTCTTCTGCAGGATGACACCTGCAATATAATACAAAGCTTCAAGCAGATGGTGCACTAATAGATATTTGAAGACTCTGAAGAAAGCCAATCAACTTTGCCTGGAGATGAAATGTCACTCCATGCTCCTCAGTTTGTGGGGGTTTCACTCAATTGCTCTCAGAAAAAGCCACATGCAATGAGGTGTCAGGGTGCTTCCTGCTGAGCTGTTGGAGCTGTGTTACTGAAAAGGTGATGGGAGTGAAAATGGCTTTGAGACACAGCTCCAGGCACAGTGAAACCTAAACCACCAGGAATATCTTAGTGTAAGTGTTGCACAGCAATGTCCTGTAACCCCCAAATCCTTAAAGTGCTTGTTAAAGGACTCTTCCTGAAATGCTTCCAGCCTCCCCAATTAATAAAGGATCTGTCTTTATGACCAATTCTTTCTACAGACTGAACCATCACCTTCAAATCAACAGGCAGTGAGAGCTGTTCACTGCTTAGATAAAGCCCCAGGGCATGACCTGCCCATCTGCTCCTCCCTGCAGCCTTCCAGTGCCTCCTTCCAGCCTGACCTCTTTTTGTCCATGCCTTTCCCAAAGATTGCCCTCCAGAAGGTCAGGCATTGCATCAGGAATCCATCATTGCTGCCCTTCTGACACATTGGCTTCAATCTCCTTCATTATGATGAAACAACTTGGAGAAGTTGATGGAAAAGGAGCACAGGAAGGAGGGAAGGGACTGTCCTCTGTGGGGGAGTGTTCCAGAGAATCTCAGAGTGGCCTGGGTTGGGAGGGACATTAAAGCCCATCCAGTGCCACTCCCTGCCATGGGCAGGGACACCTCCCACCAGCCCAGGTTGCTCCAAGCCCCATCCAACCTGGCCTTGGACACTTCCAGGGCTGTGGCAGCCACAGCTCCTCTGGGCAACCTGTGCCAGGGTCTCCCCACCATCCTAGGGAAGGATTTCCTCCTAACACCTCATCTAAATCCCTCATCTTTTAGTTTGAAACCATTCCCCATTGTCCCATCAAAATCTGCCCATGGAAAAAGTCTCTCTCCAAGTCACATCCCCTCCTCAAGGCTCATGCTGCTTCCTCAAGTCTTCCTCACCCAAAGTCACCCCTCAGTTTCCAGGAGGATCTCTCTTCAACTGGAACAAGTATCATGTGTCTGCTGGGTGGGTTTTGTGCCCAGGGCTCTCCCTCACTCCCCAACACACGCAGTCTCACGTGCACCAGGCAGGAGATGCACAGACAGTCTCCAGTCTCCAGCTGCACCAACAAAAGCTGTTTGAATGCAGAAAAGAAACAAACTGCCAAAGGAGAAAGCCAAGATGATGCAGAGCATTATTCCCCTCCACGGGGCTCTACAAAGCCATGACTACTAAGTAGTGTCTTCTAACAAATACATATTTTTGCCTTTATTGCTCAGACTTAAACCAAAACAGATACACAGACTGGTGTTGCATGTAAACTCCTTTTTCTCTTTAGAATAAATTCAGAGTGAGCATTTTGCTGACAATACTGACAAAATAAAAATGTCCTCAGGGAACCATGTACCATTCCTTCAGCTGCTCATTATTTAGTTTTCTCTAACAGTTCCACCTACTGAATTTTGAATCCCAGGTGCTCGTGAGGACAGAAGCATTTTGCCAAAAACCCAACTGTTTTAAAATCAGTGCCCAGAAATTCATTAGCATTGTGCAATGTTTGTGAGAGTCAGGGAGGTAGAGGCAGAACCAGATCCAAGGAAGTCAAAAGGTGCTACATGAAAAGATTCAGAGGATAAATCAGCAGCTGGGTGGGGGAGAGAGGCTGTTCTCAGCACTCTTGCTTTTAATCTTCCATTTACATGGAATAGCCTCCAAATGGGGATTATTATAATGTGTGAATTCATAGCTAATTGAAAAAAAGGTGCTGTGGTTAACTCAGGAACCATTTAATTTCAAACCCTTTTATCCTCCCTAAATGTGAATCTACATTTAAACATGGAGGAAAAATACGTGGTGTATTCAGGAACAAACAAAGGTATTGTCTGGCATAAGGAGCTTATGTAAATGTGGGATGGCAGAGCTCCTTTTGCCATAAACCTTTCAAATACCTCAATAAATCATGAAGAACAAAAAAAAAAAAAATCTCTTTATGGAGGTTTGCAATGGGATTTCACCTGTCCAGGACCGAGGACAGCACTCTTCAGGGTATAAAAGGAGATTTGTTAGCATCTTCCTAAGCAGTAAATCACAAATAAATGTGAAATTCTGTGTATTTCCATTATTTATCCTCTGAGACTTTGCTTATTTTCCAACCAAGGGCCATGATGCAGAGTTGGATGCACCTGCAGGAGTGGTTTACACCCTTGCAGTCCCCCTTTACAAGCCAGTAGATTTACTTTTTATTTAAAGGCACAAAGCCTGTAAAAAAATTAATCAGAAAGTGCCTGTACCCCAGTGGCTTGAAAAGAAATTAACTGTAAAGCAGTGGGGAAAATGCAGGATTGGAGACCCTGGACATTCCCATTCTACCCAGTGCAGTCACTGCCCTGCCACAAAATCTCAGCAAACTATGTCACCTCCTTCTTTCCCTCTTGGTGTTCTCAGCTTTTAATTTTCCTTTCAGACTGGAAGGCTTTGGGAAAGGAACTGTGTCCTGCCACACATCGAGGGAGTCCTTCAGTTCCCAGTGTTCTGCTCTCAGTTGTTCTTGGAAGACCAACAATTATAATTACATGAAGGCAGGATGCATGTGGATGCAACATTACTTTGTTCAGGCTAATCAGCTCAATTCCATCAGTGGAATCTCTCTCAATTATAGGAGAATCCATGTGTGTGGCTGAGACAGCAGAAATCAATCCTAATTACTCCCCACTGCCTGCACCATTCTCCTGTGCAAACAGAGCAGGGGCACGAGGTGCTCCCAACACAGAATTCCTTCTTGGGGGAATCTGTTACTGCCCAGTCAGGAAATGCTCATGATGTGCCAGCACTACTTTTGTCAGAAATAGCAATAAATGGAAGTTTCAAGGAGAAAAACTGTTATGAAACTCATCACAGCCCTTTATAGAGAGAGCAGGGTATGACCCATCTCTCTTCCACCAGCATGTTCTGAGCCATGGAACCAATAGCTTGTCTAAGAGAAAATACAGGGTTTCCCTACCTTTTAGGTAAGGTGGGAACTTCAGAAAATCATTGCCTTGTCCTGACAGAAAAAGCTCCATTTTTTGCTCTTGGCAAATCTCCTTTATTCTGATGTAGGGCCACAAATCAGCCTTAAACCTCAACTCACCTAAGGCTGAACGTTGGGTTTAAATAAAACCACTCGCCAGGCAGGGAACAGGAGAAACCACTGTGGGTGGAAGGGGCAGGACCATCAGGTCACCAGAGCTGGTTCAGACTGCCCAGGGAGGAACTGGGAGCTGGTTTGAACCCATCACCACCAATGATGTGCACAGTCAATTTTATGGCTGCAGGGCCATAAAACTCAGCACAGAAACCTGCTTTGGTTTTCAGCCACCCAGATCTCAGTGCCTGTACTCTGAAACATCTGCTAGAAACCCAACCAGCAGCCACACAGGAATCAGAAGGATGCTGTGCCTCAGAAAATAATGTGTTTATACAAATAAATGAATGAAATCAGTGAGCAGAGTTGAAGAGTCAGGACAAGGGTGTAGTGAGCCAGAACAGAGTGATACCCAACACTCTCCTGCAGCTCAGCATGCTCCCTTTTTTTTTTTTGATGTAAAGACAGAATGCTGCTTATTCCTGGCAGGAATTGTGCTTCCAGAAGTTATACCCACACATCAGAGAATACAGGAAGAAATATAAAACAAAATTGGAGGAGATAATCAGCAAGATTTTATTTTAAACTTACTGTTGAAAATCAAAAGGTCAACGTCAAGTTTCCATCTCTTCCTGTCCTAATGCCTCTGAATTATGCTGCTCCTCTCAGGGCTAGATTTGGAAATTATACACATTCTTTGTTAAGGTTTGACCTTGCAAAACCTACCACAATAGGGATTATGGTGTTGTCAGAAGATTATTCTGCACCTGTTTTCCAGACATTTGTCCCTCACAGAGGAAGTGCAAATACTGGTGACATCCACCCTCAGTGATGCCTTGTCACTCCTGGTGAGACATAGCTGGGAAGCAAAGAGAAAGAAGGCAAAAGAGAATGAAAAATTAAAAATAGAAGCAGAAATTGGAAAGCTTTTCCCCCGTCTACCATTTCTATCAACAAAGCAGAACAAAACATGCACAGGAAAAAATCAATACAAGTGAGTCAAAAGAAAAACATGTTGGAAATATACCCAGAGAGATGCAGGAACGCCCAGGCATTTATAATAAACTCATATTAAAAACTGTATCTCTCTCCACAATATTGAGAAAGCCTGGATAAAACATGCCTGACATAAAGGATTGCTGAGATTGAAGTGCCTGACAATATCCATGGGGAGAAAAGACAGATGAAACCCAGGCTGTTGCAGCTGGATGCTCTGACTGAAGTTAGATGTTCCTTAGCAGGGGAGAAATGTAATAACTTTGGAAAGAAAATTGAATAAAGCCAGAAAATGTCCTCTACAGGGTGAGTGAAAGGCTGGGATCACAAGGGTGAAGCAAGATTGAAACCCCAGTTTTCAAGTGGTACAAAGCTCTTCCTCTGGTCCCTGTTAACTTCCCACTAACCATAAATGGGATTAAAGCACCTAATAAGGTTATTACATTTTCCTGGGCCTATTACCTGTATTTTCATACAGAAAAGCTGTTCCTGGCTTGCAGTACCATGAAAATAAGTTCCCTCATCCCTTGGTTGCTGATGGGAAGTGGGAAACCAACTTTGCAGGGCTGTTATAAAAATCTCATTCTGTCTCAGTATCACCAACAAATACAGTCTTTGATATGGAGCACATCTGTAAGTCTCCAAAAAGGAGGGGGTTTATGAAAAAGAATTGATTTGTTCTTTTTTTATTGAACTACAGAGTGTAACACAAACAAATCTCTAGCTTAGAAAATTAAGGTAGACACATTTCCTTTCAATACCTTTGAATGTTTTGATCCCATCTTAATAACAGCAACATGAAGAGAAATAAATCTAATTTTTACCTGTGTGACACCAAAATCTCCTTGATTTCAGCTAGACCTGAAGCACACCAATGACCTAAATTGCCATTTCTATTAAGACAGGTTGAGATTTAATTTACAAAAAACATATGCTATTTTTAAAACATTCACCAGTTTTTCCTCTTCATTCATTCTGATGCACATATTTAAACAGTTTCCAGTATTTCAGTTTTCTTGGCCAAGCAGAAATATTTATTATACTTGTAAAGTTTATATTTCCCTGTAGCAAAGCAATTTATCATTACTATACATGGGTGACTCTCCTGATTATTAAAATACTGTTAGAGGGAAAACTGCTCAGCTCACCATCCTTCTCTCTAATTTATTCTTGTTGTTTGACTTCAATTAGAATATAACTGAGAAATAACATATCTGAGTTAGAAATTGAGATGTGTGATGGAGAGTCAGGGAGGTGAGAAGGTTCTGTTGGTGATATGAAGCTGCTGGGAGGATGTTTAGGGCTGGTTGGAAACAGTCAGTGAGGAAAGGAGGCTCAGGGGGCACCTCCTGGCTCTGCCATCCCTGCCAGGAGGGGGGAGCTGGGGGGAAGTCGGGCTCTGCTCCAGGGCACAGGGACAGGAGGAGAGGGCACAGCCTCAGGCTGAGCAGGTTGGAGATTATGAAAAATATCTTCAATGAAAGGGTTGTTCAACATTGGAAGGGGCTGCTCAGGGAGGTTTGGAGTGCCCAGCCCTGGAGGTGCCCAAGGCAGGACTGGCCATGGCACTCAGTGCTCTGGGCTGGGG
>JAOXXN010000175.1:18625362-18639510 GCA_026770055.1 Myrmophylax atrothorax | reverse complement strand
GGAAGTGTCCAAGGCCAGGTTGGACAGGGCTTGGAGCAACCTGGGCTCGTGGGAGGTGTCCCTGCCCATGGCAGGGGATGGAATTAGATGGGTTTTGAAGTCCCTTCCAACCCAAACCATTCTGTTTTTCTGTGATTTAACACCCATCTTCAGAAAATGCCCATTGTAGCTCTTTCCTGTTGGTGAGCAGGCACAACCCTATTAGCCAGACCTGTGTTTATCCTGCCCTGGAAAAGGAGTGTTCAAAAGCATCCCAGCAGCACAGCCCATGGACCTGCTGTGAGCCAGGGGTGACCCTCATGCCTGCCTTGGCATGGCCTCCCCACCAGAAGAAATGAAATCCTGGAGCAGAGTGAGTGATACATGTCTGAGAAGCAAGGCATACATTGTAATTACGTGCCAGCCTGCCAATTTTAATGGGTGACCTCATCTCAGACACTTTGTAAAGCCTGTTCTCAAAAGGCAATGCACATTTCCTGAGAAAAATCAGTTTTCTGACAAGGCATTCATGCTGAATTTCTCTCGAGAAAGACTTCCTTGCATGGCTTAAAGATTTGTCAAAAATCTGTAGCTTTTAATTTGAGGGTGTCAGCATTTATTACTTTTCTGTTTGGGGATTTTTTTATTATTATTATTACCAAGATATTTTCAGAGTAGAGACAAACGTTCCTGTTTTAACTATCACTCCATGGATCTTGAAGCTCTTACTCACTTGAGTAACCTCCCTGAATCAGACAGTGGGGTCGAGCTCCTCATTACACAGCCCTGAAAGGCATTTTGGTTTAACACTCCTGATTTTCTGCAGTGAGGCCCCTCCCTGACCCTCCCCTGTTGTAATGGCTTTGCAATAACCCAGGGAAGTGCTTTATCCCTGCAGACACCCACACGGAATGGGAGGTCCTGCTTCCCTTCCCTCCTGCACAGGAGACACAAGAGCCGCTGCTGAGTCCCCATGGAGTGACCACACTGCTCTCCAGCTGCTCACAGAGGGAACATTCCCTATGGTGAGTTACAGTAAGAAAACACTGAGCAGTTCCTAAACCCACCCAAGGTAGGAAGGAAAGTTTTCTCACTGTAGCAGCTGCAGGGTTGGGATGGGACCATAAATCGTCGATTAAATTGTGTGCATGAAGGCATGAAATTCTGGTGATGGTATTAACTCATCATTTTATGTCTGAGATACAAAGCCGTGCTAAAACACCTTCAGAGCATGGCAAATAATTCAGTTCAGGTAGATTTAGCTGCCCAAATTCAGTTCTGCTAAAGAATGGTTGCATCCACAAGAAGGCTTTGGTCTCTCCAAACATGTAGATTTACAGGTGTCCACATGTTTGTATGACACCCCCAATCTCCAAATTCCTCAGCACTTCTGTTGTTTCATGGAATTAAAACTTACATAAAGTCCTTCAAGACCCTGACTACAAGAAGTGTGCCCCACCTTTGGAACAGTTTGAGCTGCAGAAACACTGATGTTGAAAATAAAACACAAACTGTCCACACACACAAATGTACAGGCCAATGGTGAGGGAATTCAGCACCAAGCCCTGTTCAATCAGCAGCAGAGCTCACTCTGTAACACAAGACAGGCAAGGGACAGGCAAAGGAAAAAGAAAGAGAGGTATAAAACAGCAAATGTTTTCAACAAAATTATGAAGGAATAAATCAATAAAGGAATAAAAGCACCATCACACACGAAGAAGTTTGTCTCAGCAGCAGAGAAAATAAAGAGCTGATGGTACCACAGGACACCACGAGATGCCAGAAGGTTCATTCGACCCAAACTGTGGTCACAGCCCAGCTCCAAAATACATAATGTCTAAGGGCTCAGTCTGAGCTCAGGCAACGTGATTTTTATTGCAATCTCCATCCAAAAAAAACCCCTGACAATGACCCAAACTATCACCTGTGAGATAAACCACAATTTTCTCTATTCCTTATAAAACATGCATGCCCCACACAGGCACATCACTTGGGGGAGTGAAGACAAATCCTCCCACTGCAAAGTGCAGCCAGCTGCCAATATTTTCTGCCAAGTCCCTTGAGGGCAGAGAGCAGTTCCAGCAGCTGGGCAAGCTGCCCCTGCCACTGTTCCCCTGTGCTGATGAGCTGCCCTGCCAGTCCTGGACAGTCATATCACAGATTTCAACTGCTCCCATTTAGCTGAAATTCTACCTGTTACTTTCTGAAAGGTTTGCTGAAAATCAGGACTCCTTTGGTGGTCACTTCTGGTCTAGAGGCATTTATTAAGTACCTTTTCCTAAAGCAAGTTACTGAGGAAATGCTCAGTGGGGGTGGATTTACCTGGCAAGCAAAGGCTCCATGTTACTTTAAGAGACAGGCTCAGCACCTCCATGTGCTGAAAGAGGAACGATGCAGAGTTGTTGTGCTCAGGGGATGAAGGACAATGTTGTCACCATTCAGCATCACTCCCTTCCATTGCCAGGGGCAGGCACATTTCCATACAGCTGGAACATTAATTAAGGTTACCTTTTAGTGAATTCCTTGAGGGATCCATGCTATTCCCTAAGTCAGGCACTGCAGAAGCACAAACATGCAAACAGAGCAATTTTTAAATCATGGAGGTAAAACTCCGTCTCACCTCCCCCAAAATAACAGATAACAGGCATGAAAGAGAAGGAACAAAGTGATGGTGAGGAAAAAACCAAGAAAATATTTTCCTTTTAGTGCTGTGTTTATGGTGTATCACAGCTTTGTGGTGCAGGTAATTGTTCCAGCACCTCCCTCCCTAGCTGACTTTTATCCTTGATTTTTCCACTAACTGAATCAGAGCATAATTCTGAAAATAACAGTCAAACAGACATTGGTGAGGTCAGGGATTGCCCTGCAAACAGCATCCACCTGGGAGAGACGATGGCTTGGGACACTGCCATGTTTCAGTCCTGAATTTTGGCTGATTCCAGTGCTATCAGAGGAAGTGTTTGCACATGGGTTTATCCCAGCCCCACTGGCAGACATCACTCTTGGCTTCCCCTTTATTTCACATCAAGTTCAAAGCTCCCTGCCTTGAAATTCTCCACGGACCATTTCCACTCATCTTCCCAGATCTTGTGCCCATTCTGGGTTTCCTTGAAGTCACTGGGAGAATTTCCATTGATTTTAATTGAACAGGCTGTTTAGCTTCCTTTTTCCCCTCTGGCAATGAAACATTCCAACCAAAAAATTCAACACCATGTGAGTGTGGGTCTCCCATTTTATGGCAAAACTGAAAACCAGCTCATGCTTGCCCCAGACTTTTGTAAGATTTACAAATAGGAACCATTTGGTGTGTTTTTCTCTCAAAACACACACCAGTTGTGTAATTGGTCTGAGTGTGAAACTGTTCTGAATTTTGCATTGAGGTTTTTAGAACAGGACTCTTAAACATAAAATATATTTTATACTATGTGTTACATGTCAGTTTCCTTAATTAGTTTATGTGGTTTTCACTTCATCCCTGGGAAAGATACCATAATTTTCACATCATTACTAAAGCAGTAGATCATACCATGATTGCAAATAGGACTCAGGGTACATTTATTCCTATCTACTGTATTACTCTTTTAATAGAATCCTGGAATCATTAAGCTTGGAAAAGACCTCCAAGATCATCAAGTCCAGCCTCTGATGGAATACATACCAGAATATCTGAGCCCCCAGATCTGCTTTCTCTGCAAAAGGGAACTATTAAAGATGAAAAGAGGACACTTGCCATGATCTTTGTCCTTCCTGAACTGATTGGAAAGACAAGAACAGGATGTGGAGATATCCAGAGAAGACCTGTTGGGTGGCAGTGGGGAGGGATATCCCTAAATAATTGTGCCCGAATGCTGGGAATATCCCAGGGCTGGCACTCCCCTCCTGTGTTTCCTCACTCTTGGGAAGGAAGATTCCTTCTCCTTGTCAAATTCTGTGAATATTTTGGTTCCAGTGTTAACAAAGGTCTGATTTTCCCCCGTGCTGTGACGGAGCCTATTCAGGGTGGTTATTATGACTGCAGGAGCACAATCCAACAGGAAGATGCCTTCCATGGAAATGAAAAGAAATGCCCAACAAAAGAAGTCCAGAAAGTTCAAGTCCACCTCAGGTTCACTGGTTTCTGTGCTATTCTTTCATGGTATTCATTAACTCACACTGGAGACTGCAGAATTCAAACACATTTTCTCTGGGCTTCTTCAGACATACAAAGCACGGTTGATACATTAAAAAAACAAACAAACAAACAAAAAACCTCCAGAACCACACCAAAAATCAAAAAGAAACTAAAAAAAAGCCACGAGCAACAAATAACTCCAAACCACTACACCTCTTCATCCCCTCAAAACCCCCCAACACAAACCCAAACAACCAAAATAGGAACCCAAAGCCAAGCTGTCTCTTTGGGACTCAGGTATCCTAACCCAGAGGTCCCCCACACCAACAGCTAAATGAAGCCAAATAATCACCTGGATTGCTCACAAAATTAAGTTCCAATATCATCAAATGTTTTGTCCCTGACAGAGCAAAAAGCCACCCCCTTCCATGTTTAACCAGGGCAAACAGACATTTCTTAGTGATTGATATTCCCCTCCATCCAACACAGTGTTAATTGAATGGATTCCATTAGGATAGGAATAGAAAAGACCAGATTAAAAAAAACAAGCCAGCTGTAAACTGAGCCAATGATTTTAATGGGAAGAAAATAAAGACTGGCAATTGCGTGGTGAAGTGCATCAAAATGTTAATTGCTTCCAGTCACATCCTTCTGAACTAGTGGAGAGGATGAAGGAGATAAGGCCTAATCAAATGTCTTCTCAGACAGCAGAATTTTAGTCCCTGCTTATTCTGCACTGGAAATAAATTGCTAAAATGAGGAATTTTTGCAGCAGTGTAGACTTGGAGTTTAGAATGAGTTCCCAAATAGTATGTTTTGCCTCTGGTTTTTGGCAGCATTTACATCCATGCAAAGTGAGGGCAGAGCAGATCTAAACATTTCTACTTCAACTTGGAAACTCTTTTTTTTTTAGGCAAGATACTTCAGTTCAGCCAAGCAGGGCCAGCCTGAAACCCAAACACAACCGGGCACCACTTTACTGTTCTCCCAACTGGTTCCTGCACAGAACGGAGTTTCCAGCAGCCCCAGGCCCAGTTTTAGTTTCATCCTACAGAAATACACCTCAAAGCACAGTCCCAGGGGAGCAGGTGTGCAATCCCCTTCCTGGATAAATCCTGGATTCCTCAGGAAAACAGTTGTGGAAATTTATGCCCTCTACTCTAGAGTGAGGCCAAGCAACCAACTAATAGCCAAGGTCCTTGTCTACCCACACACCAGATGGAGGATTTGGGAAGCTGATATTCACAATCCAAAGGATTATTTGTGGCATGGGACTAAAGGCTTTACAGGAGGTCATTTTTGAGGCACCAGTTTTTAGGAGGGCTCTGTCCACACCAAACTCAGAAAACCCACGACTTCTGTGATGCATAGAAAAGAGCATTTTCCCCAACAAGCCACCTAAGATAGAGGAAACTGTGGGAAATCTGGTCTCAAGTACAATTCTCAAGTTGTTCTGAAAATTCCCACCCTGTGGTCTCCAGACAAAGCTATTCAGGCACTTTATAAACTGCCTGATCCTGACTTTTCTTCTTCCCAGCTCCAAACCACATAGGCCAGCAATGAAGGGCATGAAGGTGCTCTCCCTTTGACCCCTTGGCTTCCCAGTGCCCTCTCAAGAAAGAGAGAACTTTCCAGTGCCCTCTAAAGAAGAGAGGGATGCCCTTCTTTTCATTTGTGTGTCATTGGTAGGACTGGCCATACAATTCCAGTGGCAAAATATTGACAGCAGGTGCTGATACCCAAATCTGAAAGAACCATGTTTGTCTTTCATTTCAGGAATTGGCTGTAGAATAAGTGTGCTTTTCACTGGTGGTGTGAATCAGGACATACAAAGAGAATTATTAAAGAAAATACTATTGCATTCCTGGTGGAATAATGGTACATCCAGCCTCCCTTCACACCAAGGGATGGAGCATTGATTTTAATCTGACAAATCCCAAAATTGCAGGAGGTTCTCCAAGTCCCACAGAGCAGCCCTGATGAGATCCTCTTAACTTTCCTTCCTTACTCATAACTACAAAGCGTCCTCACAACTGCCCTAACGGGAGCATGGAGGAGTGAGAGTCTGGGGAATTTTAAAATGTCAGAAATATGCAAATATTGCAGATTAGTATTCCACAGAGAGCCATAATTTTCAGTGTTTGCACTCATTTTAGCATTCCTTTTAAATTAAAGGCACAATAGGTAAGCTGGCAGCATGCAGATGGTTTGAAGGGTTTAAAACATCCTTATTCATAGTTTTGATTTCTTCTAACAGGAGCTATTTAGAACCCAATTTTTGTGCTCTTTCAAAGGTAACAGGATTTGCTCTGAAAACTAAATTCAGCAGGAAACCAGCAGGAAATTTGACTTAATGGGTTTGCATATTTTAAACACAAATAATATGTATTAATAACATCCCTGCAGATACTTCAATGCACCTTGAGATACAGACACCTACCTGTGCAGGGAAGATTGCAATGAAACAAAGCTGGAATCCCCAGGGAACACACACAGGAGGAAATGTGCTGCTTTGGAGAGCCATGAGGCAGATCCACTGCACTCCAATAGTGCAGCTGGGGGTCCATGAAGGGTGTCAACAGCTCCACTGCAGTGCCAGCTGCCAGAGACAACTCGATGAGTGAAAACACAGGAAGATAATCAGGTATTTGGCAAAATACCTTAAAAACATCCCCAGGCTGAGCAAGGGGTGGCTTTGGAGATGGCCATCAGCAAGCTGCTCTCTGTCTTGGAAACATGTCCCTTTCCTTTGTAATTTTGAGTTCAGCTCCATCTTTAGAGGTCAACGGAAGTGCAGGGAAATGGCTGTGGATCTGGCCACCGGAAGTGAAAGATCCTGAGATTAGCTCAGTTGGTTAAAACTTGGTTGTAATAATGCCAAGGTCATGGGTTCAATCCCCTCTGTGGGCCACTGACTTGAGTTGGACTCGATGATCCTTGTGGGTCCTTTCCAACTCAGAATAGTCTGTGATCCATTTTGCTTCCCCTGCTGTCTGACGGGGACCTGACACACATCGGAGCAGCATCACCACTCAGGGATGGGGTGGGAACCACAAACCCGGTCAGCAGGTGGACATCCTGATTTCCCACACCCCAGTGAGTGCCCTGAGCTGTGATTTATTCTCTCTCTGAGTTTCTTCCTTTTTCTGGCCTCAGGACTTGCAACCTTTGCATGGACAGCCACCAGCAGTGAGCACTGTTTGCTCTGAACAACCTGTGAACAGATCCCTGCTATGGGAAAAAAGGTGATGGATGCTCCTCTCCACCCCTCAGCTCTCAGGATATGGAGCCCAGTGGTTGGGGGGTCTCACCCTGCCCACCATGGGGCCACTGGGCACATACAACTGCTTTGTTGACACCTTGAAGGAAAACACTGGGGCTGGGGCTTGTTGAGCTGCCCCCAGAGCAAACCTGTTGCCCACCCCAGCCCATGGCTCAGGTGGAGGCCATATGGCTGCTGCTCCTTTGGGGCAGCTCCAGGCTGAGCTCCAGCAGCCAGAGACTGGGGAATTTAGATGTCAAAGAGAAGATGAAATACATCTATTTCTTCCTCTGTTCTGGCCCTTAAAGATGTTTGTCCTTTTAGGTTGCTCAAAGAACCCTCCTTGTGTGCCCATGAGCACATTCCTGGTGGAACCCCACCAGTTAATAGACTTTCCCTTGTTAAATAGAGGGAAAACACATAAAAACAACCCAACAAAACAGAAGCTTATCCTATTAAGTAGTTGTCAATTATCCTTGATGGGTGATTGTGCCAGTGGCCAGAGGGAGATGCTGGCAAGTGTAATTACTGGCTTCTTTTTCCAGGGTTATAACCTCTGACTTTGCAAGGCCTGTCTTCAGGTACAAAAGAAAGAGAAATCACTGAATAAATTATGATAAGCTTCTGCCCTGCATAAATAAGGAAGATTTCAACTGAAACTGGATAATTTTAATTGCCAAAGCATTTTACTGTCAGAGCATCACCTCTCATGTTGGGTGGTGCTAGCAAATATCCTCACAAAGTGTGGTGTCTTGTTAAAAAATAGAGGAACTAGGGCTGAATATTACAAGGAAAAATATTTATGTGGAAAAGTGTTACATGTTGGGTTGACAAGAATCTACTTGTGCTTATTACTAAAAGCTACAGTGCAGTTAAAACCTGACAATCCATTACTAGAAATCCATCTTTTGCTTAGAATGATAAACCAAGATTGAATTATAGATTTCACAGCAGCAATTCTGACATTCTGCATTTAAACCCACACCTTTCGCTTTCCTGAAGCTTTTTTTAATCCATTCATTTGAAATAAATAGTGATGCTCAAAAATTGCCTCAGTTCATGGACATTTTCGCTGCAGGAAACGTAGCAACACAATCTCCAAAATTCTTCACAGACCTTGTTAAAAGGGGCTTTCTTATAAAAAACACATTTTTAACGTTTATTTATTTATCCATGGCTGCATTTGCTGCTTAATCCAAATTTGCAGGGAAGGCTCAGATGTAGCTACATGTTGGGCAGGATTCTGATTTCAGCCCATTACCATTCACACAGGAATATTTAGTCACACATGAAATCCATCTAATCCACACACTGCAATGCCAGTGAATGGGGCAAGTTTGTTATCCACATTCTTCCACTAAATTAAACCCCTCTGTGTTGTGTGAAGTCGTTTCCAATGGAGATTCCTGTTGGCTCCTTCAATGCTGTGCCCCAGAGTCCAGCAGCTGGAATCTGGATGGGCCAGTTCCTTCCAAGTGATGCCACCCCAGCAAGGGACACCAGCGAGTCCCCAAATGTGCTGCTTCCTCCTCGTTTCGCTTTATGATTCAGTAACAATTCAAAGCAATCCAAGCACTCCAAAAGCTCACTGGGCTGAGCACACTGTCACTCCCCCGAAGAGCCAAGCCCAAGGCGCAAACACACGTGTGAGTGGGAAGGAGAAAGTCTCCCCAGCTGAGCCGCAGGAATCTGAAGGAAGTTCAACATTCAGCCCCTCCAAATGTTAATCAGGCTGCCGCCTTTTGTTGTCACCATGAATGACCCTAGTCAGGCTATTTAAAGCTACTGATGCATTCAGTTGTTAATTGTGAGTGCCCATTGAGGGCACCTCAAATGAACCACAGTCTCGCTCAGTTCTCACCCCTCCAACCCTTCCCAGCAAAGGGCTGGAAAGGCTCTGATGCACAACAAGGAGTTCATCTCCGAAGCCAAGGCAGTCCTTCAGAAATGATGATGGGAAAGGACAGGCAGTCTTAGAGGAAAGGGGAAACAAGTATTTTTAGGGGTTTTTTCTTTATCACCCAAAACTGCTCTTACCTGTTCTTAGGCTTCCTGAAGGGACAACTGTCCAGGCTCTGTCCCCTTTCCACATATCCCCCTTCCAGGATCCTGTGTTAGAAGTTGTGCCTACCCTATTATTGCCACGGTCAACGTAACTGGTACAAAGTCAGAAGAATTGCTCTGTATCTCAGTTTTGTACCTCCCTCTTTCACTTGTCTGCTCACACAGGGGCAGAGGTTGCTTGCCATCATTCCATAAGTGTCATTTTATCTGCTAGAAAACCTCTGTTTCAGCCCTCTACATAAATATTTAAGTACCAATTCAAGGATCCATGAAGGCTTTCAACTTAAATAACCGATTCAAATCATGTCAATGATTTTATTTGCAGAGTGTAAAAGTAAGTGCAGTCACATCCAGGTGCTGTGTAGGGCAATAACTGGCTTGGTGTGGATGCTCTGTGTGAATGTAAGAGAACACCTGGACCATCCCCTGAAAGCTCACACGACCATCTGCAGGACATGATAAACAATTAAAAAGGAGCCAGCCTTCAGGGGAAAGCCATGCATCACTGGGAAGAGCCACAGAGCTGCTCCAGGTTACACCTGAGCAACACCCCCTGAAAATAAAACAGGGTTGGGGAAAATAATGAGAGAGTTTGTGTGTGCAAAAAACCAGAGGGCTGAGGACTTGGGGATCCCTGACAAATATTTATCCCTTGGACCAAACCTAAATCCAGATTTATCCAGTCTGGATGTGCAGAGTTTAGAAGCTTCAGGTATATCAACCCCAAGTACATGAAGAGGCACTTCTGCCAGTCCCAATGGGGCTAAAGAACCCCATGGATCTACCACAGTCCCACCAGTTTCATCTCTGTAAGATTCCAAACCCTGTCCCATTCCCTGTAGCTTTTTTCATTCTGTAAGAGAATGTGACTAAACTCCTTCATCTTGAAAATGGTAGAAATAAACATTTTCTTGGTCATATTTTTCCTCTTTCTAACTGGAGCCACATTCAGATTGTGTGTCTAATCACTGCATTCTCAGCTCACACACAAATACCCTCAAGCTCCTCATTCTCAAGCCTTCCAAAATACTGTTGAAAGGAAAAATCCCTAAAAATTGAGATTATTTTTTTGGCAGTTGTTTTAGTAACAGCTTGTATTTGCTTTTAGTCCCCATCCCTGGAAGTGTTCAAGTCTAGGCTGGATGGGTTTGGGGGCAACCTGATCCAGTGGAAGGTGTTCCTGCCCATGGGAAGATCTTTAAGGTCCTTCCAATCTAAACTGTTCCAGGATTTATCAACATGCAACCAAAAATAACAATGAAAAATTGTACTGCTACTGTTTCAGTAAAAATGCCATTAACTTCACAGGGTAAAAAAATCCTCAAAATAATGTAATCTCTCTCCATGTTCAGTAAATTTCCAAACATTTTGAAAATTCTATTGAAGTGAAACATATTTTCCCCCCAAATGTAATTTATCATAAAGCACCCAAATGCTGGCTTAAAATACACTTTAGCAAAATACCCACAAAAGATTAGTTGAAGAAAGTTACATTTGTATTAAAAAAGAGGATTTTTATTAGGCAGCAAAATGAAATAAAGTATACCCCCTGTTTTTTCCTCCTGGTTATTCAGGTGGACTGAAATATCTTGTCCTGCTGCTTATAGATGGACTTGGTTTACATGCAAAGTGACCAGATTTTATTTCTAAGGGTTTTTTGCTCCTTGGCCATTCTGTCCCACACCTCTGTATCCTGGGCAGCAGCACTACCTTCAACATCAGTTTTTAAGCTTCTCATTGAAGTGGCACAATTACAAGCCCTAAACCCTGGCTTTGGCTGATTTAGCAGCCTCTGTATTTTGAAGATCCTAAATTCTATTACCAGAGAAACCCTGTCAATGACATGATATTACACAGCATGAAATCACTCTGACATCTCATCTTCTAAGGGACTTACATGACAAGAAGAATCAGAAAATCTGTACCCTGCTCACATCTCAGAATTTTTTCCAATTCCCAAGCCTAAACAAGACACAAGCCTGTTTTCTGAGCCCTGCATCAGCACCACTCAGCATAGGGAGCAATTTGCTGTTTGAAAAGAAACCACATTGGGATTATAAATTAATATTAAAACCAACCCCCCCACTCTTGTTGTCTCCCCAAAGAAACAGAGGTCTGAGACTGAGCTGCAAAGGAGGAGGGTTGCAGCAGATGCAGATGTTCCCTTGAATATTGCTTTTAGAAAAACAGAATTACAATAAAGCCCTGAGGTATTATCTGATTTCTACCTGAAAAGAGGGCAAAGTGGCTCAATCTACATTCCTTTCGTAGCATTTTCTTACCATTTCCAGTGACACAAGTCCATCACATCAGTACTCACACCAAGGACTCGCCGTGACACAGGGTTGGCTCTACAGCTACCCCAGGGAGGGCAGAGTTACCATTTTTCTATTAAAATTGTAGAGATAAGGAAGATTCAGTCATGGAAAAGTGAACCACAGAGAAAGGCAAAGGCAGATTTCATCTCCTTCACACACCTCACAGCAGAGCCAGGACACCAAACTCAGCATCTGCACTTCAACCCAACCAGAGCAGTCATTTCAGGAGGGGAAAAAAAGAGAGAAAAACAACCACTTGTGCCAGGGTGATGTGATCAGATGCCTGACCATGTGGCTTTTAGTCAAGCTGGACCCTTCTCCCTTGAACTATCTGGGAACCAGCACCCCAGTCCCAGCTCCAGGAGCCAGAGACCCTCACACAACTTTGGAGAGCTCAACCATCCTTCAGGGACAGGGAAATGCAACTCTCCACTGTCACAGGAAGAGATGAGATCAGGGAGTCTGTAGAACTAGGTAATTTGAGCTTGTCACATTTCAGAAGCTATTTATGACCTGCCTCAAGAAGAAATAGCCTGAAAAGAGCCAGACCTTCATGTCCTTGGCCACCACAACCTGTGGGAGCTCAGCCATCGTGGGGGCAGCTCAGCATCATCTGGTGAAACGTTCAGCAATGGGTGGCATGAAGTAAAATTCCCTGGGCCATTCCTCAGAGTTAAACAACCACAGTGCCAATGTTTTAAGGACAGAAAGTGCAGATCTTCAAGTGGAAATGGATTAAAGGAAAACTGAAGCAAATGGATCATAGGTAGGTTAAACTTGCTCTTTTTCTCTCAGATTCATTGAGGGTTTTAACTCTGAAACAACACTCAAAGTATAACATAACAGGAAGTAATTAGCATGGATTTTCAGAAAAGAATGCTGATATCCACAGCAATTACACTGGGAAATAATTGTGAAAGTTACTCTTAAACTTATTTTGGCATTATTGCCATCCATACCAAGTAGAGAAATAAAAATAAAATAGTGTAAATAATAAACAAACCCCACTGAAATAAATTACTGGGTGCATGTGCTGAGGTCAGATTGTTGCTGGGTTACCCTTTCATGGTGCACACACCCATGGTCAGCAGTGGTGTCTGACAGCTCTCAGAGAACACCAAAATCCCAGTCACTTCTGGGTGATTCCAGCCACCCCATCCTGAACCCAAGGGCTTGCAGTGCAGAAACAGCCACAGATCGTCTGCCAGGCTGGAGCCCTGAATCCCAAAGTAAATACATCATTTTGCTCAGCTAATAAATAAGCTCTGTGCTGCTCAGCCCAGAGTGTGTGTCACTGGGGGGTGATGGCAGGGGCAAGGACGGTGTCTGGGGATCGGGGGCACACTCAGGGCACAGACCCCCTGCCCCAGCAGCTGCCTTGAGTGATTTAAAATACCAGTGCAGGTACCTCGGGGCTTCCCTCGTACCTTTTCAGAGCCACACAAAGAAATAAGCAGTATTTAATGAACTATATCATAAGAGAGGAGCAATTCCAGTGCCAGATTGCAGCTACAGCCTTTAATCTTCATTACAGAGTCAAACACGAGCATCTAAAGCAAGATTCAAGTGGGATGATGAAATTCCTTTTGTTTAATGGATAACAATCAAGTAACACATAATCCCTTATCACAATGATTCTGCAACTCCTCCATCCCTTTTATGTGCATAATATATCTTAATGGGTTTTACAGCAATTTAGGCCCCAAGACAAAGCATCTGGCAAAGACTCATTTCCAGCAGTGTCGCTCACAAGGAGCATCCACCCTCCACAGGGCTGAACCATGGGGAGCACAGGCACTTCATCTTCCTGCTATCCGCAAGTCCTGCAAATACTCCTCAAAGAGATGAGAATTTCTAGAAACCAAGGGAACATCCCCAGTGCTGTTACATTTCCTTATGGCATTACTTCTCTTTTAGTTGTTATCTTTGGAACAACAGATTGAGTCCTTTTTTGCTCATTAATAAGATTACCTCATGTTAATTGAGGTTGCCCATGTCCTTCCTGGACATCCTTGCACGATACCAATGCCACATTTAGGGAAACAAAGTGGTCACCAATTGAATAGACTTATCGGGGTTTTAAATTAAAAGCAACTTCATCAATAAATAAATATATGACATGGCAGAAGTCACTGAGAAGGTGAATACAGACAGTTCATAGATTTCAGGTATTTCAGAGAGCAAATGTTGAGGAAAATCATGATTTTAGTGTATGTGCACAGACAAGACAAGCAAGGAAATGATGAATGTATGGAAAAATGGGATTAGTGTTCCCTTTTCATTTTAAGGACATGCCAAGACGTGAAACTGAGATACATTTGTTTTAAAAGATCCTTGCTGATCACAGCTATGTCCTGTCAAGCAAAAAACACATGTGCTGTAAAAACATCTACAAGCAATGCCTCTTACCACAG
>JAOXXN010000175.1:18591298-18622990 GCA_026770055.1 Myrmophylax atrothorax | reverse complement strand
AGCTTGCACATGATTGTCAGTGAGAGCCTCCTCCTTTTTATTGACCAACTATTTACACATTCCTATTCAAACCTAAGGCTTGTGAAAATGGAGAGAGAAAGGAAAGCTAATGCAGTGGCTTTGAGCTCTTTAAAAGCTCTCTCTTGTCTGTGGAGACAAACAAGTTGGTTAAACTCATCACAAACTAAACAAGACCAAGAGAGTCTTCCCTGTGCTCATATTTCCTCTGTGATCCCAGGTTTGCCAGGAAAAGGCAAGATCAAAGGGTAGATATTCAGAAATCAAAGCTACAATCCCAAAGGGTATTGAGACCATATTGCAACATTGCTAATTAAAATGGAGTTATTAGATTACATTTGATTATTGATTTTTGCAATCAGTTGATCCATCATTTTACTATAACAAAACACTTCTGTTACTACAGAATTAGATTCCTTTCTGCTGAGTTTGCAACTGGAGTGAAAAGGGAGAGATAGACAAAGAGAGAATTAATCATAACGCCTGAGCTGACAAACCAGTCACATTCTTCTCCTGTGGCTCCATCACCTCTTCTTTGATTTCACCAGTGACTTACTGTTCAGCACATTCAAACATTTCTGTCACTACAGGGAAAGCTGCCATGCTCCTGACCTGGCCCACGTGCCTGTTCTTGCTCCACTCTCTCCCTTCAACTTTGCCTATTCCCTTTCCTGCTTCTGCATTAATATTCACACAACTTTCTCCACATCATCTGTCATCCTGTCACCTGCACCCAAAATAATCCGCTACTTTTCTCTACCAATTATCCTATCTCACCACGTACAAGTATCTCCCTATAAAATACGAAATAAATAAAAGAATCTCTTTCATAAATGAATGCTCCTTACTGGTGATAACAGTGAACTTTTATGATTTACATGGCAGCTTCCTAGAAACTTTATGAGCAGTTTCCCTCCCCCACTTTACCTCAATTATATTTAATATATACTTCAAAATATGACTCAGACATAATTCAGGAAGGAAGATTATGGAATCCTAGAATGGTTTGAACTGGAAAGGACCTTAAAGCCCATCTTGTTCCACCCCCTGCCATGGGCAGGGACACCTTCCACTAGACCAGTTTGTCCAGCCTGGGCTTGGACACTCCCAGGGCTGGGGCAGCCACAGCTTCTCTGCCCAACCTGTGCCAGGGCCTGCCCACACTCACAGGGAAAAACTTCCCAATATCCCATCTAAACCTCCCCGTTTTACCATGTCTGCAAATCAAGAGGCCTTTCCCAAAGGTTCTGTTACTTTAGTTTAAATCAGGTTGAAAACAAATGTAAGTTTCCACCTACTTATTAAAATAAGCCACTTCAAACCCAGCCTAAGATAATTTCCATAGCCATCAAAAGTGATTTAACTACCCTGACCCTGCAAAGCAATTTTGTGAAACCTGCATAAATGGAGTGGGCAGAACTAGAGGGAACAAGATGAATCATCTATTTCCTATACAATATTCTGCCAACACTTCAATAATACAGGATGCAAAACAGCATCAACAGCATCAACAGATCAAATCTGATAGTTATACCAAAAAAAGGCCCAGAAACTTCATATTTTCTCCCGAAATTTAAGCAATGTCTCAGTTAAGGTTAAATCTTACATGAATAATCTATAGCAACAAAGTGAATTAAAATATGCAGCATATTTGGAGAGTCAATCAAGAGTCTGGGCCTCTGTGAGGTGCAAGATTGGCAAGGAGGACCAAAAATTAACGTAGCTGTAGACAAAGCAATTAACATCTCTGTTTTGTGCTACTGATCTGCTGATCTCTGTTAACAAACCTCCCCAAACCAGCGAGAAAACACTTGCTAATAATGCAAGATGAAACAGGTAACAGCAAATAATCAATTAAAGAGAGCCATGCACGCCTCCTTTGAGGATGAGGGAGGAGAGATGTGATGAAGAAGCTCTAAGAAGTTTATTTGAAGTTCAAACTGATGATATAACGCAGTGAAACAGGGACAATCAGCATCCTGGAGGGATGAGAGTGATGCTCTCCTGCCTGGGAGGTGCAGGGCTGGGCGAGACCCTCGGCCACAGCAGGTTCTGGCTTTAGTGGGCTGGGAAACTGGGAAAAAGGGTTATATGGGAAATAAAGGCAACTCAGCAGCCCTTTCACTTGGGCAAACTGCAGGAAATCATGATGGGGAAAGAGAGAATTAAAGCACTCTTGTCTTTCCTTCATCCTGTAAACTCAGGAAAAGCAGATTTTGTGCCGCCCATGGAAACCAGTTCCAAAGAGCACATGCAACTCAACGTTATCCCATTTCACTTCACATCTGGGCTTTTTGGGGGGTTGGGACAGCCTGCCTTCTTTCTAAACAGATGAGAGAATTTTATTTTTTTTTTAAACTAGTTAGAAAAATGGCTCGTTAAATCTTTGTGGTGAATGTACACAAAAAAATCCTCACCAACACACAGTAAAAATCCCCCACCTTTGCCACAGAACTCCTGTTGGCTGCCCATGTATTTTAAGTAATACTCATGTGCATGAGACTTGGTAAAGAACTAGAATAAAGGCATGCAAATCTTATTTGTTGTCCTTCACTTTTCTGTTTGATTCCATTAAATCCTAATTTTTTCCATTCAGCTGGGACTGCCAATAGCCATTAGCCCATTAATTTAATTTATTAACTAGATAAAGCATTAAGCAGAGATAAGGGCAGCCCCACTGGAACATTTTGGTCAATAGTCTTTAAAAACTACAAATCACCCCAGCAGAGTATTTTGGGAAGTTCAGGTGAGCTGTAGTAGAATTGCCTTTCGACACAGGAATACTTTAAAAACCCCCACAATTATGAGTAATTTATGAAGTAAAACCAACATACTCAGTATCATACACACTGTTATTGCTATATAAATTTCTTGGGGGAAAAAAGTATGTTTTGAGGGGTTGAAATATCACAACTGAGAAGATTCTTCTTTACAAAGCATTTAAATATTAATAATTATTTGAATTTCTGCTGCCAGTTCCGCAATGGTATAAACCCAAATTGGTTTCATTATTTAATTACGGGGTCAGCAACTTCTAACAGGTTAAAAATCAAGTCTAAAGAACAAAATATAAATCTGTTTACTCAGGATATTCAGTGATTTTTTAAAATTATTATAATTAATTTCCCCCACTTCCCCTCAGGCAAATGTAGCACCACCAAAACACTTGTCCTGGCAGGATTTCACCACGTCCCCAGTTGGCTCCTTGGAGAAACATCTGCTGTGTTGCAGAAAGACTGGAAGGTTTGTGCAAGGCCAGGAAAGGAAATTAGTGAGTGATGATGATATGGCATGTGGGGCACAGAAAAAGTGGTGTCACTGATGCTCAGAAAGACAAAAATCCTACAGGAACAGGTGCAAAAAAGGGACTACAGTGATAGGCAAGGACATTAAATGAAACAATATTCACCAAGTTTGGCAATTCAGCCTTGAGAGGAAAGTTTCCATCTGCTTAGAGAGGAAATACCCCTATTTGTAAACACACCATGTGAACAACAAGGAGGAGGAAAAGATTTGGAAGTTACAGAAAGAGGGAGAAATAAAGATCAATATAAATTAACCAGGAATAAATTTAGTCTGAAATCAGATGACAGTCTCTACCCATTATTAGGGAAACATTACAGAGCGGAGTCCCAAGAGGAGAAAAATTCTAATTAGCTTTAAAATGGCACTTGAACACTTTATGGAAGGTATTCCTTGGCTTGGATATCTCCTGCATCACAGAACTGAACTCGTGACCCAGCAGATCCCATTCACTCCTAAGAGCTTCTTCACATTAATGTGTATGTCCAATCAAAACCTGACCCTTTCTCATGCTTTTAATGCCTTACGTTGAATTTAATGCCAAAATTCATGGCTTTGAGAGCTCAATATATATAATTTTTTTAGTGTTTTACACACTTTCATATTAAATTGCTTGAAAGAACCAAACCAACCAAAATCTGCCATTCTGCTGCAGCTCTTGATTTTCTGCACATGCTGTTACGGCCCCTTTATCTGAATGTTATTTAATGAGTGTCCCTGAAGGGATTAGCATGTCAATGTGTGTATATTGATTTCCTAATCCAGTCCATCAAAGCTGTTATGATCTGGCGACAGCACAAGAAACAGGAGTTCAAGGTTCTTCACACAGCTCCGACAGGATGTTCTCAAGCCTCTTGATGTGAGAATTAGCTCACTCCTGAAGTCCAATTAATCTGATGAGACTGTCAACAAAGATGTCATTTCTAGTCACATTTTTGGGGATGTGGACACCTGTCTAAAACACAGAATGAGATCATCAGCTCATTAATATTTTCCAGCAGATGGTAAAAAGCTGCATTTTGTACAATATTGGGCTGCTTCATGTTTTGCAGCCAGGCCTCTCTGCTACACCACAGTGAGCCTCAGAAATCAGAAAAGCTGGGAGTTCTATACTGAAAGGCTGACATCAGGATGTTGGAGCAGAACTAGGAGGAGTTTGGGATCTGTTTGCAACATTAAAATAAATAAATAAATTGGGGAAAAAACTATTAGAACTGGGAGAGGAAGATTAGTTAAACAAAGCCCTTTTTTCTGAGTAGATTTCATCCAATATCGGTTTCCCCAGAATAATTTCAATGTGGAATGTCTCAGTTGCCTGTGGGGCCATGACACCACCCTTTCCTCAGGACCAAGACCTGGTCCTGGCACCAGTGACACACTTCCCTGACACACAGCCCTCCAGCTATTCCCTGATTCCATGAATCCTGGAGGAGCAGGAGCCCCAGCACTGCCTGGGTGCCACCAGGTATGGTAAGAGCCACTTGGGCCGTCCTTGTACACACACAGCACAAGCTGCTTCTCCTCAGCTGCAGTGCTGAGGTCTCAATCCTATTACTCCTCATTCACAGGAAAGCTGGTTAACAAAACTGGAGGAAAATCAGATTCTAACAAGTTTCCAGCTGAGCTAAATATGGCAAAAAGAGAACATGCAAGTGCTCACCCTAGTTAGGAATATTGCAATAATATCCCATAGTGGAGTTTTCTCAGCATCTGGAGAAATTGCTGTCAAATGAACAGAATATTTTTCAAGGCTTTATGAGGAGCCCCTCACTTTTTCTTAACCACAAACCTCTTCCTACACCACCCCTCATATTGCTTTTGCTGCTCAGACGTGTCACAGCACAAATTGGCATCCTTCCTATTTTTGATATTGTCTAATTCCCTGGGTCATTAGTTATGTAATCATAATCATTTTTCTGCTGGGCTGATTGGTGCTATCTATCTCATCTCACCTCTTTAGTAGTGTTTGAGCATGGATGGGAACATCCAAGTCCCTCAGGGTACCATCTGGTACTCCCCTGTTCAGAGAGGGCTAAATGAATGACATACTGTATGCTGCTTCCTACTCATTAGTTACTGATTCCTTATGTTGCTGGGGGTTTTAATTCATTCCATTACATATTCTTTAGCTAATTTGTTCATTTCTCTCTCCTTTCCTTTGTACCCATATCTAAAGGCTTCACAAAGTGGGGTGGAAAGCCCAGTGGGGAAGAAAGGGAAGTGCTGGAGGGAGTGTGGCTCAGGAGTGATACCCTGAACACGGGAACAAAGGAGATTGCAGGACATCAGCGATTAAACGACACACAGAACACAGGAAATACTCACAGGCATCCCAAAGTATCGGGAAAGAATATCCAAGTCTATTTATACCCATTTCCCTATGAGTCACCTGCCCGTGGGTGAGAGATCACGTTACCCGGCCCTTTAACACCAACAGCCGAATCTTTTATATGTAAATAACACTAAGTCTAAGAGCTATCGCCTCCCTTCCCAAAAGGATTAAAATCCAGCCTGTGCTGATGCAGAAACAATCAGGAGATGCCTTCTGAAGTTGTGATTACCTCGTGTTGCGGCCCCCCAGCCCCTCCCGCACTGTCTGTGGATAAAGCCAGCCCAGCATTTGCATTTCTCGCTGCTTTCTGCTCATCTCCCTAAAACAGATTGCTTTTTTTTATTGTACTATGTAGCACCATAAATGTACACGGCCTTTTAAAGCCAAATATCACTCTTGCTAAGTAATTGTCAATTAAATTCAGTACTAATTATTCTTAATAGCCCGATCTCATCCACTGGTTTCTGTGTGTCTCATTTTTGCACGGATCTAATGTCAGAGCAGATGAATTTCGGTTCGGAGGTTCACTTAAACCCTGTGTTTAATGAAATCGTTGTATTGTTGGGTGAATGTGTAAATCTCTGAAGCAAAACTGCAAGGAGGATTTACAAACCCCCAGCCAGCACAGGCCATTGGCACATTCAGCTCTTGTGAGCAAACATCAAATCATATGATGATGAAAATGCAATAACTTTATAATCAATGCAGGCTGTAATTATACTGACAGTCAAATCCTTTGGGTTTTAGGGTTTAGTGTTAGAAGGAATGTTTTCCAATCCCCATTAAGACAGAAAAGCCTCAAGAACTCCATTTCTCCCCTAATTTCCAGCCTCCACCGTGGGACAGCATGCCTGGAAGGATGGAGAAGTGATGCAGGATGCCCTCAAGGCATGTGCCATAGCCCACCAGCAGGGCAGGACCAAAGATTTGGCGTTACCCACGAATGGCTGGAGCAGAAATCATCACTGAGAGTCTCTCCATCATTTCCAGGCAGTAAAACAGCCCCTCTCTGCTGTGCCTGCAGGGCCAGTACCTCATCTGGCAGCGCTCCGCTGCCAGGAACGGGCTGACCATGCTGCAAACCCCCTCTGAGAGCAGAGATAAATGAAGCCTCAGGTGCCTCCCCCCTCGAGGTGGAACCTAGTGAAGCTCAGAGGTTGTTCCTAATGGGTTAGTTTTACCCTGGCCTCTAGGATGGATGTGCTGGCATTCCTCTACAGCCTTGTCCACGCCCTGCTGCCAATCCTTATGTAAAGGAGTCAGTTCTCAGCAGACTTCAAGCTCTGCCTGAGCAGTTTCATGCTCACAAATAGCTGGTGCCTCATTAGGCAAGAGGCAGCAAGAGGTGGAAAGGGAAAAACAAAGGTGGCAGCCCAGCTCTGCTCCCAGTCCTGAGCAGCTGCTGAGGTGGGTTTGGCTGGGATGGGGCAACTGCTCCTCTTGGGCTCCAAATTGCATTTTTGAAAATTTCCTTATACCTTGTACAGTTTGCACTTGTTACAGCACAGAGTGACCTCGAGCACAAACAGGGGGTCAAAGATACCCCCAGTCAATCTGTCACTTCCTCAGAGAAATGAAAGGAGGCATTAAGCAGTGTTACAGATCCATGAAATCCGAGGGAATAGTGTCAGCTCCCTGAAATGGGGGTTGTATTTTCCACAGAACAGTCTCGTACCAAACAGCAAAACAGAACATAGGAGAAAATTCATAACAAACAAACTAAAAAAGATCCTTAGTTCAGACACTGGAACAGGCATTCTTCAAATGCCTCGCAGCCATTCATTCTTCCTTATATCCATTTGAATGTTCCCCCTTGGCCTTTTGTTTTCATTTTAGCTTTCTAAGCCTCTGTGCCATTCCTGAACTGTTCCCCCTCTCCCTGTCCCTTCCCGTTCTGCCCCTGCAGGACCCTTTCTCCTGTACAATCACTCTCCCTTCTTGGCACTGTGCTCTGAGCTCTTTTCTAAATTCTATTTCTCTTCTTAAACCTTTTTTATTTTTTCCCCTGAACTGACTCCACTTTTTCATTAAGCCAGACTCTTTTTTTTTTTTTTGCCCCCACCCTTAAAAAGAGCATTTTCTCCTGGCCAAAGCAGGGCCCTTGCCATGTTCTCATTTACAAATGTCACTGCAGCAGGGCTGGGATGCCACTCGGGCTCCGGGAGCTGCGCTGGCACAGAACAAAGGCATCGCAGTGCCTCGCACACCACGGCGTTGTTTTCCTCGGTCCTGCTCCACTAACAGCTTGCAATGACATTTTAGCAAAAGTCACGCTCTTTTCCAGCTCCTCCCCCTGTTTCCAGCAGGAATTCAGAGGCCATTTGAGAGCAGCCATGAAAGACCGACCCTAAGCAACATAAAAGGAGGCAGAGCCCCTCTTTCCTAGCTGGACTTCTTTATTTTAGTCCACCCCAAGAGCTGAGGTTTTTTTCTCCCTTCCTTCATCAAATATTCAGTTGTAATTTGTAATCTTTAGTTCAGCACATGGACATCAACGGGGCTCAGCATGCACAGGGAGGTGTCTCTGTATGGACCCAAAACGGGGCAAAAATAAGGTTGATATTCCCAGGACTGAAGTGCTAAGTGCACATTTCTGGCAGAGGTGACATAAAACCATATTCAGCAAAAGAAACCCATGATTTAAAATGTAAGACATCACCAGCTAAACCCAACCTGAGGCCTCATTGCCAGACCCCTCCTCAACACCAACCTCCCTCCTCAACCTCATGGCCAACTCCAGCAGCTTCACACTCATAAGCCTAAAGAGCTCTTGGTGGCACTGCCTCTTTTGCTTATTTGTGTATGTATTTATATTTATCGACTTAGAAAGTAATATGAAAATAGGAAATTAAGTCTTGTATAATTGGTGGATGGCTGGAAGACTCGCTGCAGAAGCTCAGTGTTTGTTTTCCCTCGTTGCCTGTGGAGAGGAGCTCAACAAGCAGATTCTCTGCCAATGGGCAGAGACACCAAGGGATGGTGGAGGAACAGCCCCTCTCCTGCCTCTGTGAGACTCTGAGGGACAGCCCAGTGTCACCACTGTGGGTCACCCGAGGCCACTGCACAGGGACAAAGAGCCCTCAGGCGCTGACAGCCCCTGGCACGGACTGTATAGAGATATCAGGAGCCATCAGGAAGTCCTTGACTGAGGGAGGAGAGTCTCCTAGCCCTGCTCTGACAGGGAATGAAGTCACTGGAAAAAACCTCCCACTGGCATCTTGGTTACCCCATAAAAACAAACAACACCCCCACCCCTCAAAAATGCCAGGAGAATTATGTAATGTTTCCTTCCTTCAAAGGGGATTTCAGCAGCACCAGGGTGGTTTGGGGGTGGAAAAGCCTCATTTGGCCTCAGCAATTCCTCTGGTTTTCCTTCCAAAAACCAAAAAAGGAGAGAATCCCATGATAGTTTGGGTTTCAAGAGACCTTAAAGACCACATAGTCCCAATCCCCGGCCCTGGGCAGGGACACCTCCCTCTAGACCAGGTTGCTCCAAGCCCCATCCAATAACTGAACAGCAGATTCACAGAGCAAAGGTTGGTCAAACCAGCTAAATAAAGCACTGGGAGGGTAGTCAGGTGGTGTTGTAAGAGGTGCTGCTCTGCAACAACAGGAGCATCCCAAGCTGCCTCTGACTCCTCTCCACCAGCCATATTTAATCTAATTTACATTAAGGCAATACCAAGAAACAGAGTCTGTTTGGTTTAGACTGCTGGAATAAATCTCTGTCATTCCTCCAAACCCCTTTACAATTCTTACAAGGCAGAGCTTAGCAGAGAGAAAAGAGTGAAATTAAGCAGGTGGGCAATTTTCCCACCTCTGGATGCAGAAACAAGGCAGGAAGGAGGATTTCCTATCTCCAGCACAGTCAGGTTCTCCCTGGGGAAGAGCCAAACCTGCTGCCAGCTCTGCTCTGAAGACACAAGTGATTTCCAGCGGGAAGAAAAGAATTTTATTCAGGGCTTTGAGTATAAATTAGTGTTTCTGGGCTAAAAACTATTAGTTTAGTGGTTCCACTGCAAGGTTTCTCAGTTCACAGAAGGAAAATAAACTCCAAAATTTGTACCTGAGTGGACAGACAGCAAGTGGTTTAGTTGCCCTTCCAGGAGATCTGGTGTGGGATCCCTGTGCAGCTGCAGCTCCCTGGAGAAGCCATTCCTTCCAGTGAAAGCAGGACATATTTATTCCACTCCTCATGTCATTGAATCCTTAAGGTTGGAAAAGCCCTCTAAGATCATCAAGTCCAACCATGAATCCAGCACTGCCAAACTCATCATTAAATCATGCCCTCAAGTGCCACAGCTACGTGCCTTTTTTGACCAATTCAAGGGATTGTGATTTCACAACTTCCCTGGGCAGCCTGAATATTTTTACAGAAAGCTGCACCAGGAAGGTTGCTCTGTATGCAGAGCAATAGGTGGAATGTTTAGTAACCACCTAAAACCATTGGCTAAATAAAAAATGAAGTTCTGTGTCAAATTTGAAACTGCTCCAAAAATACAAACTTGTCCCAATTTACCAGGAACTAAAAGGCTGTGGATACAATAACTTTCTGCTACGTATTCCAGTTAATGCTTTGATTGCTTTAGTTTATAAAATGGCACAACAGTCAACAGTGGTTTCAATGACCATAATTAAATGCTGTACGTATGAAGGAGCTGAAATGATTTATCAGCCAAAAGCCACTAAGTGCTTGATCACTTCATCAGATCATTAATCTGCCTTCCAGGAATGTGCTTGGCATTATATAGTCAATTATATACATTTTAAGTGACTGGAAATCAGTATATGTACACAAGATCAGATCAATACAGGGCATAATTCAGTTTATATATTCCATCAGATATTCAGTGGGGTTTAAAGACAATTTTCTTTTTATTAATGCAAATTAATAAATAATTTAGTGCACATACAGCTCAGAGGATGACCAATGCGAAATAGAAAACACTTTCTATTGACAGCTGCCAAGTTCTCTCAACATTTAGTGCTTTAAAATGTTGGGAGACAAGCTGGGTTTGGCTTCAGTCCTGCTGCACTTCCTGAACACGTTGGGTTGGATTCTTGCTGCTTTGTAGCATCTCCTTTGCCTTCTTTTTTTGGCTGGAGGTTTTGCCAGGGAGCCTACAGATGTCTACTACAGCCAAAGTATTTTTTTTGGTAAAAAGGCAGTCCTAAAAATACACTCCTACACTTGGAGAATGTCAAAACCACGGCAAGTGTTAAGCACATGGAAACACATCCTCAAGAAACAGCAGCCTGTGGTCTAAATTAAGAAGCAAAATGAGTATGACTTCTCTTAGTTTTGACTTTTTCTCTAAAAACTGCTTGTTTTACAGGCTCTCTTGGATGATTTGTGCTTCCAAGAGGCTTTGTCTTGTCAGAAACATTACAGAAAGTTGGGCACATGCAGATCTAGGACTTCTAAATCTCTTTTATCCTTTTAAATCCCACATGCCTGGTGGCTTTATAGCAGCTCAGACGTGAGAAGCCAGCAGATGTTTGGGGTACTTTATTGGAATAAACAGTTGAGGGAGGAATCAGCCCAAGTGGCTCAGCTCCTCTCCATGAAATCACCTAATTACCTTTTCAATGTGGTGTTGGACAAGAACTCCTCCCTCAGCCTGGGGTCTTTAATTTACCATTTCAGAGGACTGGAATCCTTAATTTACAAACTCTGGTCATGTAACAAGGTCATTTATCTTCATATGAACCTCTTCACTCTTTTGCTTGGAATAGCAAATAACTTCTCAGCTCAAAGCACTGGCCTGAGTCAGCCTGAGATTTCCCCCCTCATGTAGCTCAAGCATTCCTGGTCTGCTCCCAATGGATTCTCTTCCTTCCCAGCCTTCCTGGAAAGCCTTCTCTTTAAGATGTCTCTGTATTGTTAACTGGCAATGCTTCACCTTCTTTCATGACCTTTTGAGCAGCCCCACAGGGACCAGGAGCTGCTTGACTAGAGACCCTTTTCTCTCTCTTCTCCTTCAACAGATTTCCAACAGAAAAATACAGCCAAGACCAAATAGTCAAAATTAGATCACAAGGGGCTTTGGGGGCAATATAGATTGACTTGGTTCATCTTTCTGCTGCTGCTGGTAGGAAAACACACAGGTCTCATCACATCCTTGAAGGCAGTGCCTTCTCCTAATCCTGCTTGGCTCATTCCCTTCCACTTGCAAGCAAGAAACTGCTCCAGTACAAGTGATCCAGACACCCCGAGCTCATTAGAGTGCTTTGTAGCTTGTTAACAAACACAACTACACCCACAAAGAGCATTTTAAGGAAGCGAGTAGGAAAGCTTAGGAACAAGTAAAATAAAATGTGAACATTAGTGATGCTTGCCCGTGTCATTTGCATACAAATTATAGTAATATATTGGTTATATATTTTTTAAATGCTCAGTTTCATGAAAATCATCACTGTTCTGCAGTGCCTGGTGAGCGCTGCCTTTTGACTCCTGGCAAAGAACATAAATTAATTACCTGTTTAGTATTCTGGGTTTGCTTTAGCAAAATGAGCAGCCAGTCTCTCAGAGGGCCAAAATTCAAACAGAAACCCAATTCATGCACAAGAGACCAGCCTTACTTTCCAGCTTTAAAACTTGGATAGGGACCATACTGTCACCAGGGCTTCTGCCTGCCAGGGGGGTGGACAATGCAGAGCAAACATCCTCACTGGGAGCAGGGAGAGCTGGGGGACACTGAGACCTGTCTGCCAGCATCTACAAAGAGTCCTTCTGTGAAAGCACCCAGCTTCCTATGTTCTTCCCAAAATAGCTCCTGAATTCCTTGTGCCAAAGACCAGTTTATTGGCAGTCGTAAAATGGTCAGTATGGAAATCCAACAGTTGTGATAAATCAGAGAAATCCTGGGAGAAAACACCAGGAGACTGTGATGTTACACCACCAGACCCAGGGAGTGCCCCTCATTTGGTGCAAAACTCTCCCCCATCCCAGCCTAACTTTGATCCTACCGTGTTTTCATCAGTTTCTTTATAAATGCTAATTTCTGTAGTGAGGGATTTCACCGTCCTGCCTGCGAGACACAACACAAGGCGCCTTTGCAATATTTTAACATTCCAGTTTTGCACTATTTCTGGAAAACAACTTGAGCCTCTGGTAGCCATGGAGACCTGGGGCCTGGTTGGAAGTTTCTGGACCCTTAACTAGTTGTTAGCAAGTGCCAGAGGGCAGCCAGATG
Source organism: Myrmophylax atrothorax (assembly GCA_026770055.1). Classification (NCBI taxonomy): domain Eukaryota; kingdom Metazoa; phylum Chordata; class Aves; order Passeriformes; family Thamnophilidae; genus Myrmophylax; species Myrmophylax atrothorax. Next base: position 18,610,141 of record JAOXXN010000175.1, on the reverse strand, counting down.
CAGGAGCCTCTCTGGAACTTCACCTCACCAGCCTGTGCCTCGCTAAAACAGCTGAGGAAGAGAAAAGATGACAAGAAGCAGATGAGGCCAGAGCTCCACGTGGTTCCCAAGGGGATGTGATTGCACTGAACCATCACTTTGTCACGGGGATTTCACACTCACTCACTCTGATGTTGCCCTGAACCAACAACATGCACAGAAACACACGGTCCCTGTCCCTGTGCTGACACTGCTCATGCTCTGGAAGACAATTCTCCAGCTCCTTATTGACAAACATCTCACCATGACATCATCAAAAAGAACATCTGCTTTAGTGGTGGGGAATAAAAAAAGTACTACATGGAAAGCACATCTCATCTTCCAATTTGTTTACTTGCCTGGACCCAACAGTGACAGTTCTGAGAGGGTGGGCAGGCCCTGGCACAGGGTGCCCAGAGGAGCTGCGGCTGCCCCAGCCCTGGGAGTGTCCAAGGTCAGGTTGGATTCCGTTGGAGCAACCTGGGTTCATGGAAGGTGTCCCTGCCCATGGCAGGAGTGGACTGGATGGTCTTTAAGGTCCCTTCCAACCCAAACCATTGTGTGATTCTGTGTTACTGTAAGGCAGAAGCCCCCAAATCCTGCAACAGTAACACCTTTTCCCCCGACTTCTTCATGTTAAATAATATTAAGCAATATTTGTACAGATATGAGATTTGCACAGAGGTAACTCCTTTATGTTTTGAGCAAAGAATGGTTTAGGCTTGGGCTAGACATGGACCATTCCTTTCTCAGAGAGGGGCTGTAACACTCGTAAAACCTTGTCTATAAAAAAGTCAGGTAATTGCTCTGTTCTGAATCCCAGAATGGTTTGGGTTTGAAGGGACCTTCAAAACCATCTCACTCCACCCCCTGCCATGGGCAGGGACACGTTCCACTGGCCCAGGTTGCTCCAAGCCCTGTCCAACATGAACACTGCCACTGTCCTACTCTGAAAGCAGAGATGAAGTAAAAAAAAGCAAAATCCAGCAGCAACAACCCCCCCAAACCCCCCATAACAGAAATCAGTAGCACACAAAAATATGATTATGGGAGGAACTAGAAAATATGGTAAATTACTGTGGATTAGGCAATTGGAAATGGTGAAACTAAAATACCATGTATATACCAGATTAAAGCACTGTTACTGAAATAAGTAACTACAAACTTGTGATTTTACAGTGGTTTCCATAAATGCCTTTTCTGATTCTTGTTTCAAAGTTAGAAATACTGGAGGGTGGGGAATAAGGCAATTCAGGGAAAAAAAAAGTTGGAAAAGCTGATTTGGAGTCTAAAATAATCTATTTAGTTTGTACTTAAAAATCATTTTTAATGGAAATAAAATGTAAAATACATAATACATTAGTTGCAGCATTTAATTAGCCACCTTAATTAACTTGAATAATTAAATAATCCAGTTTCCATTTAAATCCAGCACTATGAGTGCTGAAATATATAACACAATTAAAGAGAAAGGCTGTTTGAATTTCAGAGCTGGAAAAATTAATCCTGGAACCTGCTTTAGTAGCTGCTAGGACCACAATTCAAATGCACTGATTAATTAGATTTCTATGCAGGGAAAAAATGCATTTTCACATCATGTCAGGATGCAGAAAAAATGGGAAGTAGTTGCTTCTCCATTTCCCTGATCTTTATTAGGAGATGTTACTCTGAGATACTTCACTGCTGCTTTCGCTGCAGTCACACTGGAATTTGTTGCTGTGGTGACGTAAAACACAATAAAATGAGAGGATTGCAGCAATTGCAAATATTCCTTTAAATTATCCACCATGACTCCTGAAGCCTTGGAGCCAGGACATACCTACAGCCTGTTCTGACATGTCCATAAGGCCCCACAGTCAAAAAAATCTGACTATTGAAGGCATTAAACACCCTCAGGTTGTATTTAAAGCAGCAGAACACCTGAGTTTCCAACAGCAATTTTTAAACCAACCTAACACTGTTTATCTGTCAGTATTTTGAGTAGGAAAGTCTACATTTTGGGTGTCTCCCTTGTCAGGGCTCCATCAGCTCCCACAGCTCTGCCCCAAGTTGCCAAATTGCATCAGCAGGTAATTCCTGATGTAACAAGTGCTGTGAGCAAGGCTGTTATGAGGCCCCAACCTATAATTTTATCAGCAGAAGTCAAATGTGAAAATTTATTCCCTGGCTGAGATCTCTAGGCAAGCTAAAAAACTTCATTAATGTATTATGGCATTAGTTTTCTGCCTTGATATTTTTAGCAGCTACAGCCCACAGAGAAGAGACAGGCACAAATGCCTAAATAAGATTTTTCCATGAGGCATTTTCCCAAATCAATGTCCTTGGCTTCCTTTTCTGATTATTAGCAGTAGCAGGCTGGAAAACCAGCTTTGGACAAGGTGTAACTGGAGAGTTGAGCATTGCTGGGTGCCACAGGAGAGGGAATCTCCTTTTGATGGAGCAGAACGTGGGGCAAACGGACAATCCAAATTGCCAAGACTTTTCATGTTGAACACATAAGATCTCTCTGATATGGAGACACGCCAAAGGATGCAAGTCTGGGGACAAACCTTCAAATTAATTTTTTTTCTTTCTCCTTATTTCCCCCCCCTTCAGCCTCTTACTGAACCCTTTCCCAGAAAAGCCACAAGTGTCTGAATTAGTCTCCCCCACCCACCAATGCAGGTTCCTCCACTGCTGCAAAGAGAAATCTCTCAAAAAACTACAGCAGCTCCCCCTGCAATGCTGCCCTGGCCAATTCAGATGTTTGGCTTTCATTTATCATTCTGTTCAGTTAAAAGTCATAGCAAAGCTCAGCCATAAAAATGTGGTTTTAAAAGGAAGAGACTTTCCCTGCCAGCTCCCCACCCGAGTCCTTTACCTTTGTGTTTTCACCCGTTCTGTCCTTTGGTGAGTGTGTTTGATGTTCATACAATGCCTACAAAACCAGCACAGAATGTCTTTGCTCTCAGAAAGAACACAAAATGACTAAGCACTTGGAATTGGTTTTTTCCCTGAACATTTCCCTGACCTTTTGCTCTCTTCCCGAACAACGTGACACATCCTCCATCAGTACAACGTGACCTCACTTGACTAAACTCATCCCACTACTGGCATTTCCAAGCTGTAACCACAGGATTTTAGATCTGAAGAGGACCCACTGTTCTGTGCATTCTTATTGAGCAAGTTTTTGGTTCATGAACTTGCAGTTCCAACATCTTTTGTGTATTCACCCATCTGTGATGGTGCAGCTGCACAGAACATCAAAGCTTTGTGGGGTTTAGAAGGGCACAAGATGAAGTAGTGAGTTAATAGAAGTTTGAGCTCTAACTAAAATCTAGAATATTTTAGAGCATTTAAGGACATAAAATGTTCTATGTCATTAACATGATTCAATAGAATTGAACTTGCAGCTACCCTCTATTTCCTGAAAAGAGAAACCACATATATTTTTTACCACAGTTGATATGAAAGCAAAAGGAATAGCATAGGAAGGAAATCAGCAATGTTCATTTCTACTACTTTCTAAAGATTGCACAGAATATCTGTCCTTTTAGAATGCACTCACCTGAAAAATGTGCTTCTTTTAAAATAGACTTTCTGGGGAAAAAATTTAGATTCCATTTTGGTGAAGGTCAAATGATGGACTTTTAGCAAAAGAAGAAAATGCCTCCATTAGTACAGAAAATGACTTCAACTCTGCTTTAAAGCTCTGTGGCTCAACCAGCCATCTCTGGAAGGATTCTAAGCCAAGGTCAGAGGCAGCTGTAGAGTTTTGCTGTGTCTGGCTTTAGCTCTTGGCCACAGGCTGGAACAGCCAAGACAATTTCACAGCCTTTTTATCTGCTAAGAACTCTGTGCTTTCTGAAGATAGCAGAGAGAGAAGGCCCACTTGGATCACACCAAATTGCTCAGGACTTCCCCTCCAAGGAGGATGGCAGAGGATGCCAGGACAGTGTCTCACACCAGAAAAGCCTCTGGTGAAAACAGAGGGGCTTAATTTGACCAACAGAGCTCACCACTAAGCATATGGCACATGGAAACGGAGATAAGAGAAGCTCCAAATGCTTCAGTCTCAATTTCTTAGCGGGAAAATGAAAGTGGACTTACGAAAAACCTGAGAGTGGACTTGCTTGGAGCCCAGCTCAGTGTGGAGAGCAGTGAGGACAGCAGGGCTCAGGACAAGGCTCTACCTCAGCCTGTGTTTGCAATCAATAATTTACCCGCAAAAGCTCAACAAGATTAATTTATTCATCCAAACAATTTATTGATTAGTCTGGGCAGAGTCCTGCACAGTATTTGTGGCAGCTGCCTCAGCAGTGTGATGCTCCAGTGTCCCACAGGTGCCTCTGTCCTGTCCTTTAGAAATCTCTCCTGGATTTCCCGAGAGCTCCAGGTGTTGGGCAGCAGAATTCCTCCCTCACCAGAAAACCTTCCTGCAGGTTAAACACAGCTTCAGCCACCCCTCAAATCCAAGCTGGGTGCACACAGCTTTGGTCCCACCTGGGTTGGGTTCAATGATTGAGGTCTCTTCCAGCCCTATGGATTCTGTGGTTCCGCAATTCTTGAGTGTAGGGGAAAACGAGCTGATGTTTTCAACTGGATTTTGCACTCATTATCCACAGGGTTTCCATTTAACTGCTGTTATTTCAGGGGAAGGGCTGCTGCATGAGCTGGTGTTTGGGAGCACAGAGCACTGGAGCTGCTTCTCCCTCCTCATCTTTCACATTCCCTGTGTTAAAACCAGCTGAAAACCCTCTTTTCCACCAGCATTTTTCTGCTCCGAGAACGTTCTGCCCGGAGCTGCCTCCTGCCCTCCTGTCAGCACGTTTGGAAGGCAAGGATGACTCAGGAACATCCCTTCTCCCGTGGGACATAAAGAAAGAAATACCTCTTATTCGGGATTAAAACTTCCTTCAGTCCCCAAAGTGCCGTATCACAGCGCCATTTCTACACAACATTTATTTTACATTTCTATGGAGAATCATTTACCAGTCATAAATAATCCTGACGCCGAGAAACCTTTGTATTTAATCGCGTGTTGCCTTTTCTTTTGAAGAGGAGGGGAATGGATTGCTCCGAAAAAGGGTGGCAAAGAGCGAACTGCAATTGCCGGGTGCCCTCTGGTGATGCCAGGAGGGAATAGCTCCGGCTGCCTTCCTGCCGGGATGCCCAAGAACAGGCAAACACTGCTTTTTTTCTAGTAAGATCCCTCATTTTTCATACATTTTGTCATCTGTGTGCATTCCACTCCTGTATTTACCATGAATTTCTATTTATGCCACTTAAAAGCAGCTCAGTAGAGTCTCTCCAGCAGCACAAATAGAGCTGAAGGGAGAGTTTTCCTCCAGTTTTATTAGACTTGGCAGATCAAATATGTTCCTCTTTACCTTTATCCTCCCTTATTTTACCACTCTTATCCTTCCCGAGCTTGGCAAACAGATATTAAATTTTTCCTATAACTATTTCCTATTTATAGACCCCACAGCAGCACCCAGAGGTCCCATTGCAGCAAACTGTGAAAAAGGAACCTCCCAACACACCTGGATGTGAATTTTTACCAGAAGCAAAGTAGGAAAATTAAAAAACCACCAATATTTCCTTTCGGATGAGTCAGTCAGACGGCTGTGATTTAATTTGATTGATCACCAAGCTCTAACATTTGCAAATCCAGCACTGAAGGACAGACATTTTCTGGTTCTACACCCCCATTTCTGAGTTATTTCTAGAGCCTCCATTGCTCTCATGGCAACATGAGTCTACCTGCACCTGAGGAACCTGCAGAGGCTGCCAGGGAATTTTCTGGGCATGAGGAGTAGAAATGCAGCAACATTCCTGATTCTGTTTCAATCCACTTTTCAGATCAATGGTAATTTCCCTGTTTTCCTGGAGCAACAAACTTCAATACTGTAATAAAGGTGCAGGGGGAAAAAAAAAGGTTTTTCTCTCTAAAATTGTTGTTCCACTTCACTCCCTGAAGCACCAACCTATTTGCTACCCCCGGGATTGACAGGAGGCTGCCAGGGCTTGCTTGGCATCTCATTCCCAGCAAAGCAAAGGGCAAAGCCCTTCATTTCCAGTCCCAGGCAGTCCCTTGTTGCCCAGGACTGAGGGATTTCCATTGCAGATGTTCCTCCTCCTTGGAGTGGCACCAGACTGGCACTGCCCCTGCCAGCCCAAGGAATTCCTGTCTCTGCAGCAGCAACACCAACCACATCTGAGTCAGCACAAAGTGACAGCAAAAAATGGCACCAGCTCTAAACCACTTTTATTAGAGGAATGATAAATTTGAAGTGTTTGCTTGCTTATGGAGAGGAAATGCTTGAATTGCTAATTTTTAAAAAGATATTTATAAGCAGATATTTATAGCCTCTTGCTCTTTGTCACTAACCTTTCTACATATGAGATACTTGTAATGATCATTTTACAGTCTATATTTGCTTTCCAAAGAAGATTATTTCCTTTTTGCTGCAACACTAAAAAAAAAAAAAACAAAAAGGTGTTTTAATAATAAATAGAATTTTCTAGAGTGAAAGGCAGAAAAATTGTGTCAGTCTTTGAAGAGCCCTTCCCACCCCTGCTCTGCAAAAGTACAACTTGGATAGTAAGTTGTGTAGGGAAGAGCAATTTACAGATTTTCTTTTGACTTCGGTTTGTTTGTTTTCTATAAACACTGAGCAGAGCTGTTAACAAGTCAAAAGGGCCTTGTTTATTATCCTGATTATTTATTTAATTGCAGGTACATATTGTACTTGGTCTGTACTGTCATTGATTGCTGCTTAATTCAGCCTGACCTTCACCCTTCAACTAAACATTCACTGTATTAAAAGCAAAAATGATTTAAAATATCTATTTTCTGGTTATCAGACTGCTTTGCCATCTCTAGTGCTTCCCAAAGCGTTTCTAAAGACCAACAACAGCATTTTGTCCACAGAAAAGCATTTCCAACAGGGAGAAATAAGAAGACAATGAAGAATAAGAAATGAAATTAGGTTTTATTAGATATGTGGAAGGAATTACGGTCTGTGAGGGTGGGCAGGCCCTGGCACAGGTGCCCAGAGAAGCTGTGGCTGCCCCAGCCCTGGGAGTGTCCAAGGCCAGGTTGGACAGGGCTTGGAGCAACCTGGGCTGGTGGGAGGTGTCCTTGTCCATGGCAGGGGGTGGAATGAGATGATCTTCAAAGTCCCTTCCAACCCAAACTATTCTGTGATTCTCTAAAGTTACTGTGAAAAAATTATGAAAAAATGCTGTTCATTTTCTGAAGAGACATTGGGCTGGTTTAAGTATAATAATGTAGCTACAAATATATATATATAAATAAACATACAATAAATATAAAGCTCCCAGTGAATGCTTCCCCAGCTGGCTACACTTCCCCCAGTAATCACCTGCCAAACAGAAGCTGCAGCTGAATAATTCACTAGGTGTGAGGGCTCATTGCAAATTCAATCTGATAAAAAGGCCACCCCAAACCCAACCAAAGATGAGCTGGTTGAAATGATTTTTGAGAACTGCATCTCACTTGCAATGACCTGTATTTTGCTGCTTTTCTGGGGTATTTCATCAATAATCTGTGATATTTGGGGATTGCTGCCCTAATCGAGGCTCTCTCAGGGAGGGAAAATACTTAATGGGTTTTCTGGCACTAATTGTAATTCTAGAGAGAGGACAGACATGAGTAGAATTGGGCTTAGGAAGCAACAGCCAGCCAGAGGCTCCAGACAAGGGATTTGCCAGCGGGTGCCTCATTTTAAACCCATTAAAGGTAATGGAAACACCCTCAGTATTTAAAGTGAACTGTGGATTTAAGTCTTAATATGACATATATACCCAGAATAAGTGACACTGGGAGGATGTGATTACAACTTACAGAAATGATGGCAGACAAATTCTTTAAAGTTCTGTAAAAGGGAGGTTGCTTTCTAGGTCTAATTTTCATCATCTCATTAGACAAAGTAATCTGTTTTATAGTACATTTACTTAAGAAATAAATAAGGAAAAGTGATTGACACTAAAGAAAAACTTCAAGTACCAAGGATTTTTTCTTCCATTAAAAATGAAGCAAAATATGTTCTAGTAACTGAAATGAAATAATAACTTCGTGAATTTCTTCCAAACATCTCTACAGTTGATAAATGAGTGAAACTTGAACTTTGGGCTCAAACCAGAACTGAGAGAGGCAATAAAAAAAAAAAAGCCCAACAAACAAAACCAAAATTAAACTACCACATTTAAATTATTCTTCTGGAAAGTTACACAAGTACATTCCTGAAATTTGTATGTTATGGACAGACTTCACTTAGGGAAATGTATTTTATCTTAAGGTAATGTCAAAAATACAGCAGCATCTGAAAAGCTTTGACCACTTATCCAAAGCAACGAAGAGCCCTCCAGATGTGAATTTTACATGGTTATAAAAATATTACTAGTACTATTTAAGCTTCAGGCCACCTATTGAACCTCTGGTTCTTTCCCCCTCCCCTTGCTGTTTCCCTTCCTTTTCTACTTTCATTTCAGAAGTCTTGAAGCACATTGAAACTTCAGTGCCATCACACTGATTACTGAAAAAGAAAAGTAGAATTACTGTGTTTGGCCTTTTTTATCATATTTTCTCATCTCAGCTGGTATTTTGACAACCCTTTTGATCAAGACAACTCCAAACACAGTGAGTTCTGAAAAGAAATTTCCTCCTGTAGACCCATGAACTCTGCAGAGCACCAGGAAAATCTGTTGTGATGTAGATGAAGGAAAAGCGGGTTGGAGAAGCAAGAAGAGACCAACCAAACTCCTGTTCCTCTATAGCCCAGAAATTAAAGCAGAAAAATGCCTGTTCAATTGGCAGCAAGATCCTGCCTTGGAGATGAAGGTTGCTGGGATTGCAGAGAGCCAGGGAGAAATTCCCCAGTGCCATCACAGGGCTGCTCCTTGGGAAGGGAAAAATAACAAGAGAGGAACTAATTGGGAAACTGAAGTTACCCTGATGTTCTTCCCATTGTTATTACATTCCTTATTATTTATCCAAAGACAGATTTGAAGCAATTACTGAGTGCAGCCATTTTACAGAGTAGATTACACTCATATGTAATTACAATCCCAAAATATAATGGCTGTGTGGTAGTCAGGAAGTTAAACCTGGGAATAATGCACTGAATATATCAGTGAGAAGTAACAATCAGGCCAGACTTTATTCCATTTGTAGTATTTCATACCTATCTTCTAAGTGAAGCTGAAGTAAAATAAACTACTAATTCCAAGATGAATATTGGTTTTACATGTCACTGCTCAAAACTCCATTGGAATGTATGTTTTATACAGTTGCTACTTGCAGCTCAATAAATTATTAGTAAAACTGAAAGATACCAGAGATGTAAATCTTATCTTCTGTCTGGATATAGTGGATCAAGAATAACTTAATTATTCATGTATCCCCTCTAATGAGCCCACACAGCAAAAGCTGAATGAATATGCCAGATATTAGTTCCCTGTTGAGCTTTTAAAAATCCAAGATTCAGGGCTTTAAACCAAACTGACCAAAATTAACCTCCTCTTTGGAAACCACATTGAAAAAGGAGATTCAACCTTACCTTAGAAACCACAAACCAAATCTGTTTTTATATAAATCACACTAACAATGCATATGTATTTTCCACTCTTTGCCTCAAGACCATCATCACAAAACACATGACTATTTTAGCTGACTGGTTAAGGAGCTGGATACCAAAGAGCTGCAAAGCCCCATCCCTGGAGGTGCCCAAGGCCAGGTGGAACAGGGCTTGGAGCAACCTGGGCTGGTGGGAGGTGTCCCTGCCCATGGCAGGGGTGGCACTGGATGGGTTTTCAGGTCCCTCCCAACCCAAACCATTCTACGATTCCACGATCTGATCATTAGTAAACTGGGAATTAAAAACCAACAAAGAACAACTCTGCAGAAGCCTCACTGTGCTCATGTTCCTACCAGGAAGATTTTAATCCTCTCACCCAAAGCTTAAACAGGTACAAATTTTCCCCCTTACGTAATTTTATCTCTATCCCAGATACACCAAGATTAATATAGATATTTTACTGGAAATAAAAGTATACAATCCCTTAGTAAGTATTTCTTCTGAGGTTGTTGTGAGGGGAATGCAGCTCAAGAATTTCCATCACATCTCCACTGTAACCAAACACATATCAGAGCAACATAGAAATTATTAATAAGGTATTTAAATGTTCATTGTTTTCTGGCCTGGAAAGGAACGGTACATTATCAAAAATGCTTCCAGGAACCATTTCTATGTTCACAATGCAATGCTGAGTATGTGAGCAGGAAATTATGTTATCCCTCCTGCATAACATATTTAGCAGTTGATGTAGATCTGAAGCACATGTGATGGAGATGAAAGTTAAGATTTAAATAACTTGGCAGTATTAAAACAAATATAATCATTGGGATGCATAGCAGTGGCATCACAGGAAATAAAAAGGTGTATAAACAGGTGGTTCTAGGCAATATGCACAGTTCTCACTCCATTATAAAAGTGCTGCTGCTCTCAAGATCTTTGAATGAGCGACAGAAAAAACAATCACCCCTCAATAAAAGCCCATGTTCAATTATGGGAGTGATCCCCCTGTCTTATTGATGTTTGCTCCTTTTCCTCATTTCACATGGGATATAACAGCCTAATAAAGCCTTTGTGCAGTCCTGGCAGTCACTGGAGTTTTCAGCCCCCAGCTTAGCTAGAGAGTGAATAAAGGAAGAGGCTGTGAATTTAACATCAAGCAAAACTCAACAAAATTTCCCTTGCAAACATTTTTCATCCAAACCAAGCTGTTAATACACAGTGCAAATCAATTCTCTCAAAAAAACCCCATTTGAAACAATTTGGATCCTTTTACATCTCATAATAAAGACAAAAAGAATAGCATTGCTTGGATCTAGTCAGCAGTTTGTGGGAAGAGCTGGAGGAAGATAAAGTAACAAATCCTTGGGGAAGGAAAGGATTTACATTCAAGTAGCATCACCCAATTACAGCATAACAAATCTACTCTTACCTACTTCACCAGCTGCAGAGGAAAGGACAGTTGTTCTTCACACAGACACATAAAAAGGGATCTGAACCACCCAAATTCTGGCCACAGGGATGCAGAGGAGACCTGGCACTCTCTGCTCACCCTGAGGTCACAGGAAAGGGGAGGGAAACTCCCCCGGGGCCATTAAAAATGTAAATCTAAGACAGGTGTTCTGAGTTTCTCCTGAAAAAATTCCCTCTCGTTCCACCTGTTAGAAGGGGTTATTTTCTCTCATGGCTCTGTGATCTTTAGATGTGACTGTACAACCCCTCCCCAAACAGGAGGGATCTCTCCCTGTTCCAGTGGCACTCCCAGGTGTAACAGAGAGCAGGGTAGGGGTCTCAGCCCAGTTCACCACTCAGCTCAAAACAAGAGGGATTGGGGGGTTAAGGACTGGAAAATAGACCCATTAGCATCCCGTGGGATGGATCAAGGCAAGGAAAAGCGTTGTTGTGTGGATATTGTTCCAACCAGGTTAGAATAAACCCCTTTTCCAAGCAGTAGAATTCAGGTTTTTCCTGGTTTATCACTGGGATTCCCCAACAGACACATGAATAGATACAGATTCCTGAGCCCCCCCAGACAACAGGAATGTGGTGAGAAGATGCTGATCCCACTTTGGCACAGCAGGAAAAGGAGGCAATGAGGCCCCAAGTCCCAGCTGTGTCCCAGCCTCTCTGGGGGCAATGCTCCAAAATTCTGCCCAGCACTGGATTCTGCTCCTCTCCTAAGGACTCATCCCAAAGGCTCATGATGTAATTCAGCAATGCCAGCTGAGCCAAGGACCACAATAATTAGGATGTTAAGGACATTTCAGGAGCTTTTAAAGTTGAATTGTGCCCTTTTAAAAAAAAAAAAAAAAAGAATTGTCATAGCAAAAGTTTACTAAGAGTGTCCTCAGTATTAAGCAAATAAGTTTATCCCATTTTTACATTCCCCTTCAGATATCAGGCAGTTCAAACCAATCAGTTCAGGTTTTAAATACTAGAGGAAGTCAGATTTTTTTTTTTCCAAGTTGCATAAATGTGAGTCATAAAAAACCCTCAAAAAACCACAAAGCTTTGACAGCTTTACTACAAAGAACAATTTACATCCCGTGGTCACAGATCTGTGCATTGCCCAATGCCTGTTAAGAGAACTCATCAAAAATACAGATATAAAGCTCACACCTTACTTTTGTCTCAGTACATTGCACGATTTTTATCTCCTATCCATAAATAATGGAAGCATCAGCACATTTGTCTGTGCACAATAACAAATCCCATCCTCTTGGTAATTGTAAACACACTGAAGCTTGTTATTGACCTTGTATAAAATACTGACACAGGAAAACAGGGGAAAAAAGAGAAACAAAGTTTATCCCCCCACCCATTACCTCCAATGCTAAAATACAGCAGAATTTATAATGTGATGTGGAAAGAATGGACTGTCATCAAAAATGAGCTGCAAAATAAAGTGGGGAACAAATCTAAAATCCAATTTTAATATAGTAAGGTGCATCCATCCACATAATGACAATTTACGTGCGTATTTCACTTGATTTCATCAGTCTTCGTTTTAAGTCTTCAAATCCCGGTCGCAGCAGCGAAACAGAATTTATTACCAACCTGGACAAGCAGCACTGCTGATTTTCATAAGTAATCCATTTAGATACTTGTGGCCATTTGAATGGCTAAATTCATTAGGCACTCAGCTCTCACTGCCTGAGTTCCTCCCTCCTTTCTGCCCCTCCGAAACTGGCCGCGGCAGCACGAAATAAATTATTCAGCTGATGGAGCCTGAACATTCCCTGAAATGTTCTGCAACTTGAATGAATGCTGGAAAATATATTTTTCTAAGATGATAATACAGCCATAACATTTTGACATGAAGTTTCCTTCCCCACATTATCAGTTGGCAGGGACCATAAAGGATGGTGCTCATGGACTCCATTCAAAGTGCTCCGAAGGACACAATTCTTCCCTCACAGCTCCGAGAGGTAACAAAGTGCTTTGTCAGAGGGAACAAAGTGCTTTGTCAGAGCCAAGGACGCATCGGTTTAAAAGGACCACAAAACTTGGTGTACAGGAATACTGTGCTTGATGGGCCAGAGGGGATGGATGGTGGGGTCTGCACCATCATGGATCATCATGGGGCATAACCACCCTCCGCTGGCATTTAGTGTCTGTGACAACACCTTCCTTTCCATGCTCGTAACTTTGGAGAGAAATTTCCCATGCCTGCTGTTCCTGCACAGGCAAATCCATTTAGGAAAGATCTATATCAGAATCTGTTTGTGCACCGAGGACGTTGTTCTGTAGAGTTTGCTATTGTGAGATACATAAATAAATGTGCTGCGTCAGGAAGAGTGTGGGCAGCAGCACCAGGGCAGGGATTGTGCCCCTGTGCCACTGGTGAGGTCACACCTGGGGTTGGGTTTGGAATGACAAGGAAGACATTGAGGAGCTGGAGCATGTCCAGGGCAGGGAATGGAGCTGGGAAGGGGCTGGAGCAGCAGCAGCAGCTGAGGGAGCTGAGAGGGCTCAGCCTGGAGAAAAGGAGGCTCAGGGGGGACTTTCTGGCTCTCTGAAATCCCTGCCAGGAGGGGGAAGCTGGAGGGGGGGCTGGGTGTGGTGTGTCGGGCTCTGCTCCAGGGAACAGGGACAGGAGCAGAGGGAACAGCCTCAGGCTGGGCCAGAGCAGGGACAGTGTGAATACTGAGAAAATTTCCTCATGGAAAGGGTGGTCAAGCCCTGGCACAGCTGCCCAGGGCAGTAGTGGAGTGCCCATCCCTGGAAGGAATTAAAGCCATGTGGATATGGCACTTGGGGACATGGGCGAGTGGTGGCCTTGGCAGGGCTGGGGGAATGTTTGGAGTCAATAGTCTTACGGGTCCTTTCCACCCTGAATTATTCAATGATTCTCTGTATATACACATATATATATATATATATTTACACACACACTTATTATTAGTATTATATCCCCTTTTTCCAATACAAAAGCATCATTTTATTAAAAACCAGATATTTGGACTTTTAAAAGGATAATTCTTATCCAATTTATAACAAATTGTTTTTAAAAAATTAGGTTTTGTATGTAAAGCCACATTACAGAATTGCCACCAGGAAACTGAAACATAAAAGCAGAATAACTCCAAATAACAAAAAAAGCATTCTTGAAGGGATTACCCTGCAGAAATGGTTGTGCAAAATGTGTGCCAATCTGCTTTTGAAAAGATCCCACCTCATCTCCCTGCAGTTCAGGTATGCACAACTCCTTCTGTCTGAAGAGCACCTTTATCCTCCAGTGGGGCAACATTCAGGTCCTGACCTCGGGAGGATGCAAAGCACTTAAATGGGAGAATTTTTACTTATACCAGAGGACTCCTCTCACCTTCTGTCCTGAGAATATCAATGCTGTTGATCTCATTCCACAGCACAGCACAACCATATGTGAAATGTTCAAATATTGTGGTAAAAATCTTGTTTTCCAGCCAGAAAACGATTAGTAGTGATCGTATTATCTTTAATGCTGTTCTCTTTTTATAGACTGTTTGAAAGTGTACTTATGTGCTCAGCATCTTGTAAAATTGCTAATAAGTGGCAATTAGAGTTATTAATACTTCCCTTGTAACTGAGAAAGCATATCCTTTTCATTAGACAAAGTAGTTTGTCAGAGCAAATTGGTGAACTAACAAGGCAATTTCCTGTTCTAAGAAGGCAATTGCAAAGTATTTCAAATTCCAGCTTGTTCAGGGCATTCAAACAGCACTCCCTGCCCAGGCCATGCCCAGCCTGCACAGCTCAGGGGGCACAGCAAAGTTGGCCCCAGGTTTTGGATCAGCTCACTGTGTCCCTCTGCACTCCCATCCAGCAGCAACAAGAATATTTGCCTTGGGATATACATATTTTTTAATATCCTTAAAACTTTCACTGAGTGTTGCATTTTATGTTCCCCAGTGAAGGGGATAAATCTGAATTTTCTCAGCAGCAGGATCTTCGAGGGGGATTTAATGAAAACAGGAACATTTCTTCTAATCAGTGATTGAGTCACTGGTGTATTGTTTTGGAGTGATCACTAATGAGCACTCTGAGCCAGAACAATGAAGTTTTTAATGACAGGTAAATGACCCAACACCACAAAGATAAACCCTCCTGAGGCAGGAGAAGTTCATCCCTGAGGCTGCAAACTCCAGAACTGGAGCTAAACCAAGGGGAAAAAAATGATAAACATCTACAACAGGTTTTAATCCAGATATTGGTGCTTACACCAAGTTTCTGTAACAGGCACTTCCCTGTGGGTGGAATCTTGGCCCCCTCACAAAGCAAAACCCAATGTCAGTGACCAGCACTGGAAAACTAAACCCTATAAATTTGCTTTCATAGCTGGCTTTGCACTGAAACAAAGGTGGAATTTCTAATATATATTTAAGAATCGATCAGCAAGTTTAATTTTAAAATAATGGTTTGACTTTATCAGTCTAAAGTGTACTTGAAATTTATACCCATGCTGAGTTGAGTGTAAGACAGAGGCAAAAGTCTTTATAGGAAGCCAGGAAAAGTTTGGCTACTACCTTAAAATATTCTGGGGTTTTAATATGTCTTTTTATGCTGAAAGGACTGAAAAATCAAGTTTGGACTGTGGAACTCATTTTTCTTCAAAATGTGCACTTTGCCTTAAAATTATTCCCCAGCTGGATAACTAAATATCACAAATGGGGATCAGGCTTTCGGGTGGAAAATTGAATGACACGATGAAACAAAAAGCAAACCTGTATTTCTCCACACATCAGGAACCTGATGGCAATACAAGAAGAGAATAAATTTCACAGAGATTCACAGATGAGTTTTTAAATGTAAGATTTGGACATTTTCCAGGACGTAGCAGCTCCTATTTTGATAACAAGTTCAAATGAAATACTCAAGCTTTATTTTTATGCATCCATAAAACTCCTTCCACGAGATGTTCAGTGGAGTATCAGACAGTTAAAGGTGGAAAACAAAAGCATAAAGATAAAAGGTAAACATGGGAAGATTATACAAGCTTTTTGAAGACACACATTAGAATGAAATTCTATATCTATTTTCACCTGTCTAATAAGTGCATTTATTTTGGCACAGAACAGGATGTAAAAACAACCCAAGGTGCTCATACGAAATCTCTGGACAGTAAAAGAAACTGTGGTTTGACTCTCCAATATTGTGTAGGGAATGCTGATAACTCACAAAATGAACAGCCTATTAAATCAAAAAGGGGTTGGTTTAGATGGCAAAAAGTTCACCAATTTCACAAATTTATATAAGTCAGCCTTGTATATTTGGGGTTTTCCTCTATATTCTCATTCCTATAACTCCAGATCTATTAGCAATTTTTAATAAGGACAGAATATTGTTAATTTGAGTCAAAGCAGTTTGACTCTGGTTAAAAATAAAAGGCAAACCTGAAATGATAACAACAAAACCAGCCTGAAATGATAAAAACAAACAGCACAACCATGACAATATGAAATCACATAGAATAGATACAGGAGGTATAAACAAGACCCATGTGTAGTTTAAGGACATATAGTGGTGCTAATAATATGTAATCCAAGAGTTTTAAAAATGATATCATTATAACTCTAAAAATCAAGCCCACAGTTTTGATATTAAGTCTTCGTGAAAGGCATCTCTTCATATCCACTGCAGAAACCTGGCAGAATTCCTGGGCAACTCCAGAGCTCAGCTTGGTTTAATTTTGGGACTCCTTCCCACTAATTGCTCAGCAGGAGGAACAGTAATTATGTGAGCTGCAATATACAGGGTACAAAAAAAGCAATGGGAATTTGTCACACCAATAAAAAGGCTGGGAAAGTGATATTTTTTACAAATTAATTAGAAACAAGCATGAAACTATATAGTAATTGCTCTCTCCATAACTTTCCAACAACCACAGGAAATTACTTAAGGTTTCCAGTAAATACGTGTGAGAAACATAATTTTTTAGAGTTTCATTTTCATTAGTTGAAGTTTATAGACAATCACAAACCCAACATGACTTTCCTTTATGTAAAACAAAGAGCAGAGAAAATTCCTAGAATTTTTCAAGGAAAAGCTGCTTCCAAGTATAAAACTCTCAGGTTATTTTCTTCTTTCATTTTTCCTGGCATTCCCACAGTAAACTACTTGAACTGTCCTTAATAGTAACATGCAATTATTACTCATATTAAAATCTGGTGGGACATAAATCCAAACATTGGTGTGTCTCAATAAGTAGCTGTTATACCCATATGGATAAATTGGTCTAACACACTTATTTAATTTTATTGTAATTAACCCAAAATTCGATATACCCTAAGATGGAAAAATCATGTCCTTTTTAATGTAAGAGTGATCAAACCCAGTGCTTAGAAAGCAAGATGAATTTCAGAGGTACCTGAAGTGCAGATGCTCATCAGAGCCTTTGAACTCCTTTCCACCCCCTGAAGTGCCCAAGTCTCATGCACAGTGTGAGAATCACAATGCAGAACAGATGAACAACCCTCAAATTTCTTCCAGACAGCTCATCATCCTTTCTTGTGGGCTCAGGTCGTCCTTCCTTGGAAAGTCAGGAGGAAACAGCTGTGGCAGTTCTCACTCTGAGACACCTGGATGGCACCAGATCCTCAGGCTGAGGGTGAGGAGTCTATAAAATTGCATTTAGGCTTTAGTGTCCAATCTAAATCATCAAAGCAAGATGATATAAAGTGCTGATCTTTGTTTTCAGGCCTGCTCAAGAGAAAAATCAAAGTTGTTGAGTCCCACAGCAGCCAGCTCAGTTCAGACTGCCCAGAGGTGCCAGGCTGGCTGTGCCCTGTGCCAGCCTGCAGGGAGGGAGCACAGTGGGACCCTCACACCTCATCCAGCTCAGACATGCATTCCTTGGTCATCCAGAGGAGCACATGCCCAGGAATGACCACAAACCAGCCCACAGGAGTGTGGTTGGAGTCCTTCAAGGGCACTGCAGCGATGCCCAGACAATTCCCGCTGATGTGTTTGTGGAGACAAAGCAAAACCTGCAGCTTTGGTGCCTGTTTGAAGAAAAGACACTGAACTTCTTTCAAGCTTTCACACCAAATTTACACTGAGGCAATTTTTACCCAGTGTTGCCAAACGCTTTGTGAAGACACTGGAAATGCTGATGGTGGTGCACAAAAGCCACACTACACACAACCTGCTCAGTCTCACATCTTACTCCTGACTCCAAAGTTTTCTACTTTCAGCTTAATATAAATCCCTTTGGGTGTTCACATTTCTCATCTGCATGGTAGAAATGTTGTACAATTACCCAGTTTATGGGCCTTTTTGTAATTTGAAAAGAAAATTACATCATTTAATTAAATTTTAGTGCTGTCAAACCTGACCTATAGCACTGATTTACTTCTAGGTGCTCTAAGCCAAAGCCAAACCTCCAGCAGTAGAACTCCTTTTCCCTTGAAAACCTCATTACAGCTTCCAGTTCTACCCTAAGGCTCAAACTGACCAGTCTTGTTTTTATTTGTACTTAAAGAAATCCCTGATCCAAGTATGGGTCATCTTCAAATGTTCTTGTTTAGGAAAATATTTTCATGACATTATCAATAAGTAACTTTGAAATTAAAACCTTATCAAACATGTACTTGAAATTAAACATCTTTTTTAGAAAAGACACACAAGTATGAAGAGCATGGAATGGTTTGGGTTGGAAGGGACCTTAAGGATCATCTCATTCCACCCCCTGACATGGGCAGGGACACCTCCCACCAGCCCAGGTTGCTCCAAGCCCTGTCCAACCTGGCCTTGGACACTTCCAGGGATG
>JAOXXN010000175.1:18569986-18590601 GCA_026770055.1 Myrmophylax atrothorax | reverse complement strand
CATGGGCAGGGACACCTCCCACCAGCCCAGGCTGCTCCAAGCCCTGTCCAACCTGGCCTTGGACACTTCCAGGGCTGTGGCAGCCACAGCTTCTCTGGGCAAACTGTGCCAGGGCCTCCTCACCCTCATAGCCAAGAATTTCTTCCCAACATCCAATCCAAACCCACTCTCTGTCAGTTTGAGGCCATTCCCCTTGTCCTGTCACTCCAGGCCCTTTGAAATAGTCTCTCTCCATCTTGTAGCTCCTTCAGGTCCTGGAAGACCACAGTGAGGTCACCCCAAAGCCTTCCCTTCTCCAGGCTGAACAATCCCAGCTCTCAGCCTTCCCTCCCAGCAGAGCTGCTCCATCCTCTGATCTCCTTGGTGGATGTTCATGGATTCTGAGTGCTGGATGTCTTCCCAATGGAGTCCAATAACCAATCTTTCACAAATAAATGATTCTGGTCTTTCATCTTGCTAAGACTGAAATCTGACTTCTCTTGATTTTTCCAACTGTTTCCTAATTAAATGCCAGCTCACAGCTTTTGGAGTTGACTTTTGACTCCAACATGAAATGCAAATTTACCAACCACTACGAGCATGAGGCTAAACAGAAATGCATCAAAGACAGCTGAGGGGAGAAGGAGGTGTTGATCACAAGCCTGGCATTTTTAATGTTGCACAGCTCCTTTTTCAGCAAAAATTTTATTTTCTAAAAATTTAGTGCTAAATCATAAAGCCTTTTTTTTTCATTCTTTTTGTTTCTTTTTTTTTTTTTTTTTTATAGCTGATACATAATGTATGACCACACATAAATCTACTCCAAGTCTGGCTTTGGACACTCACAGCCACCACAGCAGAATAAATTTATAACTGAGACTGACTTTAAGGGCCTTCTTATAAGGAAGTTCAAAGCATTCTGTGTCTGTCTGCATTCTTCCCAAAGTTTGCAGGATCTGGAAGACTTTTAACCTTTTGTTTTTTTCTTAAAATAACAGGAGAAAAAGCCAAAGTAAAGCAGATTGTTCTGCAAATTCCTTGTAGCTCCAACCAGTGCTGCTGCTCTGCATGAATGGACTTGCAGGGGTGTTGCTGATGCAGCTCCATTTTCCAGGACTGCACCTCCAAAATCACAGTGAGCAGCAATCACAGAATCATCAAGACCTTGAAGATTATCAAGTTCAACCACCAACCCAGCTCCCAAACCATGTCCCCAAGTGCCACATGCAGATGCCTCCGGAACACTTCCAGTGATGGTGACTCCACCATCTTCCTGGGCAACTTATTCCAACACCTGATCAATCTTTTTTGACCCATTTTCTTTTCCAATCTCTATTCTGAACCTCCTCTGGAGCAATTTAAGGCCATTTCCTCTCCCCCTTTCACTGGAGACATGGCAGAAGAGACCAACCCCCACTCCCATAACTTGCTTTGGAGGCAAAGAAAGGACTTTTTTAGTCCTTTTTGCAGTTCTTATGGTGGAATAAAACCCCTTCTGTAGGGCAGTTTGTCTTGGGGGTCAACTCTCCACACCTCATGCCAGCAGGAGCATTTCTAAGGTGACCAACCCTTCCTATCCTCTGCCAATCAGTCCTGGCAGTGCATTTCCAAACTATATGATATTTTCTCATTCTTTACTGAGTTAAGACACCACACACCAACTCCAGAGCACAGGCCCATGGAATGATGCCCACACATGCAGGTAACAAGAGCTCTGGTGCCACAAAGGCAAGTTTGGGCATGTCGAGCCTCCATCATTTATAAGGAATAACTGAATTTGCAGCCCACATTGCTGACCTGACTTGGCATTTGTGATGCCAGGGTCTCTTTTTGCTCCTGGTGACGTGGCCAGGGCCCATTAAGTGGCAGCAGTAGTTATTTAAGGAAGGGCAGGACCTTCTCAGAGTGAATCCATTAACAAACTCCACGCTGTCAGCTTTGCAGTCACTCAAAGTCTATCAATACTTTTAATGAACCAGGAACTGGAAAGACAGAAAGCAATTATTTTTACTTTTTAGGGACTTTTTTTGGACACAGAAAGTTAGCTTTTTAAATTAAATCATTTAAATACACCAAAATTAAAACCCCTTCCCCTGAGACCCAAATCAGGGCTAGAAAAAGCAGCTCACTCATCCTCCTGAGCAAATGGATGGATGACCAGTGCTCAGGAAAGCTTGTGTGGGACCTCTGAGTGCCTCAGAGACACAGGGAGTTCTGAAAACAGAGAGGGAAGTGTGATTAAACCCTCCTGAGTGTGGTTACGCCCTCCAGTTCCATACATGACACAGGCCCCTTAATTACTGGATTCAAAGGCAACCTCAGACTGAAAGACCCAGAATCCTGCCCTGGATTTCACCCACAGTCCTACAGACTAGTCTGAATTCTGCTTCTCACTATTGTTATCAGTAAAATTTGATTTCTTGAATGCCTGGAAAACAAACATTTACAATATTAATGTGAGAAAAAAAAAAGGTAACTTGGTTTTAGAAGGAAACACTGGGGTTTTCTGGGCTGTGTTTACCAACGTGATGAATGACAAACCCAGCAGAGTTCAATCCCTCTCTGAGAAGTTTCCTTAACACACACCCACACATAGAAATGTGTATATGAGAGGATGCATTTTATCTGTATCTCCTCACCCACCAGAGCTCAGAAGCAGAAGGAGCCCTTCCCATAAAATGCCGTGGGGCAGATGCTTTCCCTGGATTTAGGGTGATGATGGACCGGTATGGAGAGCACTCAGAGGTGTGCTTCTTTTAGGGAGAATATTCAGGTGTTCCATCTCTCTGGATGGGCAGGATAACTCTGCAGGATCCCTCAGGCTCCAGCTGGCAAGAGTCCAGGGGTTTGAGGCACATCTATCTCGGCCACACAGTTTAATTTCAAGGCTTGTCTCACCATTTCTCCATTAGTATGACCCTATTGATTGCAACAGGTTCCCAATCGAATTATCCCAGCACAGAAGACACCTGGGGGCATTTTTCTCTGGCTGTGACTCATTCCATAGGATATTCTCCATAGGGAGCCTGTGGTGGGAGCCACAGGGGAGAGGTCCTGAGGATAAGTCAAACAGCAAGAACTTGGATGATTTCAGCAGTGGGAGGACAGATCCAGATTGTGCCTCTTTAAGCAGCCACAGAAGTGGATATTCAATAGCAATGGTGATCAAGTAGATTTTATCTCTGAAAATAAAATTTATGAAGCCTCTCTGTTCTGGGAAAGAGACTGTTTGTTCCAAAAAGATGTGCAGCTTTGATGTGGAGCATTCCTGGGCTGCAGCTGGTGCCTCACAGCAGTACCTGTGCTTGGGAAAATTCTGAGCTGGTCAGCAGGGTGTTTCCTACGGAATTTACACACCATCAGGACTTTGTTTGGGGTATATTTATTTCTATATCTCTATCTCTCTTTGATTTTTTTTAAATTCTGTCTTCTTAATTTGGATAATGTGTCTGTCTTCCTCTTTGTCAAATTTGTTCCCAATTAAAAAGGCACTTCAGCCTTCCTAAATGCAATCACATGCTAATAAACCTGGGTCCTTCTGCAGCAGCACTAATTAGAGAAAGCATTCCTCTTTCCTCAAA
Source organism: Myrmophylax atrothorax (assembly GCA_026770055.1). Taxonomy (NCBI): domain Eukaryota; kingdom Metazoa; phylum Chordata; class Aves; order Passeriformes; family Thamnophilidae; genus Myrmophylax; species Myrmophylax atrothorax. The sequence goes on along the minus strand of JAOXXN010000175.1, from coordinate 18,587,041 downwards.
TAATTCTGTGTGTTCTTCAGTTCTTTTTTTGCAAAGCAATCCGGGGAGGGTTGCTGGGAGTTGGAAGAGAAAAGTTCATTGAATATTTGAGAACAAAGAAAACCAAGACAACTGTATGGAAATCACAAGAAAAATCTGTGAGGAGAGTGGCTTGTTCTGAAGTGATAAAACTCTGAAGTCCACTTGCCTTAAAAGACAGAACTTGAGATGCTTCACTAAAACATCACAGGGTGTCACTTCAGCAGGAAAACAAAAGCCACCAGTCTGGAAAAAATAAAATTTAAAAATCAATACTAGGCTTTTTCCTGATGTGGGCTTGAAATTAGGAAAGTAGTGCAAGTCCCTCAAGGTCCAGTGGTGAGGAATGTGGTGGTGATGGATCCAGTGGATTCACCAGGAAAAGCTCATCCTCCCTCTCCAGTCCTCTCCCAAACCAGGCAAAGCCACCACTGAACTCCTGATGGAGACCAGGAATAAAGCAGAGTCATTAATTATCCACCTCTGCAGCATTCAGAGTAAGAACAACCTCACAAATGCAGAGCACACTACACTTATCAAATATGTCTTTATTTCAGGAAGGCAAATCTTTCCTGAAAAACTAATTAATAAAAACTTGATGACCTGGCTGGTTTTTTGAACATCCCTCTTTACCCTTCTGTTACTTTCAGTGCTGAATTTGTCCATCCTTTCAGTGCAGAATTTTCCCATCCTTTCAGTGCTGGATTTTTCCATCCTTTCAGTGCTGAATTTTCCCATCCTTTCAGTGCTGGATTTTTCCATCCTTTCAGTACAATTTACTACAGACTTGGATTTCAAAGTGTTCCAGAGCAGCAGAGATGCAGATAAGCACCAGCTGGGACTTTTCACAGCTGCCTCCAAGTTCACCTCTGCATCTTAACACCCAATTATCTTTTGAAAATACAGCTGCTTCTGCCTGAGGTGTCTGCAGCATGAAATAGAGCAGCGAGAGGTACAAGACTGCAGATGTAAGAGGAAGCACAGATAGTACAGAAAAATCATGCAGCCTGCTGGGTAAGGGGTAAAACCACCTGTCACTCTGAGAGGAGGGGCATGATTTAGATAATTAGCTTTCAAGACTCATAAAAGGAATAGAGCTGTGACTCTGTCTGCAGAACTTCATGTGCAGACACGAGACAAGAGCACAGGGCGACCAGCTGAGCTCCTGAATGGCTCGATGGTGTTTCCCGTGCTGCAGTCAGAAAGCTGTTTGTAGAGCAAGGCATTGCTCAGTTCCAGCTGTATTTCATTTTAATGCAGTGCACTGAGCGTTTTTATCTATTTACAGATAAATCTTTATGGTCATATCTGTCTTTTTCCTCTGATTTTTTTTTTTATTGCCATGTTTGCTGTCGTGTTATAAGAAAACTGGAACTGTTACTGTCTCCAGTTCTTTGCATCCCTTCCCTATTTCCATACCACCCAAAATGCTGTGTGGAAAATGTGTTTCCTGAAGTTTTCCCACCTCCTTTGAGATCTGGATAATGAGCAAAGGACCTGCTCAGAACAGGGTGTCTTTTTAGTACAATTTCTTCTTACATGTTGACACCATTCAAGTAAAAAGCTTTTGAAACAATCCCATAAATAATTTTAGTTTGGATTCTGAATATGTGAGAGAGGCAAAAGAAAGAGAAAGAAGTGGGAAGACATCCCATTTCATTGTGAGCCAGCCAGAATATTCATAGATATATTTATTCTGGGCAGAAGAACCAAAATACAGATATATGAGGATGCTGCATCATCATCCTCTGCTGTCACAGACATTTTTGTTGTGGCTTATGAAAATCAACATCGTTTTCACAGTACAAAGCTTGAAGAAATAAGGAATTGTGGAGCAGGAACACAGATTTCTAGGGTTATTTTAGACATTTTAGTGTCACTTCCAGTTATCTTGATCCCACTTGCTAAAGAAAGGGCTGTAAGAACATATGGCCATATAACACTTCTGTTCTTCAGAGAGTATTCAGCCAGTGTTAGTTCTGATAAGAATAATCACATTTTAAATGTAAAAGCTCAAACTTCAACACAATGCTTAGTATCTCTACAACAGCTGGTATTTCAAACCAAAAAATGTGAAATAAATATAAAAAATTAGTAAGGTGTGCAATGCAAGCCTTTGAAACCTACAATTTTGCTGCTGTGTCTGCCTAAAATGGGACCTGAAAAATAATCTTAATGATTCCACATGGTTTTAAAGCCAAAGTAGAAACCATAAAATTTTTAGAAGCCATTTAAAAAAATCACAGATTTGAGTCTTTAAATTTTAAACCACATTTCAGAAGCAGCAATAGTATTTTTTCATGGTGTCAGATAAACTGGACAACCCTGAGCACTGCAGGATGATGCATTCAAAATGCAGGGACATCTCATGCCAGAGGTACCAGGGGCATTTGGGTGTTGGGTTTCTGCCAGATATTGCCCTGGGCACTGAGCACAGATGCTGTCCCTGGCACACCTCTACCTGCACACTCAGCCAGCCAAAAATGTGGAAATCAGTGCTGGTGGCTCAGTGGGTTGGATCACACGAGGTCTACATGCTCATCATCTGGATTTGGGGTTTTTTATTGTCTTTATTGCTGATTCTGTGCAGCAACAGAAGCACAGCTGGACTCAAGGGAACCCACAGCATCAATAATGGCTTTGTCCAGCTCTGAGGCAGTGGGTCCTTTCCCATCAGCTTTTGGGGGGCCCTCCTGCTTCTCTGCACCTTAAACTGTCAGCCAGCCCTTCAGCAACTACCCCCTTCAGCACCAATATCTGTCTTATTTAGCAACGTGACAAACACCTCTCAGGGAAACACTGAGGGTGTTCAGCCTTGGTCATTTATCAAAGGAACTCGGGGGTTGGGAGGTGGTACCTAAAAACCTTCACCAGGTGGAAATGGCAGGAAATGTAGTTGGGGGGGCCTTTGTTTGCTGCAGGCCATAAATAAGGGCTGGAAGTCAAAAGTCAGAGAAAAACAAAGACTGACTTTAAAAGTCTGGGCTGTCAGTGGAGAAAACCACTGTGGGGATCAGGAATTCCTCCATCTCTGAAGTGCTTCATGGCACTGAGAACCTTTCACCACTTCCCACCAACCACCACAAGTCCATCCTGACATGCAGAGTGGAAAGAGAGGAACACTAATTGAGGAATTACTCAATTTTTATGCCCTGAAATTCTGGGGGAAAGATAACCCCGTGTTTTATTGCATCCCATTCCTGCTCTGCTCCTCCTCAGGCTGGGAATGGCTCCTGGAGCACATCCCTCTCAGCTGGAACTTCAGGGGCTCTGGCAGGCAGAGAATGAGGAGAAAACGCTAAACTGAAACTGCTTTATCTCCAAACAGTCCCAGTCCAGACACAAACTGAGCAATTACTGTCACACTAATTATTCTCCAAAGGTGACCTTCACAATTCTTGATGCTTCTCTCCCTTCACTGCACTGTATTCAGCAGTCCAACAAACACACAGAAATGGGGAGAAAGGGAGGGGGGAAAGGAAAGGAGATCTTAACACATGATCCCTCAAAGCTGAACATGAAGATCAATGGTCTTGGCAACCTTCTGTCACAGAAAGCTTTGAAAGATATTTTTCTAAACTCTGAATTTAGGTTTATCAGGTTTATTAGGTTTTATCAGCCCACACCTGGGGAACAAACCCAGTTTCCATCCAATTTTTTTCATGTTCTCTCAATTTCTACATTACCATTTAACAAAACCGGCTATTTCAGGTGTTCCATCTGGAGAAGACATTTCCCCCCTATTCTGTTTACTTTTCAAATGCAGATTGTGTTTGCAGTGATATCCACTGAGTCTGGAAGAATGGACCCTGTAAAATACAGCCATGGAAACCAGGGAACATCCTGAGACAGATTCTGCTCTGGAATCCCATTTGTGTTTGGGATGTTCTCCATGATCCAGGCAGTAACAGAGGGGTTCTGAGTTGTCTGCAGGTGTATCTGGGAACAAGAGTTATATAAAATTAATAACTCTCTAAGTTCATTTCCTTTGGCTGTTTGCTATTCCAGGTAGGATAATGTGTGCCCAGATAAGAAATCTTCCTGAAATCCCATCCAAATTCATGGTTTGGTGATAAAATACCTCATGTACCTGCAGGAGGATGCATCTTCTCCTGGTTCTTTCTGTGAGGCACCTTCTGCTTCCGGTGGAACAAAAGGAACCCCATGACTGTGGATGCCACTTTTGTTGCAGAAATCATTTAAAATATTTATAACCTGTGTTTGAGCTGGTTTTGGTGGGGGGAGGCTTTATGTGTTGACCTATAAACCTTCTCTTCATGCCTCTTTTTCAGAGGAAATGTCCTTTGCCCGAGTGATCCCATTAACACATCCAGGGAAACACCAGGAAAAAAAACAATTCAGCAAACTGAAAAATAAAACAAACCTAAGCCCCACTTTGCACTGCAGGTTACAAACTTGAACAGCCTGAAATGAGCAGCCCTAGCCTGGAATTATTAGAAGTCATTCAACATTTTGTATCACTGAGTCAAGGCATCAAATTTTAGCCTTTCCATTACAACACACACTCCTGTGCCTTGTGCTTTGTGCCTCTCATCTGAGCAGATGTTTTGCAACCCATAAATTAAAGCCCAGCTTTATTGCCTTTCATTCCTGTGGCATTATTGGCCTTGTCCTGGGTCCCAGACACAGGATTTTATGACAAGTCCTAAATCCCTGTTGGTCATTTGTTAATTCAGTTTAATGGCTTTGGCACCAACAACTTCTCCTTTTTTTTTTTTTTTTTTTTAAATAAATAACAAAATTTCCCAGGGTTTATTTGGAAAGGGAATTTATTTTCTATTATGGATAATGGTAAATTTCTCATTTAAGTGTTTCTTACTCATGTCTGTATTACTGTTTGAATTTCACTGGAACCAACCACCAATTAGTTAACACAGAAATAATTTCTGTGGGTTTTTTCACTTATATAGATTTTTGATGGTTTTTAAAATTTACAGATCTACTTTTCCAGCTAAGAATATGCAATATAGACATAATTTCTCTTTAAAAAATGTTCCAAACATTAAAAATGCTTCTTATTATTTCCTCTACATTTTCCAATCAGGCTCCATTTCCATAATTATTCAGCACAGTGACAGATTTTGTGAAAGAAAAACAACATGAGGTTAAAGTGATACTCTCAGAGATCACAAATGATTAAAGAAAACTGGAAATAACTTGGAATATTGCTGATAATTCCATCTGGGAACACTCTACCAGCCCAGAATGCTGGATATCCAGTGGAACATTCCAGAGTCCCTGCACCACAAGCAGGATGATTCCTGAACAATGAGGATGAAGAGAAGGGAAATGGTAACAAACCAAACCAGCTCAAAGACAAATACAAAAACTGACATGGGAAAATAAGGATATTTTTTAGCTACACACTTGCAGAGAACAAACCCAATTTGCTGACTTTGTAGTGCCTCTAAAGTCTGTGTAAATTCTCATTTGCACAAACCATTAGTTGTGCAGGAACAAAGTGAAAAACTCAAGGATGGACAGAAAGTGTTCATGAAAACAGATTATTAATATGAGAGAGATTTCCCCTGTCTTGTCTCCAACATTTTCCTTCAGCAGAGAAATACAGAAACCTACTCTATGTTTTCCATATCCAATTTTGAAAGCTTATTTAAGTAACTCACCAAGGATTTCACCCTGTTTTTCTCACCCACGCCAAGAAGAATTTTGACATTAATTAATTAGAGTGGCGACAGCATTTCCAAACTGAGCTCCCTCCTCTGAGTGGAGTCAGAGCTGGCAACGAACACAAGAGGGAGAACAAAGCACACACTTGCAATGTTTGCAGCAGGGTGATGCAAGCCAGAAAACCCAAAAGGAGGAGCAGGATGGAGATGGTTAAACCAAGGGGCTCAGGGCCAAGGAGAGGCACTTTGGGGTCTGGCCTCCACTTCCCACCTGATCATAAAAATAGGAAGGGCTGATCCCCACCCTTCGCTCACTTAAAGCAAATACAAACCTCAGACAACTAAACCACAGCAAACAAATCCTGAATCTGAAATCCCTGCACACATTATTGTTTAATAAAACACAGGGCCAGGCTGTGAGCTGGAGGAAACGAGCTATAAATGTGGTGAATAGTCGTGAGCTCAGAGGTCAGGAAGGTTTGGGTCATATAAATAAAATTCCAACCCTCTGTGTAGACTTAAACCTTTCAGTGACCTTTAAACTTCTAGTGAGCTTTAACCCTGTTTTAGGGAGATCCACGCCTGATTTTGAAGAAAAAGGGTATGAAAAGGACTCAGCAAGTGAAACCTTCAGTATTTTGGATACCTGCAAGTGAAATAAGGGATGGGAAAAGTGACTAATTTGACAGTGGCCAAACCCGTGACATTATTTAAGCAGCTCATTATGGGAAACATTTGACTTGTTCTCTGAGCTCAGCTGAAGTTTTTGCTGCCCCCCTGCACTTGTTAAGCCTTTTTGGCACAAACTGAAGAGCTGGCTGTCTAATCAGAGATTAATAGGGCTGTTCTCAGCTTATTTGGGAACTCTGCATGGCAGCAGCATCAAGACAAAAAGAACTTAAGCTAAAAAGCTACCCCATAGTTAAATACAAAACCAAAATACAATGTTTGTTGGCTTCATTTTGAAAAATGGTGACTTACTGCTTTAAATTGAGCCTTTATACCCACATTTCCAAAGTAAAAATATTTCCAAGCACCAAAATTCCAAGCAAAACATCACTGGTCAAGGTTCAGAGAATTATGAAGTTCACCATAATACTTTGCTTAATGTCATTAAATTTTGAATTAGCTCAAGGTGTCTGTGTGGGATTCATTAGGAAAACGAATTGTGGCTACAGAAATGACTGGCAGCCAAAGCCCTGCCCCTTGGTACCCAGTTCACACTTGGAAATAAATGGAAATAATCCAGAAAGAGCAACTACAAAGTTGCCTTTGATGAATTACACTTGCCTTGGGCTCTTAGGGGAAAACCTTCAAAAACACAGCCCTGGTCTGTGACTTCTGATGGAGTCAGGGCTGGTTTGCCACTAATTTCCTACAGGGAAGGAGTGGCAAAGCATTCAAATTTCTTCATGTTTTCTCCAATCCAGCTTGCATTGCCTTAGAGCCACTGTAAGGGTTTGAAAACAAAGCTCTGTGTGGCTAAAAGAGAAGTCATCATTAATGATGGGTTTGCCCACAGTTGTGGAATTCCCTCATGGTCCAAGCCTCTCTGCCAGGCTCTGAGGGACTCCACATCTCCCTCCAGATCCACCATCACCATTCCCTGGTGGAAGGGCTGTCACCTTCCCCATGAGCCAGACCTCAGAGCTGTCTCCTCAGTCCAGGGGCACATTTGCCATCAAGGTGTGTCCTCCTCTCTTGGAATGGAAAATAGCAGGTTCCCAGGATGTTGTGAGTGTTGCATCCTCTGCCACCACAGTAACACACCTCAGTCCTGAAGCCTTTGCAGATGGTGTTCTCTTTTCAGGGATTTCCTGATTCTGCCAATAGAACCTCATTCTTACTCCCTGAGAACAAAATAAGCAGAGTAATCACCATTCAAATACCATCTAGTGAGACTGGAAAGCCACAGGAATTCAAATTATAGCACTGTTGTCTCTGCTCCCAAACCCAAAGTACCAAACCTGTCACTGTGAGCTCACACAAACCAGAGAAACTCCCATTCCTACCTGCACTTCTTCTGGGAGTCTCTCTGGAACCCTCACAGTAACAGCTGACAGAGAAAAGGTTTTCCAGTGCCATTCAGGAGACAAGCATTGTCCAGAATGTTTGTATCTAAATGGCACATAAAACCCAGCTCAGAAATATTCTGACAAGTGCAGGGAGAGCAGAGGCAGAGTAGAAATGCTATTTGGGAAGTTATTTTAATGTAAGGACACTTTAAAAATGCATTAAAGCCACTTAAAAAAAAAAAAAAGACAGAAAAGTGAGACACTTCATCTCACCCATTCCTGCAGCTGCTGCTTGTCAACAAACTCAGGACTGTTTTATTCCTCCCATTGCTCTGGATCACTGAATTCTACACCAAATGTGTGCCACTTACAGCCCAGTTTCCAACTCAACTCCCCAAACTCCCAAATAAAGTCAGTGGCAGGACATTCACCTGAGTCAGAGGCAGCAAATGCCACCCAGTTTGCACTCTGAGCTTCTGCTTCTTTGGCATTGCCAAGGGGGAAATGACTTTCTTTGAGAGAAATCTTCTGTTCCTGCAACTTTATACCCTAACTATATAGAATTTTGGGAAAAGAGATGCCATAAGAGAAATCCCATGGAACAGCCCTGACTTTAAAAGGTTCCTGAGACTCATTTTGGAGGAACTGATGCTTCGGACCCTTGGAATTCCTCTTGCTGAAATGAGTGTGGTATTGGAGGCACCAGTTCTGAAAACCACTTAATATCACTTATTCCTGTCTGTTACTAGATTACTTAATGTTTTCTTTAATGAAACTAAGTGTTTCTGAATTTAAACACTAAAATGTACCATAAATTTTGCAAAGGCTCGAAGCAGAAGCAGAGGTCAAAACTTCACTCATCTCCTGACTGAAATCCTTAAAAAGGAGGGACCTTCTTTTTTTTCTGAATAAATTAGAGAATTTCAATATAGATATTACAACATCAAATGGATTTTGCTGGAGCACATCACTGCTATTTAATAAATCACTGTTTAACAGAGAAAAAGAGGAGACTTTGAAAAGAAACCTAATTCCCTACAACTTCCTGACAGAATCAATTAATCAACTGCCTTTAATTTCAGAGACTTGTTATAGAGCCCATACAGGAGGCAGAAGACAGAGATCCATGAAATATTTCATCATTATGTGGGAATATGGAAAATAAATTTTGCAAAGAAAGATCATTAGCTTGGGAATTGTCCATAGCAAGTATCCAATTAAACATTGCAGGAGAGCAGCAGAGGAGAGGGTGCCCCCTGCAATTCCCACCAACACCATCACCTTGGGTTGAATGCAAAGGAGAACTGCAAGGAAAATCTTATTTCTGGGGGGAAATGCCTGAAAATGGCTTTTCCTGTTCCTATCCATCTGCTCCTCACTGGCACAGGTTGTCCAGAGGGACTGGGCACTGCCCAGCCTTGGGGCAATTCCACACAGGTTGTCCAGAGGGATTGGGCACTGCCCAGCCTTGGGGCAATTCCACACATGTTTTCCAGAGGGATTGGGCACTGCCCAGCCTTGGGGCAATGCCAGACAGGGTTCAGAGGAGCCACAGATCCAGAATTTTCCACTGTGTGAAGAACAGCAAAGGGACTCTGCAAAACTCCTCCAAAACAAGCAAAAATTACTGACTTGCAAGAAAATTTGTTTTTTGATGTTGCCTGAGTGAGGACTTGCCAATTATTATGTCCTTTTTTTGTCTCTGCAAAGAACCAACTTCATATTTAGTCACAACCATAGGATTGGATAAGTTGAAACTCTATAATTTTGCTTCTCTGCCATCCTCACTTTTGTCTAGTTTGGTTATACTTTATATTCAATAACAACTTTTAAAAAGCAAGGAAGGGAAAAAAGCTTTGCCATTCAAAAAGCATCTATAATAAAAGCTCACCTGGCTTGTCACAGAGGCTGAGTAGGTAAGAAGGTTCTTTTTTCAATACTTACTTAGGCTGACCCTGTAATTCTTCTCCAACATGATCCAACTGATAAAACTCCTTAGAAAACATCTGTGGTAAAAATGGCAAAAGATATTAAGCTCCTAAAGCACTGACACCCAAGTGCAATGAATTAAAAAGAGAATGAAAAGAGAAATCAGGTGAGTTTGCTCCTCACCCAATTCAGCTTCTGTGCTCTATGATTATTTCCTTTGACCTTTTCTGTGTCCCAACAACACTGGTCCTATACAGGACAAACCATTTAGTTAATCATGACATGGACAAAATTAAATTTGGAAACTTAGGCAATTTCTAAAGTATTTTCCTAAGGTGAAGTCAAATGTTGGGTCTGGAAGAGGAGCTGCATCCACTTGGCTGGGACATCAGCTCCTGTTTGGGCTGTGTGCCCAAAGGGAGAGACAGGCAAAGAGAAATAGGGGAGAAACTGCTTAAGGGCTTTGTACAGTTTCATGAAAGATTTATCTCTTGAGGGTAATGTTCCTCTTTCTTTTACTGAAAGAGAAGTTTGATAACCTCTCATTATGCATTTGATAAATCACAGCCCGGAGTCGGCACCGAACGGAGCGAGTGGGAAATGGCAAAGACCAGAGCAAGGGCTGCTTATCCCAGAATTCCAGGGAGAAATATCCAAGGGAAGCTGAAGGGATTGGAATTCCAGAAACAGGGACGAAGTGCTGTCCAGTGATATTATGACAACAGAAGGGAGAGGTTCCTCTGTCTCTGAGAATGGAGGACACCCTGCACTGTCCCTGTGTCCAGGACACTAATTACAGCAGGGCAATAATGACTGTTCATCAGAGCCTGGAATGGTCCTTGCTCTTGCTCCTAAAGCAGCTGAGAGAGGACCTGTGGAGTGACCACACTCCTGTCTCCTACTCAGTTCCCAAACTCTTGCTGTATAACCTCATGCTCAAGGCACATGAATGTCAAACCCTGAGTGAGAAACTCTCTGGCTCACATAAGAGAGATGCTTTTGTATTTGGCTTCTTCTTGTAATGCTCCACATACCAAAAATGATCCAACTGCAAGGAAAAAAAACCCCATCTTTTGTTGACAACAGAGCTATGAAGACAGACACTGATTCTATGAGACGTCTTCAATCAGCTTTGAGTTACTTTGAAAAACAACCCAACAGCCACAGCATCACCATAGGCATTTAAAATGCTTTGGGGTTGCTTTTCATTTCTCTTAAGAAGCAGAAAAACTACTGGAACATCTGGAGGCAACTAAATTGGCTGCTCAGCAAAGAGCAGGGCACTTAAAAGCTTCCAGAACTTGGGTCCAGAGAGTAGGAAGGTGTAAGGATTCAGCACGGTCCAAGAAATCAGGACCTCTATATTTCTCCTCAATTCATGGATCATCCAGAATATTGTCATTCCTACCTCTAAGAGTCCCTGTAAACCCCAACCACTTACAAGAGGTGAAAGGAAACTTTTCTGAGGAATATCATTATTAATTTTATTCCCAGTAACACGTAGTTTATTTTATAAATGCTGTGAGGGTATGAATTATTAAAGCTGTAGACCCACAGTTTAATTCCTTTCCAGGACAATTTATCCCTCATTCAGTACTTAACACCATTACAGGTAATAAAAGCAATTTAAATTTCTCAAATTAAGGAGAACAGAAATTCTCAATGGGTCACTTATAGATATATTCAAAGTGGAGAGCTCTTTATGAGGCACAGAGAGACCTCTGGGATTGCACCAAATTGATCCCATATCACAAACACTTTAATTTAATGTACCTCTTGCTACTCACTTTTAATGAAGTGATTATAAAAAGGGCATCTTACTTTATTAAGCATTAACCTTGCTCGCTGTTGGGTAAATCATGAGATCAAAGGACTTGGAGGTGTCCAAATCCAAAGGAATCATTTTAAGAAAGGACACGTCAGACCATTATTAGTGACTTTTATTATTACCTAAAACCTCCTCTTTGCAAGAAAATGTGAATTTTGCCCTCCTAGGAAGCGTTTAAAGGAGGCACAGCACATGGAGTGTCTGGAGCTCTTTTGCAAAGGGCTCCACCAAACATATTTGCAGTGTTTTCTCACACAACTTGGTTTCTGAAGATGGAAGATGTCACAGGACCTGTAGGATTTATGTCACAATCATGCTACCACTGAAGCAAAAATAAATCTACCTGCTGGGTTTTAGATGTGGATGTATCTGGGGAAAGGGTAAGCATATTTAAAAAAATAGCATTTAAAATGTATTGATTTAAGTAGGACATGAGATGAACAGTAAATATCAAGAAACAGCAAAAAAGGGGCCAACAGACCTTGAGTAAAAGTACAAAATCCAGTACAATGACATCTGAATTTGGGGGGAGGCAAACACAGGACAGGCCTTTGCTTTAGATAACCTTGAATATTTTAAAACCTCCCAAACCTAACCAAAAAAAGGGAATATTCTGCTTGAGATTTCCATCCGAAGGGGATCTATGGCGTAGATCCCACAAGCTTTGGAGAACAGATTCATCTATCAACTCAAAGACCTGTGGGAAAGGTCACAATCAGTGCTAAAAACCAAACCTACAAAAAACCCCAAACCCCAAGACTACTAAAAAAAAAAAAGAAAAAAAAAAGAAGAAATCCACCAAAAAACCCCCAAACCAACAAGCTAAAAATAAAAAAAGAGAGAGAAAAAGGATTATTCTTTGCTGAATGTCATTTCTCAGAAGAATCCAAAGAGGTGTTGTTTAAATTACTCTTTTGAATGCTGAAACAAAGGTAAAGACCCTGTTTCCAGATCTCTGCCCAGTTTGGAACAGGAGCCTGAGCTCAGTTTGCCCATTATGGGGTTCCTTCACCATTTCTTTATGTGAACTCTGTTCTCTATGAGAAGGTCAGAGCCACTTCTGTCACATGTCCCACCTCAGCCATTACTTGCTGATGAATCTTTAGGAATGCAAATAATCCCAGCAAAATGCACAAAGAAAAATAAGATATTCATGTTAATGAATCCCAGACAAAGCTGCCATGTAATTAATGAGATTGATTTTTGTTTTCCTGTGTGCTCATTTTTGTATCTAACAATAGTATCAGAAAACATTCACTTTGGGAAAACAGAAGAGGAAACAAAGGGAAAATAGGAAATCTTATTACTATTTGAAAGATTTAATTTTGACAAGGGAAAAGACTTCAACCCTATCAATCCTAACCATAAATTAACATAAAAGTTCCAAGTAAGAAATCACTTTAAGAACAACACAGATTAAAAAAAAAGAAAAAGAACCCAAAGTATTTTTAGTGTAATATTGCAGTTAAAATTCTATATCCCTTAAACATGAGGGTTTCTAACAAGTATTTTCAAATGTTAATGGAGCAGGGAGAGGTTCACAGCAGCACAACTCGCCCTTCAGTGAGTGCAGCTTCCTGGTGGGTTTACCTTTCACAGAATTTGATTATTGATGTGCAGGACAAAGCTACCAAAATAAGCCCCACCAATCTTATTAGTGTTATGAGAGGGAAAAGCATATTTTTCTTAGCATAGACTGTGCTTTTGGAATAGTTATTGATTTCTTTATTGCTTGTCTGGTTATTACTAAGTAATGATTCTCGTATAATGGGCTTGTGGAACCCACTGAACCTTGATGAGATTCTTAAATATTTTTGACAGAATATTTATAAAAAGAATCAAAAGAAAATAAGCTGTCACAATGCAGAATGTTATCCACAGAAGTCCTGTAGTAAAGGACAAATGGTTCTGCCTTCCCACAGAGGGTGAGGATTCAAACTTTGGCCTGTTAGTCCCGGCTCTGCTGTGGGAATCAACCCCTGAATTCCTCCCTGGCACTGCCAGGGAAAGGCCAGCCTGGGCACCCAAAGATGGCACAGATGGGCCAAGGGAAGGAGGGTTACATTTCTTAAGCCCTAAAGAAAGAATTTTTTCCCCCTGTTTATTCTCTCTCCCTCCTCACATTCAGATGTGCTTAAAAAAAGTCTGAACATGCTCAACCATACACTTGAATATTTTTAAAGATGAGTGGTATCTAAGAGGATAATTAGTTGTTAATGATGAGAGTAAGGAGGGGAAAAAAAGGAGGTTTTGGGAAGAGCTACAAAGCCAGAAGTGGCTCTGTGAATGACGGAGATCAAAGGGGAATGCTGGAGATCAATGACGTGGATGCAGAGCAGTTCAGGAGCTGTGGTTGGGATCAAGAAATGGGTGTTCTTCCCCTGCAAAGGACCACCCAGAGAGAGGAGAGCAGGAATTCAGCCAACCAGCCACACAGTGTGGGGGCAAACAGAGCTCTCTCAGCAGTGACTCCAGGGGAAAAGTCCCCACTTTCAACAGTTTGTCCTGAAAATTCAAAATGACAGATGATTAGAATTCTAAACTTTTACTCTAAATAAGGAGCAACGAGGGGAAACATCATTAAGGAACATGGAAAATGCATTTCTAGCCCATTTTTAATCTGAAATAGTGGAAAGCAGAGCTGAGGAGCAGTTCCAGAGCAGTGATTTGCTTCATTAATGTTTGATTGGGAGCCAAGCAGTCCTGGAAGGACTGGAAGGTTGGAGCTCAAGGGAATGAACTGACAGGCACACACAGAACCTCCATGTCTAACTAAGAGAATTACAAGCTACACCATCCATGAGAAGAAATCTTAAAATATTTTAAAAGGGATGCTTTGTTTTGAAAGAGCAACAACTCTGGTAAAAGTTTGTCAGGAAAAACCCCCACATTTCTAAGAGCATTTACAACTTCTCCTTTCTATATTTGCAATGCCCAAGTGCCAGGCTTGTGTCACATTTCCAGTCCAGCAGTGCATGAATTATGCTCATTAATCTTCTATCTGAAAGCTTTATTACTGTTTGCTAGGTGGGAATTGATACCATAAAGATGCTATAAATTAGAGCAGAGCAAAGGTACAATTGCAGCTTGTGCTGGGTCTCATATTAAGTCATATTTGACAGCAAAACATCTGTACAAATCTCTGTGTTGATCTGCCTGGGCCCCCCCCTCTATCAGATAGATGTTAAATCTCTGTTATTACACACAATATTCATGTCTGAAAGGTGGGACAGTGTTTTCTCACAGGAATCAACAAGCAAAGAGCATTCTATCCCTATTTGTTAGCAATGAAGTGACTCAAAACAAATATATTGGGAAAAATACCTGCAACTACTTCTTAGCTGAAATCAGAAAGAGAAGATCCCACCTTTGCGTTCCAGTTGCCTCCCAGGAGTGTTCCAGGAGCTGCTCTCCTGCAGGAACACACCATATGGATATAGAAACCACCAGCTCTGGTGTTCTTGCCCTCAGCTACACATGTTCAATACAGTGAATTACAAGTCTCTTCACTGGCCATTGCAGTGATAAATCATCAGAGTGCAAGGAAAGAGCCGTAAATTAATCCTTTGTCAAAGCTGATGAGCATTTCTACTTGTACTCTGAAATCTCTTTTATCCAGAAAGAGTTTTAGGCTACACAATTACAAAAATCAAGTATGTCCAAGCCCTGGAAGACTCCTCATCTCTGCCTGGTCATTTTACCAAGAGAAACAACTCTAATTGGGTCTTTTCTGAGGATGAGGCTAATTTAAGTCATCCCCAGAGTGCTGCTTAACAACAGCAGGGGCAGAATCACCCAGACAGCCCTTCTTTGAAGTTTAGCAATTCTCTGCTTTGTATTTACCATCTCCACTGTGGTCTCCTGGCACAGCATCGTGGGGAACAGTTAACTTTTATATTTCCTCCTTTGTCATCTAATTTCCAAACACAATTTTGGGTTGGAATTCATTATATGAATTTTCCTCTCCAGACTTTTTTCCCCCGTTGTGTGTTTTTTCACTGATCGTTACGATTCATCAGAACACGACATTTAACTGAGATCTGCTTGGATTGGAGGAATGATTTATATCCATCCTGAAAAAGCTTAGAATATTGAGAAAGCAATGGTTAAAAAAGAAACCTGATTAAGTGAGACTTGCAGGGAAGCGTCCATTCCTTACAATAATTTATGGGATGGGAATGGCAACACCATCTCCAGCTTTTCCCATCGTTGTAGAACCAGTTTCTAATACGGTCGAAGCTTCAGGGATTTTATTCTCCAATAAATCTTGAGTTTTTTGAAAGATTGTGTCCCAAGTTGTAATCCTGAGATTTGATAGCTGCTTTGATTGCTCTGCCTGGCTGAGGGGAGCACAGCAAAGGGCCACTGATGAGACCGGGCCAGCCTTAGGTGGGTGTTGCTCCAAGTGCTGCTGCACCTATTTATGCCTTCTCCTTGAAAAATGAGACCTGGGCACATTTATTCAAGGAAAAAGCATAAATGGGCAATAAAATCAAAAGAAATATTGTTTCAGTAACTCCAGGAGAAGATCAGTTTTTTCAAGTAACATGTCTAACAGAGAGAAATACTGTTTCCTGCTGGCAACTTTCCTCTGGCAGTTTTCAAGGGCAAAATTCAAACAATTCATCAGCAGATTTTCCTCATTAATCCAGAGAGACAGGATTTTGGAGATGCAGTCTAGACACTGACAATCTTCTGTGGTTCACACAGTGATGAAACAGTAGATCTAAGAATATGTAAGCTGCATCCCTCCAAAAGAAAATATGTCTAAACCAACCATTTCAAGCATTTCAAGGTATTTCAATTGATGCTTTTCCTAGAAATACGTGCCCTCTCCTTACCTGGATTGACCCTCAGCTTCCAAAAAGGACCTGATTCTTCCCCACACTGAGTGAACATTCTGATGACCACAGCACCAGCCATAAAGAATTCAATTTTGGGGTGTGATAAGCCATAAACCACAAAGAAATTGGACATCCATTTCTTTTGAAACATTTGTTTCCTGTATGAAATTCTCTCAGTTTGAACTGATTTCTCTCTCTTTAAGGAAAACTGAGGTTTCCTTCATTGTTGATTTAAATGTGAAGTTGGTGCTGACACTTAGGAAAACTGCCAAGATTTCACAAGATCACCAAGAAATCCAGCAGATGGCAATGGTTATCATGGAATTTGACCTGATTAAAACATGAATTTTGAACCACCTAGAAATACTGGGCCAATATATAACCTGCATGACCAACACTTATACCCAGCACTATTTTATAAATTATAGATGAACAGTTCTGGTCACCTTAAACCCTGTGAAACAGCAGCTCAGTGACAGCTGAGCAGGTCATTGTCACTGCAGAGTCTTTACAGCTGATGTAAAACTGCCAAACTCCATCCAGTTCAGGAGAAAAGAGCCCTGGGAAAACATTCCAGCACTGAAAGAAGGACCAGGGCAGTGATCCTTCCCCTGTACTCTGTGTTGGTGAGGCCACACCTTGAGTGTTGTGTTCAGTTTTGGGCCCCTCAGTTCAGGAAAGAGATTGAGGGGCTGAAGCAGGTCCAGAGAAGAGCAACGAGGCTGGAGAAGGGACTGGAGCACAAGTGCTGTGGGGAGAGGCTGAGGGAGCTG
>JAOXXN010000175.1:18556585-18569886 GCA_026770055.1 Myrmophylax atrothorax | reverse complement strand
CAGTGGGGTTGGATCAAGGGTTGGACTTGATGATCTCGGAGGTCTTTTCCAACCCAATCCATTCTATGATTCTAAGGTGTGCAGAGCCCTGGAAAGATGGGAATGGCTCAGAGAGCCTTTCCTTCACCCCAAACCATCCTGGAGGTGCAGTTCTGGTGCTGCTCCCCTGACTCCCAAAGGCAGGAAAGATTGTCCAGAGCTTCAGAGATAAAGTTTCTCTAAAGATGTTTCTGACCCATGAAAAAACTGTTGCATTTTCTGGCTTGACATATTCTGAAGAACATCAAGAATGAGTAGGGTAGCAGGAGAAAATTAAATCAGAGATGAAATTTATGTAATCCTTTCCCATTTGTATCAGATAGAAAATGAAGTTAATGTATAAGCATCAATATATAAATCAATATATAAAATAAACCCTCCCTGCCAGGTTCTTAGGAATTAGATTTTGGGGCAGGGCTCCAGCAGTGAGAGATGAGAGGAAAGTGATTCTGGAAGAAAAGAGGAGAAGAGAAAAGCCCAGAAAGTCACAGCAGCTGAGGTGAAGGATGACAAAGTCCCAGACTCTCTGCCAGGTCTCTGGCGACAAAAGGCCAGGATTTGATTGATCAAAATTGCAATTAAGGCCAGAAAAACCTCCTGCATTGCTGCTCTGAGAAAGCAGGTCGTTAAGAGCTGAAATGCAATAATTTTCCTGCGTTGCTTTTCAAAAGCCACTTACATGGACGAGCCCATGACAGGCTGTGAACTATAATCCTCATGTATTTAAGATAAATTCAGTTCTTTAAATACAACTGTGTGATGCCAGAGATGTTTTCTCATTCTTTTACATCTCTTTTGAAAGTGACAATGGATTTCAAATTAAAACTCTTCATGAAATGTGATGCAAAAGATGTTACTTGAATGTAGGATCACTTAATTTGCTTTTGGACTGAAACATTTCACACATTTCAAAAAGAAGCTCCAGTTATATCTGTTAACCAGAAAACTCCTTCTGACACACTTGATTTCCCAAAAGGATTTTGATCAGTGGAAAATGAATTTAGCATAGGCATAATTACAAAATAGGAGTTTGTCTTGTCAAATCGTGTTGAGATTAAAAAAAACATGCAAAACAAAAATAAAAAAAAATTCCTGAAGGAGGGAAAAAAGGCAATGACTCACCCAAACCTTCCTTTTGAATCTACATATTTACAAGGACCTTAAACCATCTTCTACAGCCATTCAATGTTCTCTCTCAGTTGTGGTGGGACAACAGGCCCACAGATCTCCTTTAGTGTCCAACCAAGAGGTTCAGGAAATTGTCCCTTCATAAAATAGACATTTGGGGTTTGGTTTTAATACCTGTGATATTCTCCTGAACCTCAAAGGGAATCTCTTGGGAATAATATTCATTATCAGAAAATTTTCTGGCCAGTTTTAGTTCAGGTTCTATTATTTGATCAGGTTTGACCGAGTGCAAGATTTGGGCTTTGATCAGGTCCTCCCTTCAGGGGGTAATTTCGATTATTCTATTGATTTTCCAATAAGGGAAGATGTAAGAGACACACAAAGCCAGTGCCAGGGAACTTCCCATCTTTAAGTGACTTCCTAACTTTTTAAATCCTTGAAAAACATTCACTTATATTTACTAAACTCAAAAGAAATCTAAAAATTAAATGAAAGACAACAAAAAAAAATCCTCTTGGTATTAAAGTCATTACAACACAAAATTATGTTTGGAGTACCAAAAGGATCCCAAATATTATTTTTTTTTAAAAAAAGAAAACTGTAACAGCTTGTTACAGTGATAAGTTGGCTAAATGCTCAGTGGAAGAATATAAATCAAACATATATTAAATATAAAAATATTAACAATTCATTTTTAAAATGAGATTATCCTTGCAATAGGTAGTTGAAGGGTTAGTTCAGAGCAGGGGTTGAGGCAGCACCACAGTGGTCTCCTGTCTGTGCTCAGCGCTCCCATCCTGCCTCTCCTCCCCACCCAGAGAGAGAATTCCCAAATGCTCCAAGCTGAGCTTCACAACATCAAATATCTGTTAGTTTATCACAGTTTATTTATATTTCATTCCATTACACCTTTAGAGCCTGATCAAAATTCAACAACACAATAAACAAGTGGTGCACAGCCCCCAATTTCTGCTCTTCAAAGACCTGCTGAAGTTGTACAGCATTTCTACTTATTGCAACACAAAGTTACCAAAAATATTTCAAACTTGGTGGTAACTTTTGAGTTCCTTGAAGAGGATGGAAAACAAGAGCAGCACTTTGGAGCAAACAACAGCAGCAGGTGCTGCCAAGGGTGGATCCTGCCAGTCCAACCATGGAATACAGATGTTTGCCAGCAAAGACCATTAATCTGCTGCTTCTCCTGACATGATTAAAAATAAATTTGCAGCGCAGAAATTAATTACTGTAGAAAACTCCAGAGGCACAAACGAAAGACCCTTCGCATCACCAAAATAACAAATGAAGACCTAAGTGGATAATACAGAAAATAAAGATAACAGAAAGTGCTGTCACTAAATCAGCAATCAAACAGCTGTGGAAATGGTCAGGAGGACAAATTTTGAGGGGGGACCTGGGGTAGAATGTGATCACTGCTTCCAAAAACCATAAACCATGGAGAAAGGAATCCTAGAAACATAAAAGCAGCACAAGGTACGTGTAGAACTGCTGCTCCTTGTTCTTGCAGTGTTACAACTGCGTTGTAATTGGGGAACTGGGTAAAACTGGTGCAGCACAATCAGAATATCTCTATTTCTCCAGGGTTTTGTGTCACCTGGCAGAGGCTTTGCCAGGAGAATCCTATTACAGCCCTTGTGCAATTACAGCTATTTTCTCCAGTCTTCAAAATTACATTAATTTCTTTTTCTAAAGTGGAACACATCCTGAAGTCCTTGTAAATAAAATGCCTTTCTCCTAAATAAATACCTAACTAGAATTTTGCCTACATGCATCTAGAAAAACCCATAAATTTGTTCATTGTCTGCTGCAAAATACAGAGAATGATACACATATTTTCTGTTGTTGTTAGAAAAGGAGAAAAAAGGAAAAATAATATAATTTAGTGTTGCTGTGTTGGGAAGGAATCTTTCCCTGTGAGGGTGGGCAGGCCCTGGCACAGGCTGGGCAGAGAAGCTGTGGCTGCCCCAGCCCTGGGAGTGTCCAAGGGGAGGTTGGAGCAACCTGGGACAGTACAAGGTGTCCCTGCCCATGGCAGGGGGTTGGATAAATAATCTTTTTAGGTCCCTTCCAACCCAAACCATTCCATCATTCTTGGCTCATGAGGGCAAAGACACACAGCAATTCCCTGATTCTGGTGCACACCTGCCAAGGGCTCCTGGGAGAGGGAATTCTCCCTTGGCAGATCCCACACCA
Organism: Myrmophylax atrothorax; assembly: GCA_026770055.1. Classification (NCBI taxonomy): domain Eukaryota; kingdom Metazoa; phylum Chordata; class Aves; order Passeriformes; family Thamnophilidae; genus Myrmophylax; species Myrmophylax atrothorax. The sequence goes on along the minus strand of JAOXXN010000175.1, from coordinate 18,566,508 downwards.
GGCACACAGCAGCAAACACCCATTTTCTGTCTCATCTCAAGCCTTCCTTAGCTAATTATTATTATTTTCAGCTGTTCCACGGCATTATCTGTCTGGAAAGTTCCCAAAAATAAAATGTGTTCTGCAGTTAGAGGCCAATCATCAACTGGCCTTTATTTTTAATGCCTTCCCTTCTCATTTCCAGGAGGAATATATTAGTGAGAGGAACACCTTCCCTTTTTCCAGTAGAAGCCACTTCCAAGTCATTCCATTATTGCTCCTGTAAAACATCTTTTACACCAGGCAGCATAAAAATTTCATCCTTTCCCCATTTGCTGATGTAAAGATTTACAGCTGATTCCATAATAGGGAGATTAGCAGAGAGCAAAGGCATCCTCACAGTGACTCAGTCATTCATATTTAAATCTTATTTTCAAGAGAAAAAAATACCTCAGTTTTTAAATTTTTCCCTCAGTGGACTTACTTTAGCAAAGGAAGTGTAATAATCCACATTCTGAATGTTCATAAGTCAAAATCTAAACAACAAAACAGCTTCAGAAATTCTGTTTATACACTTGAGAAGAAATATTTCTGGTAACCAGTAAAAAAAAAAGAATTTGATATGTTTAAAACTATCATGTTTCTGCTAAAATTGAAATTCTAAAACATTCTGATCAAAACTAACACTGGGACAGAGAAAAGTGTTTTAGCTCTTGCGAGATTTTTCTTGACAATCTTATTTTCTAACATTATGGGTTTGAATTTTAAGTAAAACCAGTTTCAGAACAGCTCTGGCTTGAGAATACCAGAGACACTGATTGTGACACTCCCAAAAGTGTTCTAATTTTTGCATTATGTATTTGACAAAATGACTGTTCTGCCTTTCAAACCTTCCATTTCCTTCTCCAAGGGGAAACTTCCCTAACCAGGTTCCCACTTAATCTGCTGACTGTCACCTTGGAGGGTTTGAAACCTCCTCCCCAACCTGTTCTAAGCAGCACATCAAAAGGAATTCTGCAGTGGGAAGATGAATACCTGGGAGAACAATTCTCACATTTCTCACACAATGCAACAATTTGAAAGTAGGTTACACTTTTTTTTTTTCCTTTCAGAAATTTCCCAGTGCTCAGTCCCAGGAAGCTCAAAGGAGTTGGTTTTCTTTTAATGAAAACAAACAGCACTTGGTGCCACGTGAGGGGATCCACTGGCAGGGGCTGGAGGGTTTGGGGGGTGAGGAACCAACAGCACAGGGAAAATCTGAGCCACTGGAATAACTGGAATACAGATCTATCTGGTAAATAAGAAAAATTAATATATTAGGGGGAAAAAAATCCTTCCCTAGAAAGGTCCAAGGCCAGGTTGGACAGGGCTTGGAGCAACCTGGGCTGGTGGGAGATGTCCCTGCCCATGGCAGGGGTGGCACTGGGTGATGCCCAAGGGCTCTGCCAACCCAAACCACCCTGGAATTCTGTGATGGAAATCACAAGCTGCATTGAAAATTCCCCTTTGGAGACACAGAGCCTCAAACGAGCTGAACATGGTGGGGAAAGGCCCAGCTTTAGGGGCAAGTTTAGGAGGAAGGTTCAAAAACTGATGGTTTATGGGGCCTCAGCCTTAAAGCAGCTTCTAAGAGCAGCATCTTAAAATGCCTTTTAAGTCTTGCCAACATGCAGGACTTTAAAATGTTTTCTACATTTTCCTTCTGTTTCCATCACAGATCACACTTTTACACATCACTTGGGCAAATTTACAACTGGCACAAATCAGCACCAGGCTCCTGAGTGTGAGGAGAGTGTGAGATCAACACGAGCTACAGACCCAGCACTTACTCTTCCAAACAGCTCAATTTTCCCTCCATCATCTTTTTCCCATTTATATCTTCTTCTATTACCTAGTGAAACTTAGAATTTCTCCTCAGCAGCATCATTTGTCCTGCTGGGTGTACTCTTTTTTGGCCCCAAAAAAGCTATTTGGTGGCTGCCCTACTTTTCCCGGAGCCTTTGCTGTGAAAGGGAGAAACAAACTCGCTCTTATTCAAAACTCCAGCGATGCTGCGCATTAAAAAATTATATGTGTTGATCAATAAAGTGTGAAAGGGCTGATGAAACAGCCTGCCTTTTTCTGGGACAGTAATTTTGCTCCATGAATTATTTATGGAGGCCCATGAAGCAGAAGCAGAGGAGTGAGAGCACCCAGCTCACCTTATCACTCATCATCTCGCAACCAGCCACAATGAAACTCTAATCATTTGCTCCATGCTGCGACATCAAAGAGCAATGTAATACTGGGGCATGTAAAAATGTATTCTAATATATTAAAGAAATTAGTCCCTGGTGGGTTTCCAAGTAGTTCCTCTTTCCTCAGAGAGCCAAGACCATTTTCTGCTGACGAAATGAGACTTTCTCCAGAGCTGCCTTGCCAAGGAGAAAGTTGGAAGGGAGATGGAAAAGGTTGACTCTGCAAAAGATTTCAGGCAAAGGAAGGTGAGCTGGAAAATTCCTTCCCAGGAGTTGTGAAGCAAATGGCTCCAGCTTTTTAGGCTTATTATTTATATATGATGGAAACTGGGGGAGAGAACAAAATTAAAGCAGTTTATCAGGGTTTGGACTTGGCTTCCATTTTTTTGTAATAGCTGGTTTATACATTTCATGCATTATAAAGGAAAGCTGAAAAGAGTACACAGATAATACTTTTTTCTGGTATCTCTAGGAAAAAAATACAGTCTGCCTGAACCTAAACACAGATCTGAATTGCTTGGGTTGGTTAAATTTCTGTATCTGTGGTTGGTTTCCCCCCTCCCAGTTCTCAGGGCAGAGGTTCCTGGATACATCTCTTTATTTTTGGCTTCAAACTAAAGGGACTGCTGGGTACCCTAAATATAGACACAAACAGTATATACAAATATTTATTTGCATACAAACATACAACTGGCTAAGTGGAAAAAAACCAAAAACAAACAAACAAACAAACAAACAAAAAACCAACAAAAACCCCAAACCAAACCCCCCAAGCCTGATAATGCTGCTGTGTTGGCTTTACAGTAAGCTGGGAAAGTTTTCCTATTGATAATTTCTGAATCTAGAAATACAAATTTGGCAGTGCCAAGATATCACACAGGTGCCTTGATTTTGGGAAATCTGCCGATTTGGAGACCCTGAAAGTATCAAAAATATTGAAGCGTTTGGATTTACCATTTTCTGAATAAAATCTTGAACTAATTAAAATGTCTCTGGGTTTTTAAGGGTAATTACTGTGCTTTCTTAAGCTGGCATAGGAAACCCAAACACTTCCATACTCCCTGTCACTGCTTTATTTTGGTTCAAGGATATATTTAATTGCATATTTTTCCACTTGAATTTCAATTCACTAATTATAAAGTTCAACTTTTTTCTTTTTTTCTACTGTATGTCTAAATAAAAGTACCCCAAAAAATGGAGATGATATTATGATGATACAGTTCTAAACTTTACAAGTATTTGGATCCACACTTTAAATTCAGGTTAATGCCTGAACAACAAATACTTTGCTGGGACAGCATTTCCTCTGCCCTGCTCAGAGGTTTGTCACTGTCACACTCACGTGCAGCTTCCTGCAATAACTGAGCCTGACCATAAAGAAAAGCCCAATAAAAGCTGCAGTTTTGTGACTGCAAAGCTGGAGAGACTGAACAGACACATTTCACTTCCCTCATGTCAGAGCATCACAAATACGAGCCCAAAAAACCACATCTTCGTTCCAAAATGGGGGAAAGGAAGAAAGGGAAAGGAAAAACTTCTGGTGAAATTCCACCATGGATTAAGGAAGGGATGGTTGCAACTCGAGAAGCTGGAGAAGAACTGGACCTTGCCCCAGCCTGAACTGTCCTGTGGGAAAGACATTAAATTCAGGTCATGTAGGAACAGACTTAAGTCCTTTTGGCACATGGGACAAATGGTTGCACCTCTTCATTCCTCATTTTTTAAATTGGATTTACCTAAGGGAAAAAAATCCCTCGAATGCTAAAATGAGAAGCTGCCCAAACACTTGAGGCTCTTCTCTTTGTACCACAGGAGACCCTGGACAAGAATCACACCTTGGGTGACTCCAGGTAGGGAATTACAAAGAGGTGTCCACATCCTGCAGGGACACCCAGCTCAGGGACACTTGGGAATGGGAACCTATGGCAGAAAGAGTCTCAGAAGAGAATGTGGCATTTTTTCAATCCTTGGTCATTTTAATTTTGTCTCTTGCCTCTTCATGCTGCCAGTGAGCTGCCTATAATCAGATGAGACTAATTAAAATCACGGCGGAATTATTGAGAGCAAGTTCTGCCAGACCCTGCTGAGCTGTAAAGTCAAGACAAAGCCACCAAATTTACTCTTTTGGAGTAATAGTATTTTTTTCTAATTATTTTCAGAAACATGAATGTTTCTTATGATTAATTTGCTCAGACACCTCTTATTTTTCTTGGTGCTCAAATTTCCACCGCAGTCACCTTTCTGTTGGCAAGGACACAGCTTTTCAACCCACCTCAATGGAATATCAGCCTCAAAAGTGGATTACAGCAACTGCCATGGAAAAAAAAAACCTTCTCCAGCATATTCTGCAGGTTCATCAATCAAATCTGAGACTGGGCTAATATTGTGCTTAACCTTTCCTTTTCTTTTTTTGCCATCCAGGAATTGTTTTGCAAGAGAACTGGTGGTGTCATTTCAGCCTGGGCAGATGCTGCCAACATGGACATGCTGATGGTGCCTTCCTGCTCCAGGATCCTCCTGGAAAAATGCTGGGAGTTGCTAATGAAGTTGCTAAAGGCTCTCATTATGCCCTGATATGCACGACAACAAAATTGGGCTCGTGACAACTCGATGTCACAGCACAAGAAAACACCATAAATATCTCCTGTACACTCAGTCAGAAGGAAAAGGATCTCATGAGAAATCCACTTCCAAGGAGGAAGAAATCCCTGTTTAAGTCTCAGAAACAAGTACAATATTCTAAAAAGCCCCTGAAAAAAATGTAGCTACATCCATGAAAAGCTTGAGCTCGTTCATCTGCAACAGCAACCCCATCCTTACCCTCTGCTAATAACCTGACAAGCCATAAAAGCCAAACTGTCCATTTAATGTGCTGAATCTAATAACTCCTAACTGAACTAAGATAAAACTCTGAGGAAAAGCTTTAAATGCTGCTCCAAAGATTTTTAGTACCTACATCCCCCAGTTATTTAGTTAAAATATTGAAACTCCCTGTTATTTTCTTACCTGCAGCTGAGTCCTCTCTCTTTTTTGTGTGTGTTTTTTCACACATTAATTTTCTAAAGAGGTATTTACTATTTAGAGAAGAGTTTGCAAAACTTCTCCTTATACTTTTTAAAATCTAAATTACAATACTCCTATTGATCCTTGGGGGTCCTTCCAACTCAGAATATTCCATGATTCTATGAGGATCCACTGAGAATGAGAAGACAGGACTGCATCTATAGGTTTTTAATCAATGCTGTGCCATTTGGTTTTCCTTCCCCACCAATTGAACTTTGTTAGTTATGCCCTGCTCGGTGTTTTGATTTCCATCCTGTGTTTTCCACCAAGGATTGTGAACCAGTTATTTCTAAAAAATGAACAACATTTCCCACCGGGCACCGACAAAATGCACAGAGACAGTTTTTAATTGCCTATGAATATTCAAGCCCTCATTATTGTTACTAGTTTATAATTATCACATTCCCCTGACAAAAACATGCAGCACACAATAAAAAAGGCAATCCATTAAAAATGTTGACATTCATGTTCAACAGTTTTCCAGGGTTTGGGGGGTTTTTTTGTTTTGTTTTGTTTTTTTTTTATTAACTAGCAGGCTCTTTATCTTGGTTATTAAAAGTATTTCTGGAAGGCATTTTGTTCCAGATTTAGCACAGTGTATTCCTCCTGTAAAAAGCCTGTATAGACATTAACAGTGTTGTCTTTTATAGTATCTCCTAAAGATTATGCAATCCCATAAAATCATGTGCAATTGTATGGAAGTTCATTGCAAGGAACAGATTCTCCTCTGAAGCCAAAATCCCTCCCTTTAGAGGTCCTTGTCCTATCAAAATCCTGACTCTAAAATCTAAAATTATAGAGTAAAAGAGAAAAATACCTTAGAAATGAGACTATTTCAGGTTTCCTTGTGCACCTGAGAGGAAGTGACTGTAAAAGCTGAGCTTCAAACTGGGCTTTACTTGAAGTTTTCAGTACCTTGGTCAGGGCTGGAGTTGCCTCCTGGATCTGAAGCAGTTCATTCCTCCAGGAGTTCCTTTCACAGGTTGGAGTGCAGGAAACAACTGTTTTTCTGTGGTAAATATGAAAAGCAAATCTCACAGTCAAGAAGTCCATCCAGGATACCTTGGATATCTGGAATCTTGGGCAGCAGCATGGCCAGCCAAGGTTTGCAGCCTCTGCATCTGAGTTGCATTTCCAAAGGTTGGGCAGCTGGAAGTGGAGCTGCTCAAAGCAGGAAGGAGTACAGATATCTCTTAAAAATTGGAAAACTAATCAATGTCTCAGGAAACAACCTGTGGTAGCTTCTAAGTCAATGGAACCTTCAAATCACAGAATCCTGGAGCGGTTTGGCTTGAAAGGGACCTTAAAGACCACCTCATTCCATCCCCTGCCATGGGCAGGGACATCTCCCACCAGCTCAGGTTACTGAGGGACCTGTCCTGGACTTGAACACCTCCACCTTTGACTATTGCAAGTGAAAGCAAAGCTTTCAACCCTGTGGAGTTTGCTCTCCTGGGTGGGGGTCTCAGGGTGGAGATCCAGGACCCAGCTGTGGTGGTGGGAGCTGCAGGGCTGGCCCCATGTCCAAGGCACTGACACTGCTCAGGGCAGGGAGCAGAGCTTGCAGTGAAGCCTGGGAATGGTTTTACCCACAGCTCAGCATTCAGGCTCTCTGGAAGAGCTTTATCTGCTTTCTCATGCACATTTTCTCGTTGTCATCTCTGCAGAAGTGTATCCTTGCCCAGTTATCTGAGCCAGCAGGGCAGATATCTCATCTCTGAACACTCCACTGAAGGATGAGCACTGACAGCACCACAATATCTCACCCTCCAATCCATCCTACACTCTTTTTACACTTTACCTTGACAGAGTCTTATCTATGCAATGAGCCAAGAATACATTCATTCTTTCTGTGGGTTCCCTTTGTGGTGCCTGTACAAACTGATTGCATGGCATCACCTAAAGAGACAAGGAACATAAACCACAAAAAAATGCAGAAACAAACTTAACAAAGCCAAGGGAAAATGCAGGAGAGGATCCACTTCTGTGTGGATAGAACTAAAGGTGTTTCATCCTGACACTGAGTTTGGCCAGAATATGGATTTGACTGGCACAGCAGTTGATTTGTGACCCATTTGCTTCTCAATGATCCTGCAGCTGCAGCTCCACACAAACACAGACATCTCTTTAGCTGCTTCCCAAAGCTGTTACGGCTCCAAAGGAATGAACAGAGAGCACAAACACAGCAGTCCCAGCACAAAGAGCACCAGCAGAGCACCTGGGAGGGTGACACTCTCTCAGTGCTCTCACATTTTTCCAGTAGGCAAAATGGATGTGAGGTAATTACAGCCTGGAACTACAGCCCAGGCATTCACTGCTGCCTGAAAATGGGGGAAAAAAAGAAGGAATAGGTTTGTTGTAGTGGATGTTCAGCACATTCTGCAGTGCAGGATATACTTAGGAGAAGTAGGAGTAATAATATCATTCTGTAATTATTACAAACCCTGCATTTCCCAATCAGAGTGGTGGTGTTATCGTACAGATACCTGTTAATGACACCACTGAATGTAACTATCTAAAAATCATACCAAAAATAACACAATACTCTCCATAAAACAGAGACAGGAACTCTGAGGGCTCCCTGTGCTCCATAAGGGCTGGCAGGTGTTCCATCCTGGCTGCTCTCCATCTCTGCAGGGCCATGAGGTGACCACAGTCCCTCCTGGAAGTGCCACCTCAGAGCCCACCCCTTCTCCAAAGGGCCTCCTGCCTTCCAGCACAGAAAGGTGGGTTGGAACAAGGCAGAGCTGTGGGGAAACTGGAGCAATTCCAGGGAAGGGAACTTTTATGTGGTGTTCTGAGTTTTGGAAAACAGACTCCCTCATGTCCTCAGTATTGCAGAGTGTGTTCAACTAAAAACCTGTCTGTTTTCTTCCAAAACCTGATATTTTATTCTACATGGACTGTGTGTTGAGGGCAAATCTTGGAGCCTGCACCTTTCTGACTGTATCATCACTCACCTTATTTTACAGAACTATTTATAGAGAACCTTCTCTCTGAATTAACATTCAGGGAAAAGTAGGTTTTCTTTATATTTTCCAGCAAAAAAACTCGGTTGAAAGGAAAAAAATAAAAATAGAAAAAGAGTGAAGAGAAATAAGCTGAAAATCTTTTACTTTATATATAAAACAACCCAGATGCTTCTACTGTAAAATTTAAATAGTTAAAAAAGACCTTCCCATAGTAAATATTTTTCAAAGGGTTCATTTGCATGAAGAACTTTTCAGTTGAGGTTTGCAGAGAAGCTGAGGGCAGCATTTTGATTTATTCCAGGCTATCAAGGTCCAGTACCCAGGTCAAGGAAGGAACTGCAAAGACAAAAAAAATATCAGTCTCATTTCAAAACAGAAATCTCCAAGTTTTTCCTTAAGTTCTCCTTGGAAAAGACATCCTTGATTATGGAGTGGGTGTGTCCACATGTGTGTGATACAGGGAGGAGACAAGACAACTATTACAAAAGCTTTTGGGTACAGAATAAATCAGTTTTTACAGAGTGCCTGAGTGGAAGAGGCACTGGATGACCATCCAGACAGGGAGTTATGGACCAGTGTGGCTGCCTCTGGCTGGAGTTTCAAAAGCCTTAAGTACACTTGGTGTTCTGAATTCAAAAATGCAAATACTTCTTTTAAAGCTAAATGTGAGAAAGTTCAAAACAACCAACCAACCAACCCCAAAAAACCCAAAGATTTGAGCGTTTAGAGGGAAAAATAAAACTAAAAATGCACACAAGAGCAACAAAAAAACCCACCATAAAACCCCAAAGAGAAACAACTGAACTTGGAGGAAAAAAATTGTGGGGAAAAAAAAAAAGAAAAAGAACAAACAAATCCCAAGCTCCAAGTAACTTCATTTAAGCCAGACATATCTGCCTTTTCCCCTAACACCTCCACTTACCACCTGCTGCTAGAAAAGTGTGTATCTCGAGAGCAAATTGTTAGCCAATATTACAAAAGATTTCCATGGTTTCTGTAAGAAGATATTCTGAATATATGTGGAACAAATACCTCTTTACTTTAGGGAGGAGTCCAAACAAGTGCAGCTCCCTGAGGCTGCAGCAAAACAGCCACTTTCAAAGGCTGTCATTTCCCACATCATCTCATCTTCAAGACCTGAAGAGTTTAGAATAACCAGAGGCTGCTGGGACACCACTGGGCACAACTGCTGAGAAATGCAGGTGTTTATGGGAACCACCAACCTAAAGCTGGAGATTTAGGGATATTCATGGGATGTTTGCTTCCTAGGCATGGACAGATTGTTTTATCCTTCCTCCAGGTCATCCTGCACATGAATAAGGAACAGGCAGGAGTCATCCCTCAGCTCCAAAGAGCCTCACAAAGGGCTGAGATGGGAGGGACCCACAGGGCTCATCAAGCCCAACCCTCAGCCCTGCCCAGGACCATCCCCAAGAGTCACACACAGAGGATCGTCCCAACACTCCTGGAGCTCTGGCAGCCTTGGGGACCTTGGTAGCCTGGAATAAATCAAAATGCTGCCCTGGGGAGCCTGGTCAGTGCCCACCACCCTCTGGAGGAAGGACCTTTTCCTGAGATCCAACCTAACCCTGCCTTGGCACAGCTCCAGCCATTCCCTGGGTGCTGTCCCTGCCCTGGCACAGCTCCAGCCATTCCCTGGGTGCTGTCCCTG
>JAOXXN010000175.1:18546141-18556485 GCA_026770055.1 Myrmophylax atrothorax | reverse complement strand
CCTCCCACCAGCCCAGGTTGCTCCAAGCCCTGTCCAACCTGGCCTTGGACACTCCCAGGGCTGGGGCAGCCACAGCTGCTCTGGGCACCTGTGCCAGGGGTGCCCACCCTCCCAGGGAAAATTTCTTCCTACTATCTAATAATTATCAGTAATTTTTTTAACATACTGCTGAATAAAATTACTATTTCTGTTTGATCCCTTTCAATATCTGAGGTAAAACTGGAATAAGGAACTACATAACCTTAGTGATAATCTGTGAAAAGACTTTATTTGGGCTCCTGGATACACAGTTTCCTAAAACCACCCTTGGTTTATTTCCAGATTTTATTTTCAAGAAATGTGATATTTAGAAGATGTCTTGATTATAATGCTGGCAAGTTTCTATTACTTCCCTTAAATAAATAGAAGTCTTGTATCTCCTCAGGTCCTACCCATGCCTGCTTACCCACAACATGTAATGCAGCAACACAAGGTGTAAAATAATTGCAGCACAATGTACAATATGACTTAAAGTGCATCAAAGCATATAAAATTAATAGATTATACTATTGGGGGCAGACCAAGGCAATCACTCAATAAAAGGAGTTAGTTCTGCAATATAAGAAACAGAATAAACTCTCTATCTTATTCCACAACTTGGACTCTCATCTGCAAAATGTAAGAAAGAAAAATTGAGTAGAAATGGTATTTCTATTCCACTGAAAAGGAACTGTTCCAAACCGAAATTAAGTTCACCATTTGAAAACACCAGACATGGCTAAAGTAATATTTCTGTGATCCAAATTAGGATGCAGAAGTTCAAGCACTTTTCCCTGTAGTGCAGCTTGTGACAGAACTCAGACTGTGGCCATTATTTCCAGCCCAATAAGGTGGATCAAATCATGCCAGAATACTGAACTGTCTAATGAAAAAGGATGCAGAGTCAGACAATGATCCATATTTAGCACTGATAAAGCAGAGGATGATACCAGTGAAGCATGAATTAACACCTGAGGCGTTTTATTTAACAGAAAATTGAAAATCATAATCTTTCTATTGTTAAAAACAGATGGTAGAGCAAGAGAAAACAGAAATACAGATGAGCAGATGTGGCCAAAGGAACAAGAAAGGCCCTGCTTTTCAAACAGAACCAAAATATTAATTTATTATGTCATTTCAGCTGAGTTCTCCTAAAGAAGAGCAGAGCAAACTGTCTCATATTTCTTGAAGGGAAACAAAAAAGGAACTCAGAGAGGATTTTTGCCCAAAAAGATCTCTGGGAGGCAACAGTCTCAGCAAGGGATGAGGCACAGCTGAGCTGCCCTTCAGTCTCAGTAACATTCAAAGGGAATGCTGGAATTATAAAGGAGGAGAAGAGTTTAAAAAGCAAGAGGCAGAATGTTTAATAGTTTAGTTATCAGCCCTTGAAAGGAATTCACTTCTTTTTTGAAACATGGATATGGAAAGATGACAAACTACTTTCAAGAGACAACACAATCATATGGGAAGTAGGAACTGGAATACTGAGCAAAGCTCTCTATAATATATATATATATAGTAAAAAACATACTAGACATTTGCTTAGACACGGCACAACTTGTAAGTCTTTTGTAGCCTTTGTTGGATTTCTTTTTGCCAAGATTATATTCAATGTTTAAGATAGTTTTGTGCAGAAAGTTCTCTTGTACTCATTTCTTCTCAACCCAAACCCATAGTGAAACAGAGTCTCTTATCTGAGGATCATCAGGTGGCCACTCCACTCAGACATCTGTGTTTGCCACTCTTCTATCTGTGTCCAATTGTCTTGCTTTATTTCAAGAGGTTCCTGCCAATATTCCTCCACTACCAGCCCCACCACACCTGCCCTCTCCCAAAGCCACTCCTGAGCTGGGACAGACACAGTGACACTTGCAGTGACAATTACATTCCTTGTTACTTAGCCACCTACTTTCTCTTTTATAAGGCAATAAATTTCATTAAGTGCTCTTTGAGCAATCAATTGATCCATTAACTAGTAATAAATGCTTTTAAAATTCAAATTAAATACCAATCTAAAGCACCTCTTTAAAATGTTACCAATATTTTACATGTGCCAAAGTACATGATTTGTATTTCCATGTAGGTCTAGTTTTAAAATAAAGGTTTTCACCAACACACTGAGGGCTTATTGTCCATAATGTCTTTATTACTTGTCTCAGAGACAGAAAACAGGCTGGGGGAAGCCTCATTTCTGAGTGAATACACCCCCTACAAACAGGGCAGGAGGGTCCATGGGGGTGGGCTCCAAATGGGGCATTTGGGGAGGTTTTTGCCCCCTCTCCAATGAACTTTGGGCAGAGGAGGAGGGGATGAACATTATGCAGCTGTACAGGAGATATATCACCTGCTGGCCTAAGAAATGATCCTTCCCCCAAGACATTATAAATCAGCCTTAAATCATGTGAGAATGTGGCATTTGAGAGATTCTGGCCCCAAACATAAATTCAACAGGGAGCAGAGTTTCATCACGGGGAAGAGGTGGATACAAATAAAGACTAAGCAGGGTTTGTGAATTCACTGCCTGGATTTCCTCACTACCTGTAAGCACAAGAAGCACTGACTTGATGCATTTCTTGACATACTCAAGATATTGATCATCTAATACAATTTGAAACAACCCCCAAGAAATAAATCCCATGAAAACAAACAAACAAAAACCCCCAACAAACCAACCAATCTCAGTACAGCAAGTGAGAAAGAATAACTGGAAGGTAGATCCTAATTGTAGTTGTTTAGACCTGCCAGTTGGCCCTTTCTCTCCAGCTCCCAGATATGGGGTGAGAAATCAGGGTTTTGTTAAAACTCATCCCAGCAAAGAATATCTTTTTTTTTTTTGTGACACTGATTTTATTAATGGTCTTTTGCTTTATTTTAGCTTTTGCCTAAAGCAGAGCTGAAATCTCTTGTCCTTCCATAGGATTCTCCATCTTCTAAGAATGGAAATCTATGAAAAGATCAGACCTAAGGGACTTTTGTGCCCCAATTCCTGTCATTCAGTGCCCTTGGAGCTCACAGAAAACAAGGCCAGTGACCCATAAATGTCGAGTGCTGCAGCTCCACTGGGTCCCACCCCATCCCTGGCCTGTGATAGGCAGTTATCAAAGCTTAATCAATCAGTGTAACCATTTTAAAACTTGAATTAAACTGTTGAAGTGAGTCCTATAGGATTTACATGAATAATTTCTTCCCCACTAGTGAGCTCATAAATTTTTTGACAATAACGTTTTCCTGCTACTTTGCTCCTGCTTAGATTTTCAAATAGTACACACTGAGTGAATTATTTACTCTCTTTCCAGCAGAGAGTGCATAATTTGGGTTTGAATAATTGTTTGCATGAATTGGCCTGCTCTGTTCTGCATGAAGGTTCTCCATGGGCTGTGCCTGATGTGGTCCCTTCAGCCAGTTCAGGGGGACAATGTCACCCCCTTTATGTAACTAAGACAGACAATTATCTGCCTGGGAGGACTGTGATTTCCTGGTTTTCTTTAAACAGATTATTGATGGGTTTGCCCTGTGATTTCATAACTCTGTTTAAACAAATTACTGATAGGTTTGTCCTGATAGTGGCCAAAAAATATAAAAAAATATCAACCAAACTGTTAACGAAGGAAAAAAAAAATATCAAAACAAAACCCCCAAAGCATCTGATTTTTCATTCCCTGACCAAAGTTTGGCTTCAGCAGCAGCACTGCTGAATAATTTCCTGACTTTAAAGTCATCAAGAAAAGGGTGAGTGGGACTCTGCAATTTCCAAGAACAAAAATATAACACCTATAGAAGAAATCTCTACCCCATTGCCTCTGAATATACAGAAAGTCATTTATTCAGCACAAAAGGAAAATAAAAGGAGTCCCAGGGCTTCCTAATAAATTAGTTGTAGCTTCCCAGCAGCAGGTGCAAAGCCACTGCTACAAACAGTGCTGCAGACCAAGGCTGGCAGGCTCCCACTTCCTAAATTATCTGAATTAGTCTGGACAGCTTCAGCACATCTGGAGCATTTAGAATTTACCCTGGAAGTTACACTTTTATACCCAGCTGATGTCAGTGTGTTTATTAGGAGTGCCTAATGTGCCTCAATGAGGGGCAAGTACTTCAGTACAGTATTTAAGGCAAACTTGGAAGAAAAAAAAAACCAAGCAAAGAAAGAATTATTGATTCAGAGCGTTATAAAGTGAATTTTATATTCACTGTTAGCCCAGCATCACTTATTTATGGTAGTCTAATGTGTATCAATACACACAATTAGAATATGAAGGGTGACAGTGGTGCTTGGACATCTGTCCCTTAAAATAAGGCAGCAGCAGATGGAAGCAGCAGCTCCTGAAATTTGCTGCCTTCATTGATCTGGTTTTCCTTCCCAACTGCTCTGTAGCTACTCTGGCATCACACCCAGACCTGTCTTTCCTCACATATGTTACAAAGAAAGAAATACCAACCCACAACTACCCATCCTTCAGCTATGAGGGACTTCACACTGCATTGAAAAATATAATAAAGAAAATATATAAAACTGATATTGTCATCCCAATATCCAAGGAAGTTCTGTGTTCCTGTGGCTCTTTACCCTTTTTGGTCCCTTATTTTTTGGGGGTGACAAGGACTTCAGGGGCTGTGGTTTTGCATAGAGGACACTGCCCACAGCATGGCAGCTCCAAGGGATGTGTTAAAATACCTAATTCTTCCTGGGAATACAGGAATATTAACCTTATGTAACCTTATACAACCATCAGAGTGTGTAAGATGGAAAGCCAGAGGGTTCTCTGGGTCTGTACAGGAAGAAAACCCAGAGAGAAGGTGCAAGGGAATAAGAAAAGTGAATTGTAGTTTCAGAATATAATTAATTTCACAAAGTTTGCACTTTTCCTAAACTATCACTAATATTTCTACTTTTACATTCCAAACCCCCCAGGCTGGGTGGGGCTTGAAGCAACGAGGTCTAGTGGAAGGTTTCCCTGCCCATGGCAGGGCTTGGAATGAGATAGACTTAAAGGTCCCTTCCAATCCAAGCCATTCTGGAATTCTCTGATTATTTCACTTGCTGCCATGACTGCAGCACCTCCACACAGACATTTCCAGCCCATTGCCACTTACCTTCCCTCTCCAGAACCAGGATAATTTTGAGGACATTGATTATATTCTGATCTATTCACTATCCAAACTCCTTTAAGTGCCAGGGTATAACAAAAATAAATTGCAGATAACAATCAGGTAAATTATAGAACCACGGCATTGTATTTATTACTCTAATTATGGAAACATGAAGTTGTATTTATTACTCTAATTATATTGTTTTCATCACTTAAGTGGCCATTAGAATTCAACATCATTTTGTACTTCTGGGAGCAAACTGCTGATATTAGTCAAACAAGCAGAGGATGAGCTCATAAAATGGTTTAAATTATCATCCTTACCATTGAATTCGTTTTGCTCTTTACTACGATCACACTGCTCTGGATGTTTCTCTCTTCAGATGTGTTTGTGTTTACCCATTGCATGAGTGCACCTTCTAATTGTTTTGCAACTGTGAGTTTAACACCCACTGTATTGTTGGGTATATTAGTGCCTTATATCACCTGTGTTCTCTTCATTTCAATTCTTTTCCCAGCATCACATAATCAGTTCCTGGTCCAGAGATCAAAGACCTTCAACCCCGGACAAATTACTCAAAACACTCTCAAAAATTACTGAAAAAACTCTCCAAGAAGGGGAAGCAGAGTCCAAGAGCTGCAAGTTATGTTTGTCATGAAGCTTGCACTGCTCAGCACGTTATTTTGTTTAGCTTTTTTGGAGTGAATGTCTTTGCAAAAGCTAATGGGTGTGTTTGCCATTATTCATATAAAACAGCCGACTTCATTTGCCAAGACAAATGAGTGTTGATCTCTGCTGCAGGACTGAAGAGGGAGCTATCGACTAGGAATGGCTGGAATCTGTCAGGGAGGATAAAGATATTCCCAGAAGCCTTTTTCATCTGTTAACACAGCATGGGATATTATTGATATTCAATGACAGACTTAATGATCCTGTGGCTCTAATAATGCAGGACTGGCAGTCGTAACTCGGATGCCTAAACTTATGTTTAAAGATTGTTGGTAAAGTCACATTCAAACAGGTCAAAATACAATTTTATGATTGGGTTAAACTGCTCAGCTCACCGAGAATGGTGATTGGAGTTTGTGCAAATCCTTAAGGAAAATTTAGGAGCTCTTTCATTTAAGGCACACTTAAAGCACACACTTGGAGAAGACAATACTCTTGGGGTTTACTAAGCACCAAGGAACCCCAATGCAGTTGTTTGCTGCACTTCAGCCTCACACAGGTTCTGATAACCAGCATGGGGTGATCTGGCTGGGGCTGTTTAGTGACTCATCGGTATCTGTACAGCTGGGAAGTGTCATTCTGGCTCATCATCAGGTTATCTGAGATGATTTTACCCTGCAGAGGGGTGAGGTGCAGCAACAGCACACCCAGCTCTGGAGCTGCTGCCATCACTGCACAGGGCTGTGCCCAGGACAGCTTCCTCCTCTCCTAAATTCCATATTCCAGGCAAAACTGTAACTCACTTCATTTCCCACTTCGTTATCTTGCTGACAGCAAAGCTGTCAGACCACTCACATCCACAGCACTGACCAGACATTTCTTGTTAGGATTTTTTTAACTGCTCATATAAAATCTTTCACCTAAATCGCGGTGTTTGTTCCTTCCTCTGTTCCAGAAATGTGTTGCAGAGCAAGTGAGGATTGTGCAAGGACTAGTTTGGTGCAGCACCAGCTACCACAGCAATAAACAACTGTCTTTGGACTGATTCAAGTGTAAGGAGCTATCACACATCATCCAATTCACTGGTCTTTGTTGTAACAATCTCCCTTCATGTTTCCCTTGCTCCTGCTGAACTCCTGAGCTTGAGCAGGTCCCTTTGCTTTGCTCCAGACCCCAGCAGGGATTCAGGCTGGCTGCATGCCTGGGCCAGCAGCAGCATGTTCTCAGGGGGCAGGGGACACAGAGGGGGAGCTGACTCATTAATTATGGCAGAAAAGGACAAGGAGTGTGGGACTGGGCCAGGAGAATCCTCCCCTGCTGCTAGGAGTGGGATGGGAAAAGGCACCTGAGGAGCATTGCCCAGGAGACAAAGCCAGAGCAGAGGGGGAAAGCTTCCCAATCTTCAACCAATAGTTCAGGGAAAAGCTGTGCTTTTTGTGGAATTACAGATTGGTTTGGGTTGGAAAGGACCTTAAAGATGATCCTGTTCCACCCCCTGCCATGGGCAGGGACACCTCCCACCAGCTCAGGTTGCTCCCAGCCCTGTCCAACCTGGCCTTGGGCACTCCCAGGGCTGGGGCAGCCACAGCTTCTCTGGGCACCTGTGCCAGGGCCTGCCCACCCTCCCAGCGAGGAATTTCTTCCTGTCATCCCATCTAAACCCACTCATTTTTCAGATTAAAACCTTACCACTTGTCCTGTCACTGCAGGCCCCTTTTAATAATTTACTCCAAGCAACATCAGCCATTTGGAAGGAGAGAGCCCAGGGAGTGCAGGTGTTTTATGGACTGTACATTTACAATGGCCAGTGACAAAGCATTTCTTATTCTTTACAGAAATGGATGTGAAAACTGAAAACAAATCTTACAGAGGTTTCCCCTTCCACCCCCAAAAGGGATTTCTCTAAAGCTGGGTGGGGTTATGAACTTTAATTAAGATTTAGAAGCCAATTAATTCCTGCTTGAAGTTATTTTCTCTCTGTCATATTAAATTTGTAAATGCAACCTTTATCTCAGGATTAGAAAACAGATACAATAAAATTCACAACTGTTGGTACAACCACCCTTTCCTGGAAAAACATAGAACTGATGGTTTAAGGCATAAAAGGCTCCAGAAGTATTGTCTGACCACCAGAGGGAGTTCAGATTGTTCCACAAATATACTGCTACTACCGAGAGTGATTTGGGAAAGCTAATTAAATCAGAAAGCTAATTAAAAAATAAGTAGTTAAAAAAAAAGAGAACTAATCAAAGAGTAAAGAGTTCCCCCCTCCTTTTATCAGGAAATTATATTTCAGAAGAAAAAAGAAACGAGAGAATCAGATAAAGAAATTACACTTTCAGTTCTGAAGCTGTGATTAGGACGTTCCCCACCGATTTATGGGAGTGTTTCTTTGTGTATCAAATATATATTTCAGATAAATTTGTGGTGAGTTCACACTGCTCCGATCCTATCTGCTGCTTATCATTCCAGGTCTGGATGTGCTGCTACAGACACAGAGAACTTACATTTTCCTCTTCTGAGCTCCCGCATTTCTCCTTGGGGGTTGGTCCCTGGCAGCCTTTAATGTGCTTTATTTATGAGAGAGTCCCCGAGGACTCAGAGCTCACTCTGAACACAGAGTTCATGTGTTTCACACACCGTGGGGAGGAAGGAGGGGACATGAAAAAGGAGGGAACTCCTGCCCAGCACTCCCCACACAGTTCATTCCCAATTTTTTTTAAACAAAAGCAAGCCAATTTTCTCTCTGTGGTTGCCACATCCCTAAGAGAGACCACACAAAATATAGGAACAGTTAGAAAATTATGCCTTGAAGAGTAACTCACCCAGATGATCCAAACTAAAACCCAATTAAAACCTTCCCAGCACAGTACATGGTCATGTATTATGTATGTGCCATGTATTTAAGAGAAAAGCTATTTCAGGAATGGTTTTAAAAGTTTAGGAAATAGCACCAGCATGAACAACTCAATACACACAACTTAATGGGGTGTATTAATAAGAGGTTATACCTTCATACAGAGAAATATCAAGCCTTCTGAAAATTCATATTAAAGAAGGTAGAATTAAGAGATGGGAATTTTCTGGAATGTCTCAAGAGGAGAAGTTTACTTTTTATTTAATATCTACTCTTTTTAATTTCATGTCCTTTTTTGGAGCTCTCTCTCCAAGTGTTAACAATCTACAGGATACCAAATAAATATTCATTAACTCCTAAATCACTGAGAAGAAGAATCATTTCATCTTCCACTACTTTTTGCAGTTTGCAATTCAGTGGTAGGGTGGAAAATAAAGAAATAACTCACTTGTTACACTGAGAAGAGAGGGGCATTTTTGCAGCCACAAAAGAGCACAGAAGGAGAACTATGATTAAAGATGGAACTTAAGATGTTATTTATTCCCCCAGGAACTAATCCTAAGCAAAGAAAATGAGCAATATTCCTTCTCATTAAGCAGATTCACAACACCTTTTTCAGTACAGGTCCACATGGCAGTTACTTTTAAATCCAATATTTTGCAATTATTATTTATTTCCATGATCACTTTGATTTAGGTCACAGTAAAAATTATGCCCATTCATTTCTTTGGTTTTACCTGTTTCCTGGCATGGACCCCAGGAATGTTTTCCTTTATCATTCCATTTTTAGACCTGGGAGTTTCCTGTTTGGTTTCAGAGTGCAAACATTTAACAGACCATCTCTGAGATCTGCTCAACTCTCAGCTCTGCAAATATTGACTCTGACTGGATTTTCTCAGTCCAAATGGTGGTGGAGAACACAAAATCCTCACCAAGCCATTTTCAAGCCAATGTTTCTGTGTCCTGAGTTTAACCCAGTCAAGGCAAAGGGTTTGAGAGACTAAAACTGTAACCCAATTCCTAACGTTGCTCTTGTCCCTACAGCACCAGTAAGAGAGTCACCACGGTGCAGAATAACCCACCTTCTCAGCAACTCCCTCTCACAGACTCCTGACCCAGAATGTTCCTTCCTGGCTTTGATTTCTCCCTCCCAGGCACTCAAGTCACGAAATGTGAGACCTGGAAAATAACTCACCATCACAACACTGTCAGTGCCCGGAGTTGGGGGCTGTAAAATTTCAAATTTTCTCTTTGACAGGGAAAGAAGGAAACAATGTAAGACTTGAAAAATAACATGTTAGAGCTGCTGAAGCTTTCCAGAGATGTGAGATGACACCGAGGGGCTGGAGCGTGTCCAGGGAAGAGAACGGAGCTGGGAAGGGTTGGAGCAGCAGGAGGGGCTGAGGGAGCTGGGGGGGCTCAGCCTGGAGAAAAGGAGACTCAGGGGGGACCTTCTCACTCTCTGCAATCCCTGATGGATCCAGGGGAAGGTTGTGCTCTGCTCCAGGGCACAGGGACAGGAGGAGAGGGAACAGCCTCAGGCTGGGCCAGGGCAGGGACAGGGGGACAGCAACAGGAATTTCTGCCTGGAAAGGGTGGTCAGGCACTGGAAGGGGCTGCCCAGGGAGGTTTGGAATGCCCAGCCCTGGAGGTGCCCAAGGAAGGACTGGATGTGGCACTCGTGACAAGGTGGGCATTGGGCACAGGGTGGG
>JAOXXN010000175.1:18517995-18530034 GCA_026770055.1 Myrmophylax atrothorax | reverse complement strand
ATTTTTTCCATAAGATTTGTGGGTGAGATCATTAATTTTAATTTTGTCATTTAAGAGACTGATTCACAGGACTTTTCCAGAACTGAGATAAAAAAAGTTGTGGTTATGAAATCAGGCCCCTAAAAATTATGCATTAAAAAGTCAAGATATGAATTAAAAATGTTTGCACATTTAAGCAGAATTTATGTGAAGCAGAAGTAATATTTTTGAAACAGTTCTTCAAGAAATATGTTTTGAACAGAGGTTCTGAAAGAAGAAAAGGAGAATAAAGACTTACCCTCTTATGTTTACAAACAAGTCTTCTGCAGCTTTGTGAATATGAAATACTTCATCTCGGAACAGAGCCAAGCAAGAGCTGCTTTGAAGTGCAAGTTTCCAAAGGTTCAAAGCTGTAGCATCACTATTTAGGATTCCATGGCACAAAATAAATCCAACTTCATAAGTTCACATTGGTGTATGTCAGAAACCAGATGCACAAAGGAAGTAAAAGAACAGTGAGATGATTATGCCTTTTCTCTTAACAGTTCACACAGATAATTAACAAATTCATGAGTGGATAACATTGTCTTATATACAAAGAATAGTCCCTACACTTCTAGAAGGTATTTCTGTAATATTTTTCTAACATGAATGACTTTGTGCTGATACCACTTGGCTATTTTTATCACAATTACTAAAGCCTTCACTTTCAGTCAAAGTCTGGAATAAACTGATAACAAACTGCATTCTAGCAGCATATGCTGAATTCTCACTTCACTGCATGCAAAAGTATGAGACACACAAATTAGATTTAATCAAGTTCTCCACAATCTTACTTGAATACAACAGCTTTTTCACAGTACAGAAAAGCAAATAAGTCTTTCAAATGTTAACTACTGAGCATACCATGAGCTGTTTCAAAATATTTTACTCACAAATGATCCATTTCTCCATTGCATCCAGAGAGAGGTATTCACATGGCATCTGTTAAACAAACAGTAATTTGTAGCATACCAGTCAAATAAAAGACAATACATTTCATGAGAAGTAATTTTTAGCAAAAAGGGACATACAAAGCCTTAAATGCTGAACAGGGCACTGTTTCAACACTTCAGAAATGGTGTTTGCACATTAAATGAACTTCCATACCCCTTCAGTATCTCAAACAAGTTTTGACAAATCTTTAATTTCAACAAACATGGTATTTAAAAAGGTTTTTGATGTACACTAATCACTACTTGCCATCTGTTAATGCTGCAATTTGTGTCAGAACAATAACCATTCATATCAGAACTGAGGTAGCAAGTGTAAACTCAAATTGTAAAGGAAACACCAGTTGTAATTTCCAATCTCTTGGCTCACAAACACCTGAGACAGTACACAGGATTCCCTTCCTCTGCACTGCAGAAGTTAACATTGATTCCCTTCATCTTCTCATTATCAAATACTAGAAATGAAGACTCAAGCTGATGTAACAGAAGCTTTACTTAATGCAAGAAAACTTTTTCCTAGCACTTAATTATTCAGTTCTCCCAATGAGCCTATTTACTTCTCTGATTAAAAGACACATAAGAGATAAGCAAACAGAAAACTATTTTACAGAAAACCTTTCTTAACAGTATCATATAACGCAAATTAAAAGGCCATACTGTGTCAGACTGTGCAGGATTAAGCATTGTACTGGGGGCACTGATGAGGCTCAGTAGTTGTGCGTTTCTCCACTGGTCAGCTGAGAGATTTCGTCGAGGATAGACCATCTGGAGTGAAATCAGAGCATCTGAAAGGGACTAAAAAAAAGAGGCTAATGGTTAGGTTGAATGGTTAATACTATTCTATCAGCACTGCTGTTTTCTCAGCATTATTACTAACAATCATAAAAACATTCTCCTGAACTAGCTCTGAAATTAGACTTGAGGTTAAAACCTACGGCATTTTGTTTAACATACAAAAGACTACACTAGGCTAAAGGAAAGAAGCAGAGAAGAGAATAAGACTGTTTGACTTCTATTAGTTTTAATTACAGTTACAAGATACTGAGTTTAGAATTACAGGACATGGGAAAAAAATCAATAGGACACAATGACATTGTCACATGCAACTGGAAGTTGTTTGTTATTTATTCAAGCATCCCAATTATTGTGTTATTCTCTTCTCTGTCACATCATTCAGTATGTTCTTCCCCTTTTGTCAGCAAATTGTAATTATTTGAGCAGATCATATCTACAGGAGCATACTCGTAACAAATTAAGCTTATCTGGGGAAGTGTGTCCTACGTCTTTTCCATGACTTTTGTACCAACAGTGGTGCTTGTATGAATCCTCAGGGAGCCAGGTCTGAGCACTGTGACAGCAGAGAAGGTCACTCAAGCCAAAAAAACCAAAGTCATCTCCTGAAACTAATGTAAAGGACTAAACAACTGTCAGGTTTGCTGCAAAGCAGTGAGATGATAAAAGGATAATCTAAGTGTGCAATTCCACCAGAGTGCAAACCAAGAATGTGTTTCTATAGCACAGTGCCTGAAGGGATCCCTGACCCCAATTTATACCTCTAGCACAGAATAAG
The DNA here is from genome assembly GCA_026770055.1 of Myrmophylax atrothorax. Taxonomy (NCBI): domain Eukaryota; kingdom Metazoa; phylum Chordata; class Aves; order Passeriformes; family Thamnophilidae; genus Myrmophylax; species Myrmophylax atrothorax. The sequence continues at coordinate 18,527,493 of JAOXXN010000175.1, read as the reverse complement.
CACAAGAGCAAAAATCAGACTGAAAGGGAGCTTTGCAAAACATTTCAAGGGAAAGGATTGATCCACTGTTAAATACAAGAGATAATACTGAAAAGCGAAGCATCTTTGCTAAAATGTGCACCAGAAAAAATCTTTAGCGAAATAAGAGTTCTTACCAAGACATGAATTATGCAAACAGAAGTGTAACAAAAATAACATTACAGATTATTTAGACAAATTAGAAATATTCAAAACTATTTCTCTCCAGATTTAGGGAAACCGAACCACAGAATCAACTAGGTTGGAAAAGACCTCTGAGATCAAGTCCAACCTTTGACCCAACATCTAGTGCCTACTAGACCATGGCACTGAGTGCCACATCCAGTCTCTTCTTAAATACCTCCGAGGGATGGTGACTCCAGAACCTCCGTGGACAGCCCATTCCAATGCCCAATCACTCTCTCTGGAAAGAAGTTCTTCCTAATGTCTAACCTAAACCTCTCCTGGTGCAGCTTAAGACTGCACCCTCTTGTCCTACTGCTGGTTGCCTTGGAAAAGAGGCTGACCCCCACCTTGCTACACCTTCCTTTCAGGTAGTTGTAGAGAATGAGGTTTCCCTCAAGCCTCCTTTTCTCCAGGCTAAACACTCCCAGCTCCCTCAGCCTCTCCCCACAGCACTTGTGCTCCAGTCCCTTCTCCAGCCTCGTTGCTCTTCTCTGAGCTGGAATTGGGAGGAGGGAACAAAGTGACTCAACACACCGAGGCCCAAAGAGCTTCTTGATGGCACACCTTTCCACCAGCTCCTGGTGGCACCTTCCATGTCCCCCAAAGCTGATCTGTGCCAGCTTTCCCCTAACCCTCCTCACTGACTGGGAGGACCCAGCTGGGCTCAGGTGGTTGGAGGGATAACCTCATCTGCTGCTGACTCCTCCTGACACCTCCAGCTGAGGCTGACATTTGCTTTCTGGCTCTTCTTGGGTTCTAATTATTCCTGGATATTCAGAAGAGCAGCCAATTTGCCCCATTTTTTTTTTTTTGGAGGCAATTTTTAATTCTCTTCCCTCCATTTTGAGGGCTGTGCTAATTTTGTGGAATTATTAAATATGCAAATGTGGTGGGACCAAACCCTTTGGGAGCTGCTGGTGAGGCAGCTCAGGTGTGTTTGTAGCAGTGCTGTGGATCAGAAACACAGACTCCCAACCCTGCAGGTGGCACAGCCAGGAAAAACAAGGAGCTTTTGCTGCCTTTGTGTTGTCCCACTCACTGCAGGGAGTCAGTGGCTCCCTCCCTGCTGTTGGGGAAGGGCACAGAAATAAGGAGCCTTGAGCAGAAAGACATCAAATTAGAGTGTGTGGGGAAAAAGGAGGTTTTTCTGAACTAATGAGATCATGTAAAAGACCAAAGTCAGCAGCATGGAAAGAAGGAGGGTACAACATTCCAATCTGCTTCATTTTCCTTTGCATCCTGTGCTAAGGCCTTAGCCCAGAGTCAAAACCTTGTCTTTAAAAATGCAAAATTCAGTGGTGTGTCAGGGATGGAGGAAAAGAATGAAGTGAATTTGCACTTACTGAAAACACTTCCAAGGTTGTTTCCAGAACCTTTCGAATAAGCACATTCAGAATTATCCCACAGGGGTAGCACTGTATGGAAACATTGTGGTTATAGATTTTATCAGCTGTTATTGCACCAGCAAGAGCTCAGGTTCGTAAAGCTGTTCCTTTTTAAACATCCAGGCGCATTTGGAATAATTGAGGCTGTTTAACAAAGTGGAGTTAAGACTAGTGCACATTAACTAAGGTGCTATTATCTTCTTGTCAACATTTTTTTTTTATAGGAGTGCTCAAATCTGTACATGTGTTTGTGTAATTCACAGAAATCTCTTGATTTACTTCACGGTTTCGGCTCATGTGTGTTACATTTGTTCTGTTCTCTCTCACTAACCTGTATAAAGGGTGATATCTTTTGTAGTTTACAACAATAAATCTTCTCCTGACCACCCTAATCATGGCCAGAGCCTGCAGTGAAAAATGAGTCAAAATAGACCATTCACTGTTAAGAAAAAAAATAAAAAACTTTTTGACATCCATGGAATTTAAGCCAAATTACTGCAACTGGCACTCTGAATCCATCACCCCAATTATTTACTCTTCTTTCTCCACCCCTTCCCTAATCATCTGCCTTAATTAGGTAGTCTGGCTTCATATAGAGACTTTCCCTTCTTTTATCCATACCTGGTGCAATGTTTGGAGCAGAAATACTGGATTTAAGGAATACAGAATATCTTATCAGAACATCAAAATAAACACCTGGTTCCACTGAGCATCCAACTCCCTTATTTCAACTGTGAACATTATTCTGTCTCACATGGCAGAGTGAGCAGATCAAACACTAATTTTTAGAGGCAAATATCAGGCCTGGCCTTGTTGGCAAGTCCCTTCCAGCCTGTTAAGTTGGCACCACACAATCATTGGGGGTTTTGCTGGTTCTTCCTCTTGTCGTCCCTGCACCATTATGGAGCTTTGAAAGCACCAGAAAGCTTCTGTCTCAAAGCAGAAATAATAAATTGGAAGTAAATTCAGTTATTCTTGAGTGAAATAAAGACCAATCTGAATACAGAGAAGTGGGTTTGTAGCACAGATTCTTTTGCAGAGCTTTGGCAATAAAGAAGTTTGTTTCTCTGCTGTCCTGAGCTCTGCCATTGGTGTTTTGCTTTTAGACATTAAAAGATGCTCCATTTTAGCGAATTAAAACCAACTCACAACCCCAGTTTAATTGTGAGTACCTCTCTCTTGCTGGTTCAGTAAGAAAAAGGCTTCAAGGTCTCTTCAGATTTTGGACCTGTCACTTTAAGGAACATCAAGATCACATCAAAATAGCAAAAAAAAATAAATTCTTTTTTTCCCCCCCTCTCCCCAGGGACAGTTCAACAGTGTCTGAGCATCAGAAGAACGATGGGTAACACTCAGCAATCAGGTTTTATGGGCTCAAGTCCAGAACTCCCCTGCCTGGCAGTGTTAGGATGCACAGAGGGGGTGTCAGACAGGTGTGATTAAAGTAAGAGTGTAATTAAAACGAGCTGGGTGGGGGCATAAAAAGGGGATTTGTCCCAGGCTGGTTTGACTCTCCAGCAAAGAGTTTGTGCACATTTTCTTTTCCTGCTTTCATGGCCGAGTCATTTTTGTTTTCTTCATCTGTCTTTGATTTTAAAGGGGATTTTCATCATGAAAGAGAAAATTTTACTGTCACAGCCAACTGAGGAGATGCCCAGCAGGAGCCAGAGCTCTGTGCCCTGTGGCACAGGGAGGGTGAGTGCCAGTCCTGGAAACCAGAGGAGTGAACCCAGACCTGGGTGATTTCAGCAACTGCTCCCACTTATCTTTCAGCACTGTAGGAATAATACATGACCTGTCATGCAGAATTTCAGTGGCAAAAATAGAAACAAAAACTGGCCAAGTCTCTGGAGTAAATCTGGTGAAAAGTATTTTCAAATATGCCACTTATTTTTAAATATGAAATGAACAAAATATTTTTAAATTATATAGACTATTTCATATTACTTCTACCACAATGATTGCAAAATCCCATCTATTATTATGCCATATCTTATGTCAAAATCTGATTTCTAAGTGGGTTTGAATAGATATAAACTTTCTCTTTAAATCCAATACATCGATACAAGAAATTCACTCTGGGATATTTTCATTTCCTTTTTCTTGACATGATTTTTAACAAGTACATTAAAATAATTTTGGATGTTATTTTGCCTTATTACATGTTTTTTGCCTGGCAGTTCCCTCAAACACCCCAATGTGAAGTAGCTCCTCGAGTTACTGGGATCAAAAAGGGTGGGCATAAACTTCAAAATATTTATGCACTGCCCTAACTCAAATGATTCATTTTTCTCTATCATTTTTATTGCAGCTTCTGATTGAAAAATTACCCAGTGTGTTCATATAGAAAAAACTCACATTATCAAATCACTGGACACCACCATAAACTGTCCCTTTTACTGACAGGGACTGAATTCTGTCACAGCCAAATATAAAAGAAAAGCTTTCCTGACTACATTGTAACATTAATGAAGAGTCAAGCCACTGATAAGCACCTGATTTGTGTAACAGCCACAATATCTCCAGAAGGCTTCATGGAAGATCCAAATTGTAGGGGATTTTGAGGTTAAAGGCTGCTTAGAAAGAACAATGAAGGTGATCTCGCTTCCTACACTAAATTGTAACCATATTTCATAAATTTATAAGTTAAAACCCTTACTGGAAACAGAAAAAAACCCCACTTATTTTGCCATTCCAAGTCAGGACAGACACAAACAGCAACTGGAGGAGTGAGAGAGACCCATTGCTGCACAAAATCAAATTAAAAAATTGGGGGTGGACCAATAAAATTCCAGATAGATGTGTGTACCTAAAATGAGCTTAATGTTCTCTTTCCTGTTCTTCTGATTTCCTTTCCACTCTTCTAGACAAAAATAATTCTGTTCAGAAAGTCAGTTTGTTGAGATAATCAGGTTACTTACAAAGAAAGATAATTAAATTGGTATCTACCATGTTCTACTGACAGAGAAAAAAAATAAATACAAATATCTTGCATTCTATCAGTGGCTTTGAATTCTCCTGCTTAATGCCTTGAGATTATTGTTAAGTAGTTGTATAACTGGGGTATTCTTACAGGAGATATAAATGATGGGGGGGGGTGGAATAATAAGCAAAGTATATATTTGTAGTTACATTGTGTTGTCTAATATCTCAAATTTATGTGCAAAATACATCCCAAAGAGGCAGAAACAGGAAACTGTCCAAGCATAAACCCTGTTGGACTTCATTCCAGAGCTCATCTCTCCAGAAGTCAGTCCAAGGAGAGGAGATTTCCTCATAGATTCAGAATGCAATTTAAACCCTAAAATTCCTGTGAGATAAGGGGGAGTGTAATTTAAAACCTAAAGTTCCTGTGGGATAAGGGGGAGTAGGGTGAGCCCAGGCCACGAGCTGGGCTTTAGGGAGAACTTCAGTGCTGCTCTGCTGTCCTTCCCCAGCTTCAGCAAAGCTCATTGCCCAGCAACTCCCAGCCCAAGCCAAGGGCAGCCTGGGAAGGTGATGTCTTTTTTGCTCCCATCGTGTTCCAGAATCTGGACATCACTCTCAACTTCTGCAGTGACTGCACTGAATGGGAACACTGCACAAAGAACCCGCTGGAGAGCTGTGGAACCTGCAGCAGGGGCTGAGGAGCACACAATTGCCTCCCATTCTCACACTCAAAAGCACTTCAGAAAAAAAAAAACAGCAAAACCAAACAATCTCAGGAGCTTGTTGCAGAGCTGAGGAGCGAGTGGAACATCATCTTGGCGTGCAGGAGGCCCCCAGAACCTTGGCAGCCTTTTGGGATGGCAAACAGATGGTGGGAAGGATGCAGTGGCAGCTGAGCAGGCTGAGCACTATCTATAGCTGGGCTTTGGTGTGAGCAGGAACCCAGGGGGTGTTGGGAAGACAGACAGCAGTGATCTCCCCTTGCAAACTCCAAAAAAACCATTAGGAAAACAAAATGCACACATATGTATGATAAGAAACAACACTGCTCTTTCCCATCTACCAAGGGCAGATTTAATTACATTCTGCAAAGGATACGAGGGGGAAGATGACACCCAAAAAGCTCAGATTTTGCCTGGGAACTTTATTATTTTTGCTCTCTGTCTTTTTTTTTTTTTTATTGCTTAAGCTGTTGTAAATTGGACCAAGGGAAAGTGAGTAATTATTTTTGCCTTATCCAGTGTATTTCTCCATTACTAATATTTTTGGCAGATGGTTCTGTTAAACTCAGAGATAGAAAGGAAAGCATAATATGTAGTAAATACAATAACTCCCCATTTTCAGGATCTCTACCCATTCTTCCAAAATAAAAGACTTGAGATTCCTTTATTGATAAACCCTTCTTAAGAAATCTTTCTGTTCTTGTTTTCTCTCCCTCCAACCTTGCAGCAATCACTGCACATTTATATGTATTGAGGTGAATTGCCACAAGTTTAGGGCTTAGTATTGCCCCCCCTTCTCCCTCCCTGACAACCAGAAACTCAGCAACTGAATTCCCCAGGACAAGGGTTTTGCCAAACTCAGAAAAGTAGAGGTTTCACTGGGGATCCCTTGATGCTGCAAAGGGATCTTCAGACCTTTCCGAGTTAATCATTAACAGCAGAGAGTTTGCATTTCAGGAGGATGGAAGCTTAGCCATGAGCTGGATATGCTTTAGCTCAGCAAAGAGCAGCCCAGAGCCTGTGCAGGTGGGAAATCTGGTGCCTGAGTGATAAACACCTCACAAATGACACACCTTCAAAACCAAACATGGCACAAGTCTAAGCTTTGAGTTTGGAGGGTGGCAGAAGAGCTTGGCCACCAGGGCATTCCCTTCCCAGCACCGTGGTGCCGCCTCCCTACAGTGAAATTTGCCACAAATCCATCCAAATGCTCCCTCAAAAGTTCTGTTGACAAAGGCAATCCTTGTACTTTTAATACCAAGCATTTTGTCCCAGAGAGCTCCAACTCCAGCCGTGGCACCAACACCCCTCCAGAGACCACCCAAAGCACTGCAGACACCAAGCAAAGTTGGGAGAGTCATGGAAACACAGAATGGTTTGGGTTGGAAAGGACCTTAAAGACCATCTTGTTCCAACCCCCTGCCATGGGCAGGGACACCAAGGGCTCACATTTTGCCTGTACCCCACAAGTTCTAGTGAAGAAGTAACCTGGTATTACTTCAGTCAAACCCCCTCTTAGCAATAAAATGTTCAGAAAGGCCAGGAAAAAAGCCCTTTAAACCACTTCAGGCAGCAGATTTTCCACGTTCATGATCTCCTTATCCCATTTGCTCTAATTCAGTTCTTGTTTTAGCATGGAGAAGGTGAATGAAAACTTTCTCTGCTTGTTGGAACAGGCTCTTCCCAACTGTATTAGCTCTTTAACTAACACACAACCAGAAATTAAGTTTTCACTACCAGCTGTAGAAATGCATCTCAGGGAAAACTGAAAAGTTTTAATTTCCCAGTGCCCCCATCATGCTGCAGCTGTAACAGCCCTGTGGGTTTGTCAAGATCCACAGTTTCCTTCTACTTTCTTTTCCATGTTTGATTCCAGGATGTTGTCACAGCAGTGCATCCAGGAGGAGAATTTAGAGGCAACCGTTGCAAGAAACACTCACTTTTATGGGTCTCTACTCTAAAATCTTTGCAGAGGAAAAGAAAAAAAATATATAAATACATATTTATATGTCTTTGGGCTTCTCTTTATGCTAATATGTATTACTCTGAATTACAAAAAAGAAAAACTGTGTTGCATTTACACTCAAAATAGTCTCAATAAACATAAAAAATGCAGCTATTTAAAGTGACAGCAGTTTTTAAATCTGTAATTTATAAGGGTATCTTTATAATTTCCATATCTGCAGGAAAAGCTGCTTGGGCAGTTTTAAAAGCTCACTGTGACTGCAATTGTAAACATCCTGTTGAAAAGCATAAAGATAAGTTGCTCATTTGCATTTTTATCTGTGTTGTCTTACAGCCATTAATTGTGGAAATGAAACAGAGAAATATGTATTAAACCCCAGGCTACTAGAAATTAATATACATGGAGAACAGAAATATCTGGAAGTTAGGGATGACCTCCATGTTTCAGGGAAAAATTAATCAAAGCCCAAGTTAGAGTTTCCAATTTACTGTGAAACAACAGATCCTATTTCATAATAACCATAGAAACAACACACCAGTTTTAGGAGCACTTAGATTATCTGGATAACAAATAACTAAAGCCAGTGCTCCTGGTTCAGGGCATGAATCACTGCACATGAAAACCAGGAGAGTGTGTGTTTGTTTAATTGCAATGAGCTTTAATCAGAGCAGCGAGTGCCATCCTTGCCTTCCACCACCCACCCTCAGCAAAGCTCCATGGACACTCATTTTGGGGCCATTCAGGACCCAACAGGGCACATCCAGGCTGATGCAAATTGTCAGAGCAAAGGCAATGAGGCCAATGCAAATTTACACCAGCCACAATGGGTTTGGCCATGGCAAGAGGCAGCCACAGAGCCCTTACTCAGCTGATTTCCCTGACTCACAGCCCTCGAGGCTTGGGAGGAAGTCTGAGATGTGTCACAGCATCTCGGAGCAAAATGTGCCTCCTGGTTGTGCCTCAGAGTGGTACCCCTGGAAGGGAACGTATTAACTGCAAATGTAATCAGCTTAAACTCATTGAATTCTCCCCAGCCATCCAAAGCTACAGTCCCCATGGAACATCATTTTAATTTAATGTTCTTATGTTAATACCTAGGAAATGTCACGGCATTTAAGCTGCAGGACCGCATTGTAACCAATTTCTTCATCAAATTTAAGGCTCCCTCTCACCAGCCCCTCAGGTGGGGCAAGCAGAAGGGAAAGAGGGCCAGATGCTCTTGGCAATTAAAGCCAAAGGCTGCCCTTCTGTGCCCACATGGGAGTGCTTGGGCTACAGTTTGACTGTGGCCAGAAGCCAAATCGGAAAAAAATATTGATTGGAAAAAAAAATGCAACACATGGAAAATGTATCCAAATGAACGTGAATCAATACTGAGTCTTCTCAAGTGAGGAACTGGGATGCTTTTCAACATACCTGACATTTTACCTAACATTTGAGAGCCCAAAACTGCTTCCCAAACTCCCATGGAACACTCCAACAACTGCTGAAATGCAGAAGTGGGAGCACTGGGATGTGTAAGCAAATAGAGCTGCTCATTTGAGCATCCTCCTCATTTGTTAACTCCACTGAGGACTCATCAACAATCCTTTTGTATTAGTCAGGCAATTATTGTTATTATTATTCTTGTGTAGCAGGTGTGTCCTGGTTTTACTTTTCAGGACATATGAAAGTTTCCAATGTAGCAAATTTACGTGCATTAAAAAGTGGAAAAGAAAAGGTGAAATAATCTTTTTTGGTACTTGAGAAGAGAAGCAGATGAAGGGAATAAAGAAGCTTTCTCAGTAAACCCATTTCCAGCAATTTCTCAAGCTCCCCCCAGGTTACATCTCATCACTGTGGTCCAACAGGTGACCCCAGACAAGACTGCAATTGAGTCAATGGAATATCCAAAACCCAGGCCAGCTTTGCAGATGAGTCTTCTCTCTGAATTTCATTAATATACTTGCAAAATAGGGGACTGCACCTCTTCCTTTTGCTTCTGATAAGAATTAGAGACACATAGTAAACCAAGATACAAACTGCCATTAATTTTCAGTGAGATTGGTCTCTTGTATTGCTAATACAGCTGGTTTGAAACTTTTCCTTCAATCTCCATTTCCATCTCCAGCTTCTCTAAAAAGTATTGATTTTTTAGCTTCCTGCAGATAATTCAAAACATCTTGCATATTAAGATCCCTTGCAAGGGCTTCTCACACCCCAGGCTTCCATTTCAGAATGGTCAAAAAAGGTGGTTTAGCCTGGAAACATAAATTCTAATCAAAATAAAACACTACTACAGCTATAGTGAAAC
>JAOXXN010000175.1:18487653-18511797 GCA_026770055.1 Myrmophylax atrothorax | reverse complement strand
AGGGTGGTGGGCACTGACCAGGCTCCCCAGGGCAGTGGGCACAGCCCCAAGGCTGCCAGAGCTCCAGGAGTGTTTGGGCAATGGGACAGGGACAGAGTGGGATTGTTGGAGTGTCCTGGGCGGGGCCAGGAGTTGGACTGGATGACCCTTGTGAGTCCCTTCCAGCTCAGGATATTCTATAATTCTAAGATGTGAGTCTGTCCTTTGTAATTTTTTTCATTATCACCACCAACTAAAATCCCATTCTCCATGTTTACAGATTGAGAAAGGAATGGGCACTTTAATAACTATTGACACTGGTTTTGGGAATGGGTATCTTAGGAAAGACCTACTTTGGCAAAGTGTGGCAGGGTTTATTTTATGCTGTTTAGAAAGCCCATTTCAGATTTTGGTAATTACAACACTCTGGTTGACTTTGTGTGTGTGTTGAACTGCCTCAATAAATGGCTGAGGCTTTTTCCATTTTTGTTTGCCTGTCCTGAAAAAAAAAAAAAAAAGCTTGGAATGGATAATGAACTTGTTGCATGTTTTAAATGATCAGTTCTTCCAGGTCTCTAAAATTAGCAGTATCATTACCAGTTTCATGATGACTCAGAGTTCCTCCTTTGAATGGAAGCCCAGCTTCGAAGCTCCTGTGTAAGAAATCTCGTCTTGGTAGGGAGTATCTTAATTTCAGCTTTGGAAATCGATGTTAAATTTAAGTGAGGTGTGAAAAGGGGTGTCTGTGAACTGCTGAGTGTGACTGGTGATTGCAGCACTCGATGAAGATGGTGGTCTGTGGAGTGAGGCTGTCCCTGTCCCTGAGGAGGGATTTTATTTCCCAGCACGGGGATAAAAACATGCTGGTAGGGCTGCAGGAACAACCATCCCTTTCCCTTGCTGCAGATCTTGGGATATCTTTTCTCAGGATGGATGGAAGGACTTTGGTTTTGTGGCAGCTTCTCCAGTTAAGCAATGAATCTTCTGTTTCTGCTCTGAGATTTAGATCATCTGTAGAAAGGGCAGCACCACTTCCTCTGCCTTCTTCCATCTTATGGTGCTCCTTAAAGCCAAAGGCATTCCTCAGTTGCTTGAACCAACAAAAGAGCTTCAAAGCAACGTGTCAAGGCTACCAGAGCTCCAGGAGCGTTTGGACAACGGGATAGGGGCAGGGTGGGATTGTTGGGGTGTCTGTGCAGGGCCAGGAGCTGGACTGGGTGGTCCTGTGGGCCCCTTCCAGCTCAGGGTAGTGTGTTTCTTCACTGTGCTATCAGGAGCACATATTGAGAAGACATAACTTTATCTTGCCCAGGACTGCGTTTGTCAGAACTGTTCCTTGCCTTCCTGGGGAGCACACGAAGCCTGGTGGCTCGAGAGGGTGTCGCTGGCTCCTGGGGCCGTGTCCTTTCGCCCCAGCGCTGCTGCAGACAAGGGTGAGTCAGCAGTGGCGTGTGAACTGCATTCCAGCCTAATGCTTGGGGATAATCACCGAGCTACTTCAGGACGATTATATTTAGGTGGTAAAGAGATTGCCTTGCCTGTTTTAAAAAAAAACAATCATATTTTTCTAAGAACAACTCCCCCTCCCCGCTGGGCTCACTGTTGGATGTTTGGTTTTGGGAAACATTTGAGTTTTTATGCTGTCAGGTTGCAAAGCCCCAGAGCACACAGAACCCTTCTAGTGAATCAGCATCACAGACTCACAGAATAGTTGGGGTTGGAAGGCACCTCTGGAGATCATCCAGTCCAACCCCCCTGTCTAAGCAGGGGTCACCTGGAGCAGGTGACACAGGAACGTGTCCTGGGGGTCTGGAATGTCTCCGGACAAGGAGACTCCACCCCCTCCCCTGAGCAGCTGTTCCAGTGCTCTGCCACCTCCATGGAAAGAAGTTCTTCCTCAGGTTGTGTGGCCCCAGTAAATACATGCTTTTTTTTTCTCCCACTTTGCCCCATTTGAAGTATTTTTCCATTTTCTTTCCTTACTGGCATATTGTGGAGCACCTTTTGCAATACCCAATATAACTGTAATGGTCATGGAATAGTTAAAGGAACCTTAAAAGCCCATCCAGTGCCACCCCCTGCCGTGGGCAGGGACACCTTCCACTATCCCAGGTTGCTCCAAGCCCTGTCCAGCCTTGCCTTGGACACTTCCAGGGATGGGGCATGGTTAAGCATTCCTAGTGGACGAGGTGGTGGCCAGTCAAAGGTTGGACTTGATGATCTTAGAGATCTTTTCCTACCTGATTCTGTGACTCAATTCTGCTCCTGTTTAAAAGCAGGAATGTCTGTGAGCTGTACCTGTACCCTTGAGCCGGGGAGGGGAGAGGGGTCACAGGAGAGGTGGGTGCCAAGTGGGAATTGCACTTCCAAAAGTCTGAGCCGGCCTGGGTTATTTTGAAACTCTTTATCTCCCTCTGCCTGTGTGGTTTGAGGCTTTGGTGTTGGGACCAGTCTGGGAGCCTGCACATTGGAAATGCTGCTGTTGAGATGCCCTGCTCCCTTTGGGGTGTCTGCTTTGCTTCCATGTTGCACCAACTGGGAATGCTGGAAGGTATCTCATGGCTCAGCCCCTCAGAGGGGAAAAGCATCTGAACATAAACCATGGGCTGCAATGCCGGGAAAAAACTTGTGTTAAAGGTCACAAATCAAAATTTGAGCAAGGTACAGGGTAATTTGGGGAAGTTTGGGCATCTGTCTCATGGCTGATAGTGTAGGTGAACCTGGGTTTTGCTGTGGTGTCTCAAAATGTCTTTATTTTACCCCTGTTCTTTTTTATTTTACCTTATCATGAGTGCTTGTCTTCTGCAGAGAAGTGCAGTGGAAAGCAGCCTAATATATTGGATTATTTTGCTATGGTAATTTGTATAGTGCTGCTGCTCAGAGCAGGACCCAAAAGGAGGTGCTTTGCAGGATAACTGCTGGGAGGGGGGAGAAATCGGGTTGAAACCCAGGAGGGAGTGATGTGTGTTCCTGAAAGCCAGGTAATTTACTGTTATTACGGTACAGAACCAGTTCCTCCTGCTTATGGCCAGGAGGAACTGATAAAATAGTGAAGACATTGCTAATCACGTAGCACCTTTTGTTAATGAGGGAGCTGTGAGCTGCTTGGGGAGTAAAATACGACCAAATGAAGTTCAAAGTTTGTGATTTGAAGTTATCACAAGCTCTGTAAGTTAAGCAATTTATTGTTTAAGGTTGTGGGGTTTTTTTCCCCCACTGTAAGTGTTTTTTAGGGCAAGTACAGAATAAACTGGAAACCAGCCACGAGCTCCTTTCAGTGTCTGTACTTAAGGCAGCTACAAATATTTATTTCATTTACTCCAAAGCTTTCCTATTTTTCTCATTGTCTGCACAAATCATCTGTTGAGTGGTCCAAACAGACCAATGTCTATTAATACTTGGATTACAACACAGTAAATGCTAATTCTTTTTTTTTTTCTGAGAGCACAAAACATTATTTCCGTGTATTCAGCTCTTAATGTTTTTCTAGAGTCTTGCAGTTAATGGTGTAAATGTTTGGTGTAATAGTTTGTGCTGCTCTGCTGTGAGCACTTGAGCTTGTGGGAATGCTGCAGGGAAAGGAGTTTGTGTCCTACTTCAGGCTTAGCTTTGTGCACAAGTAGCTGGAATTGGAGTATCTTGGGAGCTGCTGCAGTTTCGTCCATCCTGATGATCCCACTCTTTGCAGCGTTGGGGTATTTTGACCATAAAAATGATTCTCAGAAGGGTGGGATAATTCAGGTTAAAAGGCCTCTCTGGAAACCACCTCCTTCAGCCCCCTTGTTTAGAGCAGGGCCAACTTCAAACATACCATGCTTTGTTCTGGCTCCTTCTAAAATTAGTTTGAGGAGGAGTATGTTAATGCAGCAGGGTATGGGCTGTTGGAGCTGCTGCTTTCATTTCTGGTTTGATTCGCAGTGAAGCTTCTTCACTACATTATCATTCCTAATAATGTTTTAAACTCAGGAGTACTTTCTTTTCTGGAGTTCTGTTAAAAATAAAAAAAGAATCCATATATCATTTCACTGCCAGGAAAAATAAATACCAGTAATTTTCTAGCAATTTGCTGTGAATTCTCCATAGACGTAAACTCACCATTTTCTTATTTGCCCCTTTTCCTTAGCACCGATTTGTTTGGGCTAAGAGGTATTTTTCCTAAATTATTTCATCTCAGGTTGCTTTTGGCAAGTGAGTTGCAGGTAGTTCAGAATAAGAAATGAGGATATTGGTTCAGAAGTGGGTAATGGTTGGGGGTTTTTTGATGCACAAAATACACAATCCTTTTTCACATTCCCATCTGTTGTGTGGAGTCTGGGTTGGAGTTGTTGCTGTGCCTTGGATAGTTAAACACTGAAGTAATGGCCATTTAATGCTATTGTAGACATTTCACTTGCTTTACAAATATTTCCTTAACTTGCATATGCAGATATTTATCCAAACATAATTGCTATGGGCTTTCCTGCGGAGAGGCTTGAAGGAGTGTACAGGAACAACATTGATGATGTAGTAAGGTAAGGCTTTATTTTTCTTTTCCTTAACCTCTAAAACTGGAATATTCTTTGCTGTACTCATTTATGTTCTGCTGAGGAAAGGATGTGTGTTCTGACTCAAAGAAATGGCAAGATTTTTGCATCTCATAGGTATTGTCTTGTCAGTTTTCCTGGAAAGTGTTGGAAAAAAAGCAAATGGCCAGGCTGATGATCTGGGTTGGTCTCAAATGTATGTAATCTGCTTTCCTACTGTGAAAACTTCATTTCAATGGAGTTGTGTTGGAGTAAAAGGAGGTTCTTTGCTTTTAGAAAGACATCAGTCCATGGCGTTTCTGGGTAAGTTTGCCCTTACCCTTTCTTGAATCATTAATGAAGTACTTCATATGTTAATTTTGATTCAAAGTAGTAAACATAGGTGGCTTTATCTGAAGGCTTTTACACTGGATTGAGTTCAGTGATTGTAGATGACGAGAAAAATCGGCTGAAATTCGTTGTTGCTGGTAAAAATAACCCTACAGGTTGTCATTTTTACCAAAAATAAAGTCATTTGGTGAGAATTGTTGGCTGCAGCTGTGGAAGGGTGCAGTGGTTTTGGAGCATCGTAGTAACTCTTTAGTCAACACCCAACCTGGAGAGTGTTGAGTGAGAGGCTGCATTAAAAGTGAGAGGCTACCAAAGGTTTGTGTATTTGGGATCCTCAGCTGTGGTTTTTTTGAAGTTGTGTATGATGTTTTGAGATCATTTGAGGTCATGAGCTCAGTAGCTGATATTTGGGGCTGGGGGATAATGCAGGAAGGGTTGCAGAGGAGGTAGGGTAAGAAGGTGCTGGTCCCAGGTTTGAATTTCTCGTAGTTGTGCAAAGCGTTTGGTGATCCCACACAACATCCTTGGCTCTGAACTGGAGAGTTGTTGATGGGTGGACCACTCAGTGGTGAAGGATTGGCTGGGTGGCTGCACAGAGTTGTGGTCAGGGGCTCGTTGTCCATGTGGAAGCCAGTGAGGAGCGGTTGGTGTCCCTTGTGTCGGTCCTGGGGCCAAGACATGGACAGTGGGATGGAGGTACCCTCAGCATCCCTGACAACGCCGGTCTGGGTGGTGCAGCCACATGCTGGAGGGAAAGAGTGGATCCAGAGGGACCTGGACACGCTGGAGCTGAGCCCATACCAACACCCTGAAGTTCTGCAAAGCAAGGTGCAACATCCTACACCTGGGTGGGGGCAGTCCCAGGCACACTGACAGGTTGGGTGGGGAAGGGATTGGAGCAGCCCTGGGGAGAAGGACTTGGGGGTGGTGGTTGATGGAAGACTCCAAGTGCCCTGGCTGTTGGCACTGGCACCCAGAATCTCTCCGTGCCCTGGGCTGATACCCCAGTGTGGGCAGCAGGAGAGGGGGGATTCTGCCCCTCTGCCTCCACCTGGAGTACTGTGCACATTTCTAGTGCCCCCAACAGAAGAAGGACATGCAGCTGTCGGAGCAAGTCCAGAGGAGACCACGAAGTTGGAGGCGGGCTGGAAGAACTGAGCCTGAAGAGGAGAAGGTCGTGCAGAGATCTCATAGCACCTTCCAGGATCTGAAGGGGCTACAAGGAAGCTGGAAAAGGACTGTTCATCAGGAACTGGAGTGACAGGACAAGGGAGAATGGCTTCCCACTGCAGAGGGCAGGGTTAGATGGGATGTTGGGAAGGAATTCCTCCCTGTGAGGGTGGGCAGGCCCTGGCACAGGTTGCCCAGAGAAGCTGTGGCTGCCCCAGCCCTGGAAGTGCCCAAGGCCAGGTTGGAGCAGCCTGTGCTGGTGGGAAGTGTCCCTGTCCTTGGCAGGGGGTGGCACTGGATGGGATTTAAGGTCCCTTCCATCCCAAACCATTCTAGGGTTCCATGGTAATTATAGTACTGAACACACCTTTTGTGTTGGAAAATATAATAATCAGTAATTCTGAGGATATTACGTATAATATAAAATGCAAGAGCTCAGAAAAATGTAGGAGTAAACGTAGTAAATTATCTAATCATGATAGTTTTTAATGCAGGTCCTTCCGGCTTTGATGAAGTATTTTATCACCTTGAGTTATTCCTGCAGAGAAGGTAAAACTACAGACAGCACATCCTGGCAGGGGTTTGGGAGCAGCATAAGTCAAGGCATCTTAATACAGGGATTCAGCCAACAAAAAAAGGCTTCCTGAAACAAAAAGTCACTATTCTATGTGGCCTTTAAGCAAAAGATGTCCAATGTATTTAACCAATTTCACTGTTTCCCCTCACCTGGGACAGGAACCTGGAGGTGGAATGTGGAAGGACACAGAGGTCCTTTTCTGCAGTGGGGCAGCTCCTCCCCCAGCAATTCAAACTCTTGTTCCTTACACAACATTCCCATGGCAGAGGGTGACCAAGACACGGGTTCTGAGCTCATTTACAGCTTCTGCTGATTATTTCCTAGATGGTGCTTATGGAAGCCAATCAGCAACAACACCACAGTATTTTGCTCCTCATTTATGGGCAGCTGGAAGTTAAAAGCATTGAGAGGCAAACCTTCCAAGCATTCAGGATGATGTTTGGCCTCCCAGCTATTCCACACAGCCTCTGAAAGTTCCCAGATCTGTGCAGCATCCCTCAAAATTCTGAGAAATGAACCTGTTTTCTCAGCAATGTTCATTAAGCAGGACCTTGCACCACCCCTCCCAGGGCTGGATCCACCCCTTCCTGCTCCACAGCTCATCCCTGAATCTCGAATTAGCCTATAAAGTTGCTCACATTCCCACATCACTGGCCATGACCTAAAGCTCCTGACTGATACCTGTGCTCTGGCTCCATCCAATCCCTGCAGCAAACAGAGGGGCCAACTGGAGTTCAGCAGGTACACCCAGGGAATATATAATTAGCAGATGAACTTTGGGAATGCTGCAAGATGGAGAAGTGCAGAACCATGAGCACAGTAAGAGAAGAGCTCCCTAACTCTTGTGAAAGTAGATGGAAACATCCAAGAAGGTCAGGTACGTTTTTTCCCCCATACATTACTGTCAGCTCCACTAAAATCACCTGTCACAAGCTATTTTTCCCTCAGAACAGGCACTGTGGCTCATACTTTGCAGCAGGTACCTTGGATAGGACAACGGAACATGGATTACCTTTATGGCCTGAAGATTCAATTCTGGTAGTGATTTAAATCTTTTATATCATGAGGCACAGCCACAACAACAGATTGGGGGAGTTTAGAAAGCACCTGCCTCAAACACCACCTAAACAGCTTATTCCACCCTTGAGTCTCAACATCTGGATCTAAACAAAGCTGGAACATCTGCACAACTTTTGTGATGGTCTCCCTGAGAACCCAAAATTAAACAAAAAGAACCCACAAAAGGGCCAGGCTGATTGACTGGAAAAGGCACACAAACCTCCACCCCAAGGACTAAGATGTCTGTTCTTTTTCACACATCCAGTTAAATGTTATTGTTTCAGAGTTAGAAAAGGCAATTGGGATGGGTGGGCTTTTTGCTGAAGAGCTCATGTACTGAAAAAATAGTTTTAGGGAAGAAAAGCAAAGTATTTGACAGGTGGGTCATGTCTAAGTAATACTCACTTGACAAAAAGACCACAAGAGTTTGATTCTTATTTTCTTAATTTAGGATATTTCCAGAACTCCTAGTGCAGAGCTTGAAAAGGTATTAGAAACTCAAAAATGAGCAACACACTTTGGTTTTCAGCAAAGACAAATATTTTAGGTTAAAAAAGAACTTCACTGTGGGCAGAAAACCAATAAATCATTTCTGCATTCAGCTCCAATTTCTCTGTCAACTTCTCTTTGATTATACACCCAGGAGCTTGATGAGGACTAAACTACAGCAACCTCATCTGCAGAGTGGAGAGATTCCCTGCTAGAGACGTTCATTATGTTCACAGGCACCAGTCCAGTGGAACAAGTCTGTTAGATAGTTACTGCTAAGCTTTAGCCATAAAAAACACATTAAAATCTCCCAGTAATCACAGCCACCTCAGCCCTGCCATGGTGGCACCAGGGATAATGAGGCCTGGCTGGGTCAGTGCTGGCAAAGGCAGGAGGCACAAATGGGAGGGCTGGGAGTGCGAAGCCACGGGTTTGGAGATGGAGCCGAGAGTTCAGGATGTTTTCTGGATGCTCTGCTGGCAGCAAAGCCAAAGGGAAGACTTGCATATGCATTTTGGATGAGAAATGTGGTGCAATTCCTCCTCTGGCACCGTCCTGGAGCGCAGCAGCAGGACCCACTCCAGGCTGCCCTCGGGGGCTGTTGGGAGGACAGACAGTGGCCACCTGCCTGGTGGGCAGAACTTTTTGTTGAGAGCACATCCCATTGCTGCCTGGACACTTGAGCTGGCTGCCCTTGGGCACCCGGGTGGCACTCAAGGTGGTGTTGACCTTTGAGGCTTTCTGTGGCAAGCTTGGTTCTCACCAGAGAGCCCATCCCCTCCTCCTACCCTGCAGCAGCTAATCCCAGCTGGGATGCTCATCCAAGAAGTCCCTGAGTGCACATGGCTAGTGAGGGCAAGACAAATTCCTTGGAATGAGCACAGCCAGGTGCAGAATAGAGAGCAGGGTGTAAAAACACATGCTCTGTCATGTGCCCCACTCCATTGTTGTTTAATCCACCTTTCAACTGCTTTCTCCCCATCCCCAGCAAATTCTTCCCTGGAATGTGTTTAAAAATGGTTTGCCCCATATTTTATTTACTGAGCTCAGCAACAGATCAGGGTGAGGCAAAAATATAAATTGCAAAAGGCTCCATAAAGAGATAAAACAAGTACTGCTCCTGCAGCAAAACACACTGAGGGGCTGGGAGAAGGAACTAACATATTGGTTGGGTTAGAAAGGAGGTTTTAGCTTGATAGATGTTTCTGCTACATACAGACATTCTTAAATTAAAATGAAGCTAAGCCAAAAATATTTATCAAAGGTCATCAAATTATTATTAGCTGGGTAATAGCATTGCCATCACTTTGGCTTGCAGCTCCCTGAAATTCTGCTCATTGGTTTGAACAAGGCTGTGTCAGGTAATGTTCCCATAAAACTAAAGGACAGTTCCTGCCCTAAACAGCTTACCTGTACAATAGCATTTATTGCCTTTGCTACTGCCTCTCTATTTTCACTTGTCATAACACAATGGGAACATCTCTGATGGTACTGCAGAAAAAACTGGGATCTCACCGACTGGATCTTAAATTCTTACCCCCTGATCTCTTTGACTTCCATGGGAAGGTTACATCTGCTCCCCTTCGGGCTTCCCTCCCTCCTGCACACCCTCCCAGCTCCACTCTCCATGCAGAGGATTGGGAAAAATGAAGTTGGGTTTATGTTAGGACAAGGGTGTTCTACTTCAGTTATTTATTGCAGTAATCACCCCATGGAACTGTGCTTCCCTCAAATTGCACATATAAATTACCAGCTATTACTCCCTCCTGCAAAGGTTAATGCAACCTCTTGTTTTACAGGTATAGTGAAATTTAGAGGTTAAAACATGCTTATGACTTGATTTTTCCTCCCTGCTTCACCAGCGACAAGGTAACAGCCAAGGAAGGCAGCACATTACCATGGGAGCAGCTGATATGCTAACTGGAATTCTATATAAGTTTGGTGAAGCATTCTGAAATGCTATACATGAGCTCCGAGATCTGGCTTCTCACTGCTATTCATTTTTCAATTTTCAGCTTCAAAGATCTTGGACATTCTCCTCTAGGCTCATCTACAAGCAGGAATCCAAGGTCTAATCACATTGGATGATTTGCTCAGGCACAGGATTTGTTGCAGCAGTCTAGAGACAAACCAGCAGAAGGAAAAAAAGGAAGTTTATGCAATATTAGAGTTGCTTTTATTTTCCCCACATGCCATGGCAGTCCCATTGTCCTTCAGAGACACAAGCAAATTTACCTTGGAGAATTGAACTAAGATTATTACGGGTTTTGTACTCTATAATCCTCCTTTAACAAAGTCTTTCATGCAAAGCTGTGCTCACCGTGGTTCCATGTCAGGTATTGTTGGAGATACAAGAGCCCTGCTGATTGCTGACAAGCAGCACCACTGCACTGAGGTTGTGCTCCAGCAAGGGATTGAGGAAGAGAAGCACAGGGGATGCCACATCCAGGGGCTGTAGACAGTGAGAGGTAGAACAAGAAGATGCCCAAAAGCTCATTTCAAAAACTGTTTGCCAAGGGGAAAAGCCTTCCAGTGATACAACTGGTGTCGACAGGAAGTTGTGCAGAGTGTACAGTCACCACCTGAGCAACCCACAGGTATTAAAGTGCCTCTAAAATCTGTGGGGAACTACTGAAAGAAGGTATGAGCGATAATTAATAACACCCATGTTAGTTCCTATGTATCACTTAAGAAATAGGTATAAAACATGTGAAATATAATTCAGAGCCCATTGATACAAGGTTCCTCCACAACATGGAATTATTTAGGTTGGAAAATATCCATACACCTCAGCAGTACATGGCAGGGCTGCTCTGGGTTCTTCCCAACATGCTGGTGGTGGGAATTCCTCCAGGGAGCCAAGCCCAGGCTGGAGGTCACCCCCCAGAACCCACAGTACCTGAGCACAATGAGCAGAGCAGGTCCAGGGGCAAGCAAGCACTGAACCAAACTTGTGATGATAAAGCAGGTCCAAGGTCCCCTCAGAAAGTCCAGCCTCAAGACAGGGTCCAGGTGAATCAGGGCTGTCACAAGGCAGAGACCACCTCTCCTTCAGCATAGCCCAAACCAGAGTGAAAACCCAGGGCTGAGCTTAAATAGAGGCCCATGGGTGGGGTGAGTGGAAGCTCCATGTGAGGCTGGTCAGGACCATCAAGGTTTCTGAATGCCCTTGGGGCCTCACCACACCTTTACCATCTCCTTTTCCCTTATTCACAGCATTCAAACTCAATAATCAACATTTAAAAATCATCCAAGGAGGACACACTCCTGAGATACAAAGGTGTTTTTTCCTTCAGAAAGTCTGTGGGGCTGGACCCTCAGGGCTGCACATCCCTGGGAGCTGTCTCAGAAGCAGCACATGCTGTTCAGCCCATGCTTTTGCTCATAGAACCTCTCCCATTGACCAGTCCTTCTATTAATCCAAGCATTTAAATGAGTTCTTATTACAAAAAAAAGTAACTAGAGCTGCAAAAAAAGGAACAAGGTAAGGCAAGGACAAATACATAATTATCTTGAATATGAAAAAAAATGGTGCAGCAGAAGTTCATGTTCCTTTGTGTGGAACACAGCCCAGTTAATGTACAATTTAGATGCAATAGTTTTCTCTGGCTGGGAAACCAGTTTGATTTTTTTTGCTGTATTTTTTTTCCTTTAGCTTATGCTCTAAAATTTTTCCTGAAGAACAGAATGATGGAATTGAACTGCTGCAGCAGGTTGGATAAATTCATTAGTGACATTAGGAAAATAATGATTTCAAACTTGTGACAGCACAGGCAGCAGCACCACCACCACCAGTGAGTCTTCCAACAGCCACTTCTGCCTTGATGGGAACACCCAGCTTTGTCATCCCCTCTGCAAGAAATACAAGGTCTTAAAAAAGCTCTATTTGCCACATTCCTGCTCATGCTCTCCTCGTAATTTCGGGTATGGAGGCTTGAGTTGGCAATCAACCATTGTCTTGCAGGAGAGGTTTGAAATAGAAACAGCTTTCTGGGTTTATTTATTAGTCTTTCTTTCACACAGATGGTTTTTCCCCCACCAAAGCAACACCCTGACCCACAGCTCCTTCAAAACACAGGGTGGGCTGAAATAAGGCTCAGAGTCCCTTGTGCTGCCCTGCTGGTACTTGGAGGACATTTAACATCCCTTCCAACCCAAACCATCCTATAATTCCTTATATCTCCTGCCTGATGCACAGGGTGGTCCAGCACATTCTGCTGTTTTCCTCCTCACCTCCTGGAGAATTTCCATGCCTGCTCTGCTGCCCTGAAGCAGCAAAATGGGTGTTTCTGTGCACACAACTCTGGCCCCACGCTTGGAATTTGGATGGGAAATGCGGTCTGAGTCTAAAATTGAATGTTTATTGCCCACTAGCACACTACAATTTGGAATACCTCTAAAAAGGTGGGCAAAGGAACTGCTAAATTGAATCATGAGGCCAAGTGAAATGGTGTGGCTGGGGAGGGCAGCAGGAGCAGGAAGCAATTTCAGGCAACCCTGCTGCCCTCAGGGCATGAGTTATTCATCAAACTGGACTTCTCCAAAAACCTGTGCAGCCTTTGAATGAATATTTTTCCACCTAAACTGGCTGACTGCTTGCAAGAACCCTCCCCTGCTTTTTGGTTTTGCTTTAGGAGGGGTTAAATCCTGTTGCAGCCAAGTCCTGCCACCTCTGAAAGCACTGCAGGATAAACCACAGAGCGGAATCAACGGGCTGTCTGCAGGGTCACTTTGCTACCTCTCTGTGTGTCTCTCCCTGTCCCAGCCTTGTGGTGTCCATCTGCTCCACACTGAGACCTTTCTGCCATCCCCTCGTGGTTTCTTGCTGTGGGTCAGGTCTCTTTTCCAGTTTTACAGTGCCTGACACAGCCAGGTCTGTGCTCAGCCAGTGCTATGGTTGTACACATGATTTATTTATTATAATCAAGTTAATGATGGAGAATTACAATGGAGGAGACACTGGGAGAGTCCAGCAAAGGAACCAAACCATATAAAGGTATCAACCTGCCCACTAACCCTTCAGATAAGACCATGAAATGAGGCTTCCAGGGCAGTGGATAATGTTGAAACATGGAATATATAAATAATAATAGTGACTAAAGCTTTGCTTTTAGAGCTTTCATCACAAGTTCTGCTGATGCACTGAGAAAGTTTATAAAGCTCAATGAGAAATTTTAATAAGGGGTAATAACAGCCCACTAAAAGTACCTGATTCTGACCTATTTTATATTAGGGTTATTCAAAATAACTCCACTGACATAAGAACCCACTGGGGCAAGCAAAAAATAGAACCAGTCCCTTGGTATTCATAAAATAACCTGTCTGGGGTACACAAATGAAGCATGAGGGGAAACCTGAATAAATATATTTGTAATTAAAAAAATGCTAGAGAAAGGGATTTTGTTTTTAAATTGGAAGCTGTTTTGATAAAATTCAAAGTGTTCACAACTAAAAGAACCAGAACAGCTAAAAGGCAGCCGTGCATTGAAGATGCAGGGATAATCTACATATTTGATTGCAGCATTTGTTGCCTAAATGCAGAAAGAGTGGTGGCAACACAAAGCCCCAGTTTCTCCTGCAGGAATGTTCCTGTATTGAGGAATTGGGGGAATTGCTACCAAATGGAACAAAACCACCCAGAAACAGGGTGTGGCTGTCACCAGCTCAAAGCAGGATTTACTGTCACACTTCAGCAAAGAATTTAGGGCTGCAGGAATGAATCCATGACCAGAGGATGAGGCTGTAGTTGAGATCTACACCAGTGTGTGGGACCAGCTTGTAGGGGCATCACCAGTTTGCCTTTAGCCCTTGGATGTCCCAACTGGAGTGGTGTTGGAGCTCTCAGGCTGCTCCAGCCAAGCTCCAGAACAAGGGTGAGGGACACTGGGGTGGGATGGGATGGTTTCAGAGTTAGGAAGAAGCTGGTTCTGGGCTTGAATTCCATCCCATGTATTCCTCACTGAGTTAAGTCTTCCTCCTAAACACATAGGCTGTGCTTTCTCTTGGTGCATCGGAGTCCTGAGGGGGTAAACCCCCTGTTTTCTCTGTCCTCTGAAAAAATAATTAGGTATAGAAAAGGAAATAAAAGTGCTGTCTTGTGGCAAGGTGTCTCCAGACTAGGAGTGGGTGAAAAAGAGATGAACGAGGCCTGCAGGCTACCAGGGCATTGACTACACAAAGCCATAAAAGGCTGAGAATCTCCTCACTGAATTCACTGTCTTTGCTGGATACATGTGCTTACAAGTTGATGGGAGCAGACACAGAGATCTAATCTGCTGATGAGAAATCTTAAATTCAACCCGAGGTTAAGGGCTATGCTGTGGAACAACAGGCACACAGATACACCTGAGCTAAGACACCCAAAAATGAGGGACAAGGGCTTGGCAGGTCCCTGACGTGGCTTTGCTGTGGCAGAGTCGTCTCTTCTCCCTGGAGGAGGGAAGGTTGACTTTTAAATACTGAAATGAGGAGAATCATGAGCTAGAAACCCAGTTTTCTATGGAGAACTGGGTCTGGGGTGGCTGTTTTATTGCCTCTCAGGAGGCAAGTCTGGATAGAAAGAGTCTTTGTGTGTTGCCTTTCTCCCTCACTGAGTGTTACTGTGGGCAAGTGAGTGACATCTCTTGTCCTTCAAACCTTTCCTCTTCTTTGGAGCTGTCAAAGTGCTTTTGTCAACAAACATGAATAGATCCAGCCATTACTTTCTGTTGAAAAGCAAACCAAAGTTCACCTCAGGCTTGTAAGAAAGGAAAGCAGACAAAAGAAACCACCTTTTTTTCTAAATAAAATCTCATTTTTGTATTACTATTTGAATTACTTTAACTGTTCTTTCATGTACTAATCTTTAGACTTTTCTACTTTGTGAGCTCCACTTCATTTGTTAAGGTTTTTCAATCCTCAGTTGTTTGTTTCCAGTTGTTTTGGTTTGGTTTTCTAAAAAAGACATTCTTCTTGTATGTTCCCTGCTCTGGTTACAGTACTTTCATGAGAAGAAGAAAAGTATGATCTCACTTCTCATGATTTTAACAATTCCATTAGCTGATCCAAAAATAAACTATAAAAAAATACCACCACCACCACCCCCCATCTTTTGTGGCATGTTCCAGTGAGTGCTGATGTCCAGCCTGATCTAATAAAGCTTTAAATTGAGGTTTGAAGGTGTAGGAGGTGGTAAAAATGAATGACCTGTCTGCAAGGATTTACCTCTCCTCTCCCCTCTGAAAGGAATTTGCTTACAATTCCCCTCTTGCAGCTTTGCCTGTGAGGATCCCACTCTCTGACCTCTGTGTTATTAGTTATCCACCTTTTTTGCTGTCTCAGAGCCCTCAAACTTTTCAGCTCCCTCCTCTCTGATGCATCTGGGAGGTCACAGGACCTCTGTTCTCCTCTTGCCCCACTGCTCCTCTCCCTTTGCGTGCAGATGTGGTGGGTGACCTCCCCAAACCCTCTGTAGGCAAAGCTTCCCATGGGCTGCCCTCCCTTTTTGTGGAATTCACTGCAATGTGTCTTTGTCAGCTCACACCGGAGTGGTGGTTTAGTTGGGAATAATTTCCTTGGTCTCCAGAAAGAGAAAGGGAAGAATTTGCACAGAAACTTTGGTTCATCCAATCAAAGCCCCTTTTGGTGTTTCATAAATGACTCTGAGTGAAGTGCCTTGGTCCAAACAACCCTTCAAATGTATGTGACCCCGTGATTCCCAGTTTGTGTGACTTTGCCCATCCACCAGTGATCTGCTTTGCAAAACCAGCTCTGTAGGTCACTGCACATTCCAGGTTTACTCCGGACCACTTTGGCTTTGGGACTGTGGGCATCAACATCTATGGATGTAATGGAGGGAAAAAAGAGGCTTTCTTTCATGCTTAATACATATGGACATTTTAAGTATTATTTTATAGATTTATGAATATTTTTAGTTGTAAAATTTAATTTTTATAAATTAAAATGGCACACATTGAAGATTATTCCACTACATACATTTTTGGCATCATCCTACTCTGTCCTGCATTAGCCAAACTGGAACAGAAATGAGCAAAGTGAGACCAGGAAGGCCTATAGAAAGTTTCCCTATATAATATGGTTTCTTTCAAAGAAAGGGAAATATCCAAGTGTTTGCTGTTTTGCTGTAAAGTAGAAGTTCCACGAAGGACATTCAGTTTCTCTGGTGTAAAAATAATGCAAACTAGATCAGAAACATTTTCCTCCCCTGTTTTTCTGTCATTTGGTGCTGTACTGAGGAAACAGCCCCCAAAAGATGACAGATGTTTTCCTCTGACTGACCTGGAATGGAGTGGGTTTAATGTGTGCCAAATCCTGAAGTCCTTACTCAGGCAAAACTGCCCAAACCTGCATTAATCACAGAATAAATAATAATAATCACAGAATAAATAATAATGCCAGAAGGACGTGTTAAAAGCATCAAAATAAAATCCACTCAGTAATAAAGTGCAGAACAACTCAAGTGTGGCCCCAAATGGTGTGTTGTCCACAGAGCTCTGTCCTGGTGATGATCTGCTCCAAAGGGTTTGGGTGCCAGGGGAGGGCAGGGCATGGGCTGTGAAATGTTGGATGAATGGGAGGAAAAGAACAACCCATCCTCTGACCATCTCTGCTTTCCCTCAAGGCGAATTAAAGAACAGGAAATGCATTGACTGAAAACTTTCTTTCAATAAACACTCTCAAAAGTGTATCTGAGAGGGTGATTTAAGAGGACAATGACACAGAAGTGTATAATGAATCCGGACCTGTGCAGCTGCAATTGTATGGACTTTGCAGCAATAAAGTAGGTTAAAAGACAAATTAATTGTATGCTTCCTCTTCAAGAGAAAGAGCCAGTGGTAGTTACTATGGCAACTACTTGCAATTCATCCTATTAACTTTCTTATTGCAGGAACAATCAATAATGATACAGATCGCTTTAGGATAAAATATACATGAAGGCTTTTAAAAAAATATATTGTTTGCTCTACTTTCAAATAACATCTGATATGCTCTTGAAAAAGCAAAGACAATGTTAGACAGAAGCAGAACGTGGATTTGTCAGGAGGGAAAAAGATGGGTGAGTCAATTTGTACCAAAATCCATCTTCTCCTCTTAGCAACTTCAGCAAACTGCTCAGATTAATTTTTTGCCTGAAATGTTTTGGCATTTCTGTTCACTCTGATTGTGAAGGTTATTCCTTGGTTAAAGGTATAATGCTGTGTGCTGATGCCTCTGCTCAAACCAGCCAAGAGCATTCACACCCTCTCAGAGGAGGAGGTAACTACTGCAAAAGCCTTTTGGACATGCAGTGCTATCAAGGAGCAGCATAACTGATGCTCCACCTTCTTAAAGAGCTACTGCAGATCTCTATTTCACCTTATTTTTCACATGTGGACCAGCAAAAGGGATGCAGGCAGGTACCTCCTGCCCAGGCAGCAATGACAGCCAGGCCCAGTGTCCCTGCTGGTGGCTTTGGTCTGTAGGACACTGTAAATTCTCCATCTCCCCCTATTTCAGTTTTGTAGTTGCCAGGAGACATCAATACCTCGAGGTTTCCATCTCATCCATGGTATTTGCTTGCACTTTGTCCTGGAGGCTCCACTGGCTTTAGGGTCACTCAGCCACTGACAGAAAACTCCCCTTACATGCAGGGATCTGATTTCTGACTGTGCTGAAGAGGTTGGATTCTTCCAGAAGAATTTCAGGCTGTGTGCTTTGCCAGTGCAAGTTGGCTCTGTAGGGATGTCTGGGTGGGCAGCAGATACAAAGTGAACAATAGCAATCAGGACACTGGGTTGGGTCTTGAGAAATGTTTATTTAACTCAGCTGGGACTTTCCTGTGAGGGTTTATATTATAACTTCTGCCTCGTCTCACCTGGGGATGATCCTCTGCTCTCCTGCAAATATTAAGAATATGGAGAAGGCACAACTGTGAAGTACCTGCATGTGTCAGATTGATGGAGCTGTATGGCCTGAGAGTTGAGCCTTCTCAAGGGCATCCCAGAGCATTGCAAATATTAGCCTTGGGTTGCTTTAAGCATTTCTTTCCTAAGTCTTCCTTTTCTTGACTCAGACTAACTGCCTGCAAGCTGTAGGAACAATAAAATCCTCCTCCAAGCCCCAGTCCTTTCACATCCAAGTCACTGTTCCAACTCTCTTGTCATTGAACTCCTGTTACAGCAGGAGTTGGCGGCTCAGGCTCTGTTTATGTGCACAGAATTTTCTGAAGGTGCATTTCCCAAGCACAGGGACCTGAATCTGAGCTGCCTGGGAAGGAGGAAAGCTGGAACAGGAATATTGTCAGAGTTACAGAGGAGTTTGCACACCCTGACTCTCCACACCTGCTGTCATTTCAGAAGGCACAATTCTGCTTGTTTCTTCTGACTTACAGAAGTTGTTCCTTCCCATAATAATTCTAAATTCAGTTCATCTTCAAAGGGAGAATGCAAAATACTTTCAAATAGAAAAGTGGAAGTTATTGCACAAGTTAATTTACTGCAAACTGAAGCTTTTGATCTGCTGTTCTTAGATCACTTCATTATTATAAACATGACCTGAACAGTAACATCTTAACTTTCCTTTCCAAATCTCCCCTGCTACTGAGTCATTTCATTTTTTCCCATGTTACTTGAATTTTGCTCTTCAAGTCACCTTTGCCTCTTCTCTCTCTTGCTTCAAATTATGTATCTATTACACATTTCTCTTATCAAACAACCCCAAAGCACCTTTCCCTTGCAGCTGCCCATCCAGACAGAACAAAGACCCCAACCCTCCACATCTTACCTCAGAGTAATTTCTTTCTTACCTCCTTCTGGACTTTCTTCAGGCCACACAAAAGCTGCTTCTGGGTCATGGGGTTTCTCAAAGGACCATCTCAGTGTGGCTGCAAACATAGAGATGTCTCACCATAATTCTGTTATTGCTTTGTCTCAGGCCCAACAAAATTAAGCTTTACATAAAAGTATCTTTATTTACCTGACTGCCCTCTTGCTTTCCCCCCACCCCACTCTACCCCTTTAAAAAATATATATAAAATCAACAAATATCAATATCATTTACCAGCTTCAAACTTTGCCTTAATTTAAAGTGTTGGTGAGAAGAGAATGGAGCTAAAAAAAAGCCAAAAAACTGAGTACTTTTGGCTGGTTTTGTATAAAAGAACAATGAAATAACCAATAAACTAATCGATCTGTCAGTTTTAGGGTTTTTTTAAAGATGAATAGCAATTCCCAAAGGATGCACTTAAAAGCCCTACACAACTGATCTCTACTTTGAGACTTAATTCCTCCTCCCCTTTTAGTTTTTTCTCCTCCTCCTGCCTTCTGAAACTCTGTCTCAGTGTATTTGTAAAGCCCACAGTGCAATCTGAAGGCTCTCCCAACACCAGGAATGTTGTGCATGCTCAGAGTTCTCATCCAAGCAGTTCAGGTCTGTGAAAAACCCCCTCAAGATGTCATGAATCAAAACAGTATCACCATAAATTGCGTTTTAAGCCTGCTTAGAGTAGGAAAGCAATAACTGAGACTTCACAGGGAGGATTGTTCTGCTGTTAGAGAAACCTGAGCAGAGTTTCTGGGCAGTGTTTCAGTGGGGATCTCTGCAGCAGGAAGCACTCAGAGCTGAGAGAGGTGCCAGCACAGATGAGATGAGGAAACAAGAGCTGGCAAGGAAAGCATCAATTTGTGGTTCTTGCTGCCTCAGCTGCCACAGCCCCTGCTCCTGGGTGAGGGTTGGGACTGAGTGGCATGAAAGGAAAGAGAGGAGACCAAGCAGTCACTCGGAAAATAACTGAACATGCTTCAATGTTTGTTGGAAGTGGCTTTTTTTTTTTTTTGAGAAGAACTTAGTGCTGAACTCCCAACAACTGAGGAGCAGTGAAAGATTCACTAAACTTGCTCTATTTGAGATCACAAACATAAAAAGGCTCTCTTAAAATCCACGTGTAGGCATTTAACTGGCTGTTTGCATTTGTTTGCCTGAAATGGCCTGAACATGCAGAGTGAGTGAGAAAAGCTTCCCCAGGGCAGGAGCCAGAGCTGAGGCCACTTGGGTGGGATTCCTCCTGCTGAGACATCCAGAAGGCTTAAAAACCAAAATTATAACAGCAAGGGGGAAATAAAATGCCCTCTGCCTTCGACCTGAGATTTGCATTTCAGAATTCATTCCCCTCTTGAGTTACAGCTCTCTATAAATCTGATGACCTCTGGCCAGAAGAAATGAAGTTCAATGATTTTCTGATTTGTTTGAATATTACCCTCACAAAGAACTGAATGGCATGGAAAGCTGCAATTTATGGCATACTAAGCTGTATGAAACAGGTGGGTCTTCAAATGATCCTATTTTTAACTATTTTTGAAAAAGCATTATATATCCAACAAATTAAATAGGGAGTCAAAAATCTTCTACTGGAGGTCATGCCTTGCCTGTTATTCATTCAACAGGAATATTTATTTTGCTTTTTGACCAATAGTTGCTGTACCAATTCCCCTGTTTTCTTTAATTCTGTCTCACCATTTTTTTCAGTTAAAAAAGTGAAGAATTGACTAAAAAAGTGTCGAAATTGAGTGTCCATTTGCTGGTTCGAGCTGTGTAATGTCAGTGAAAATCCAGCTCATGATTTCAGTAGGTGCTGAGTTAGAGCCACACTTTGTGGCATTATCTCAGGTTTATGCATCTTCTCTTTTCTGTTTCATCTGAGCCAAGTTTTGGTGCCCTTCCTGCTGCTCCTACAGAGAAATTCTGCAGCCACTGCGACACCTGAGATGCACCCAATTTCTCCTGTAATTCCTTGAAGTTCCTTCTGTGTTTAAATAATGTCAACTTCAATTGGGTCTGAGATGAAGGGAGAGGAAAACTGAGGGATTGACTCCCTGGTCTCATGGTTAATGCACTGCGATTTGGGATGAGGAGAGGTGTCAAGTTCAATTCTCTGCTTCAAATAAGGAGGATGGATTTGAACTTAAATCTCCTGTATTCCCATGGTTAACCCTGGGCAGCTGAGCACTCGCTGCATTGCTCCTCTTCCCCTCCTGGTTCTTCCTGGGACAAGAAAACACTCAGATTTGTTCTCCAATGAGGAAACATTGAGAGAGTTGAGGTTGTCCAGCCTGGAGAAGAAAAGGCTCCAGGGAGACCTTAG
Organism: Myrmophylax atrothorax; assembly: GCA_026770055.1. Lineage (NCBI taxonomy): Eukaryota > Metazoa > Chordata > Aves > Passeriformes > Thamnophilidae > Myrmophylax > Myrmophylax atrothorax. Next base: position 18,490,553 of record JAOXXN010000175.1, on the reverse strand, counting down.
AGCATCTCCCAGTGCCTAAAAGGCTCTAAGAGAGCTGGAAAAGGACTTGGGAGAAGGGATGGAGTCTTAGAACTAGAGGTAGTGGTTTTAAACTGAAAGAGGGCAGGTTTAGATTATTTATTAGGAAGAAATCCTTCCCTGGGAGGGTGGGCAAACCCTGGCACAGGTTGCCCAGAGAAGCTGTGGCTGCCCCAGCCCTGGAGGAGTCCAAGGCCAGGTTGGATGGGGCTTGAAGCAACCTGGGCTGGTGGAAGGTGTCCCTGTCCATGGCAGGATGAACTGGATGATCCTTAAGGTCCCTTCCAACCCAAACCATTCTGTGATTTTGTGACTTATTGTGAATGGCAGAAGGTCCCCTCCAGCCAAGGGACAAGCACATCACCTCCCAAAAAGCAAGACTGAAGCCATAATACCTTCCCCAGTACCTCCTTCTGCAGATGCAGATGGTGTCACTGTAAGCTGCTTTTATTCAGGACTGGGATCACTGCACCCCATTTGGGGCATGAGGGACCTGAACATCCTACATGATCCAGAGGTGGGAAAGCAGAGCCAAGGTGGCATCCACTTTGTGGCCCTAAACCAGCAGCCCTGAGGTGAGATGCCTGAGCTGGGGGTAATCTCAGCCCTATTCCACCTCTCACACGTGTCTCCACGGGAGTGCTGGATGTACAGCCTGTCAGGAACTTCAAAGGAACGTGACATTAACAATCTATCAAGGTTTGCTCTTCCCTGAAGGTATCAAGAGCAGGACTCCCGCTGACATCAGTTAGCAGCCTCCAGCCTGCTGCCAATGCAATAAGTTTGTTTTTAAAGAGGTTAACAGCTCTGTGGGAAGGTCAGGGTGTACCTCACTCATCTCTGAGAGCAGTCAGCATCCATCAGAGCACACTCCAAACCCTGCAGGTGCTGGAGCTCCAGTGCTCAAGCACTGCCCCATATCTGTTCCAAAAACATGGGACTTCACTTTGCTATGAATTATTTTCAAAAGGAGCTTGACTTCTTTCTAGATAAAATATTGTGACTCGAGAAAGAAAACAAAGCACACAAGGGTTAAAACTGAGGCAGGATAAATAAATAATGTTTGGTAAGATAATGATCAGAGACCAGCTGTTGCTGAACAAACATTTATTATTATAAATCATCAAAGGTCTAATAAAATATACACTTACCAGAACAATACCAAACAAAAATGCTTATGTAATAATTAAATATGCAAAATTCACAGCTCCCCAGAGAATTTTTTCAGGGACAGGTCCAAATCTATTCCACTTGCTTGCAAATCACTCATAGACAGCAGTGTTAAAAATCCTCTGTCCTTGCTAAGATTTATTTAATCATTTAAAGCATGGCTTGTGTTGAGACAATGAAGACATAATTGGAAGATAACCCTGGTTATAACATAACAGTGGTGGAGAATTCCAAATAAATGCTCACATTATGCCCTTCTTTCTATGAGGAAAGAAGTGGGATTATTGAAAACGCTGGATGACAGGCTGTACTAACAGGTGCTTGGGTGAACCCTAAATTTCCTTGCATGACCTGGCAGCTGGAATGTTGCTGGAATTCAGCACAAAGCAGCCAAATCTGGAAGAGCACAGAAAGAAACACACAAAAAAAGGAACAATGCTGGTGAAAAACCTGGGAAAGGACAGAGGCTGGGAAATATCTTCCCTAGGAATGTGTGTGTATGTGTGGCAGCAGAGGGGAGCTGTGTTTTGGTTTCACAGAGCTATAAGCAGAGTGTATCAGCCCTCCTGGTGTGAGATCATGTAAGAATATGAGGCACAAATAGGCCCTGCAAAGCTAAGCAATACCAATGCATTCCCCCCAGGCAGAACGAGATAAAAATAACTTGGGTTTTGTGAGAACAGAGATAAGATAATAAATTGTTTTAAAACCAAACCCAAACCAGTCTCTTTAGATGTTGACAACAGCTGAGGATGCTGAAGCTGATGCTGAGGTCATGAACACTTCAGCTTTTCCAGACCAGACTCCTGAGCCTTCCCCCCAAATGCCCAGTTGTTGCCATGCAAATGGCAGTGTGTGAATTTGGCAGCTCCCAATCCCTCAGAGCGAAGCTGCTCTGACCCCACACTTTGAAACCTGAGCCTGAATGAAGCAGCAAATATTTCAAGGCACTGTGTGAAAGCTGAAGGGCAGGAGTGGGCAGGTGCAGAGTGCAGGTGCAGCTCAGGGCTGGGAGGAGTGTTTGCTTGCACATGTTACACCCCACCACTTCCATTTGCATCGTGTTCCTGCCCTTCCCTTGGAGCCTCTCCTGGGTCCCTGCAGAGGGAAGACTGAGCACTCTCAGCCTGTCAGCACTCGGTGCCACTGCAGTGACACTCCCTACAGGGGTGCTTTTCCAAGGCATGGCTTTTGACAGTGGCATCCAAAATGACAATCCCTGTTCTGCTTGGAAGTTTTTGGAGCCTCTTGCAGCCACTCTGGGTATTCAGTGTGTTGGGTGGAAAGCACTGGATGCTGCTGAGCTGCAGAGTGAAAGAATAATTTCCCTTTACTTGGTGGCAGGATGTTTGAGTGGCATGGGGTTAGGCTGAGCAGGTAATGAGTGGCTTTAAAAAGGACCTGAAGATACCACAGATTCACAAAATGACATTTTAATCATGCCTTGAGCAATTTGCTAATTACATTCAACTGCTCTTAGAGGAAAAACAGGAGTTGTCAGGATTTTGTAGAGACAAGCAGAAAATTGGTTTGGGTACACCACTGATTATTATGAATACCTCGGTGTCATATTATCCAGAAAAGACACAATGGCAAATCCCACCAAAAGTCATATTTGCAGTTCTCTTTCCAACCTTTTTTTTAATACAGTAAATTTGGTCATAACTTTATTCTTCCTTTTTTTTTTTTTTTTTTGCCTTGCAGTACATTTT
>JAOXXN010000175.1:18462190-18475324 GCA_026770055.1 Myrmophylax atrothorax | reverse complement strand
AGGGCTTGGAGCAGCCTGGGCTGGTGGGAGGTGTCCCTGCCCATGGCAGGGGTGGCACTGGGTGGGCTTTAAGGTCCTTCCATCCCAATCCATTCTGGGAGTGCCTGATGAGACACAGACAGTGTAAGAACCGTGCTTGGAACCTGCCAGCACTTCCAGAGCTGCAGATGGAGCATGGCCATCATCCTTTCCTGGGAATCCCTTCAGCTGGGATGGAACAGAGTCATGCAAAGCCCCTTGATTTTAATCCAGCTAGTGTGGCTGAAATTAAAGTCAATGGGGGCTATGCACAGGCCTCCAGGGGAGTATAGACTTCATAGTGTGCTAATTAAAAAATATTCCCCTATTGTACCTTACCCCACTCTTATAACCAATTTCCTCTGCAGAACTGATTAGCATACTAATGGCATTCCCTCCAGTTCACAAATAGAGCTCCAGTTGAGAATATCCATTAAATGCAAAGTTATAGAACCTGGGAGGTGCAATGTGGGAAGCAAAACTTAGTGTGAGTTTACTTTGTTACCACTTTTTTCAGCTTTAGTTTTCAGTGCTCACACAACAATAACTGGCAGGTGGAGAAAACTGAGGAGGCCAAAGACATTTTCCATCCTGCACTTCCTTCCTAAGTGAATTTTGAAGTTTGACTTCTCTGTCTCTTTATCTGATTTCTCTTTACTCTCTTTCTGCTGATTTGAAGTCTTCCCCTCCCCTTCTCTCTGTGTTATCTTTACTTTTCCTATTTTCCCAAGGTGTGGAGGTGTCCATGGCATTCTTCATCCCTTACAAGCTTCCAGACTCTCCTGGTTCAGTGGGTTTCAGCAAGGACTCAGTCCTGGAAGTGTTTGCAACAGAGCAATGAGAAATAAACTTTAAGAAGATTAGGGCTGTGTGGAATTTGACTACCAGTGCTGCTTCCCAGGGAATCCCTGTGGTTTCTTGTTGTTTTCCACCCAAACCAAGACCATTCATGAGACATAAATGTCCATTTAAGAGAGAATATAAAGAGAAAATAAAAAAAAAAAGTAACAGAAATGTAATGTATCTCCAAACAACAAATATTTTGATGTTGTCCAATAACTTTCAGCTACAGTTTTCCTGGGTTTATTCTCAAGCAGGGTATCAGTAGCATCAAGATTTCACTCCAGGTTTCTTATGGAATTCTCCTCATGGGAACAGGACTCAGAGCAATATCTGTTCTACAAGAACAATCATCTCCCTTGGAGGCTGTGGAAGAGACACTTGGTCATGCCCCCTTTTAAGGCTGATCCCAAGGAGTTGAATCCCTCCCCATGCCCATCTCTGTAGCAGGTTAAGCCAAGGTGCCTTTGGCAAACAACCTTCAAGGCTCCAGACATTGCCAAGGCCTTGGCAAACATGGGTGGAAAAGCAAAAAATTGTAATACAAAGATGTACCTCCAGGGAGCCTCAGAATCAGACAAAACTTCCTTCCTTCAGGCATGAGGTAAAAAAAAAGAATGCAAACAGATACTTTGGTTCAATGGGCTTAAATTGTTCTAACTGATGTGAAGGCTGCAGCTTCCTCTGACAAGGACAGTGAAGACATGTCAGACTGAGACAGAAATGCTGGCAAGGACCATCTAATAACCAGCTCCCTGATGGGATGGAAATATCTTTTTACTTGTAGTGAATAAGTGACAAAATATGTGCTTGCTGAATAACAGAAATAACTCTGAGCAATAAATTCAAAACAGACTCAAGTTTGAAAATCACTTTTTTCTGCCAAGGTTCCAAACTCTTGTAATCCCTCTCTCTTTGACACAGCACTGCTTGGAGAAAGCTCTGTGGCTCTGCCTTTTGCTGTGGGGGCTAATATAGAAATAATCTACCTGTAATTAAAAAAGATAGATATCTTCCAGCTCGAAGATTACAGCTCATTACTTTCCTTGGTCTCATGTGCAAAGCAGTCTCATCTGTCTTGTCAAAGAATGTAATCCAGGAGCCTTGGCTCTTTGAAAAGCATAAAGGTTTCACAGAAGGACACTGGATAGGAAAAAGAACTTGTGTTGGATGGAGAGAGAAGGAGGGAAAGTTCTGGCCTTGGATACGGCGTCACGCCACGAGCACCGACAGTGGGTTTGTCATTAGTTCAGTCTGTGTTGTCCTGCACAATATGTTAATAGTTGATATGATTTGTCATGGGTTTATTGCAAGCAAAAGCAGGAGCTGAAGAGAATTCAGGAGGGGCTGCTGTGTCCTTGGCTCGCTGAGTCCTTGGTGGAAAGAGCCACATGGAGAGCAAGGACAGGGAGGGTCCTTCCCCATGGACAACGTGTGGCTCAGCAGCACATGCTGAATGTGCTGTAAATAGAGAGTAGGAATGCCAAGTCATTTGCCCAGGAGAGACTGGCAGAACTCACTGGGTTCATTTTGTGTTCAGGGGTGGAATGGTGAGTAGCCCAAAGTGCTTTGGTGTCTCAGGAAACTGCCCCTTGTTGCAATCGCCTGCAAGGCACACACAGAGTTTGTTCTCAAAGTCACCAAGTGCTGCCAGTTACCTCCTGCCTCCTGCCAGTGTAAAGCTGGCACTGATGGATTATTGAGATGTTTTGAGCAACCTGAGCTAGTGGAACATGTCCCTGCCCATGGCAGGGGGTTGGAACAAGGTGATCTTTAAGGTCCCTTTCAACCCAAACCATCCTGCGCTTCTAAGTTTAAAACCTGAAATTCCAAACCAGAGATGGCTAATCAAGATTTCAGGACATGCTGTATTTTACAGTCTGTGGGGTAACTGTGATTTCTAAACTAAGCATCCACAAACTACTTGACACATCTTCATCTTTTGTGCATAGGTCCATTTAAAAGAAAAAGGCCACACATGAAATGCTTGATAGAAAAGTGATCACGGGGGGAAAACACATCTTGGTCTGGTTCCCATGACAAAGCTCATGTGCTGGCAGCCTATTCTAAGCAATCACACACTGAGAGTTCTTGTGAAGGGCAGGGCACTTGGACAGCTAAGGACTGGAATCAAGTCCTCACAATGGTGATGGTAACGAAAAGAAATATTTTAAAAAGAGACTCAGCCCTCAGTTGATCAGTGGATGGGAGAGACGAGTCCCTGAGGAAATCTGGGGAATGGAAATAAGAATGCCTTGCTAGAATATAACAGGAGGGAGGAAAAAAGTTAAGGCAACTTGTCTATTCTTTTACATGTGGAGGCAACTGTTAGATTTGATGAGGCCATGTTGTAAAACTCTGATCTGCCCCTCCTGTGTGCCAGTCTCCTGCTCGCCCTCGCTGTGCTGCACTGACACATCCCACTGTGCCTGCTCTAATTGGAGCTCTTTGAGCCTATTTGCAGCATCTTTAGCAAAGCAGAATGTATGGGAAAATAAAGCAAGTTGTGCTTGCGGAAGAACAGTTTCACAGGAGGTGCTGAGGAATTATATCCCTGTTAAGGCTGTGTGTAAGCTGGGGCTAAAGGTTGCAGTGGAATATGTGAAGCAAACCCACTGGAAAGGTCTCCTGGGCACCAGGTGGTCCAACATGAACAGCTTAACACACATAAAGAGCTGTGTGCTCCTTAAACTGTTAGCAATCTTTAAATCTTGGGTGAAATAGTGCCTGGGTGATCAATTCTTAAGCACAAGGCTCTCTGGCCTCTATTGTGGAGTGCAGAAAGGGAGATAAAATGCAGATCCTGCTGCTTTGGGGGAAGACAAGGTGTCTTTTAACTTCTGATCTCAGCAGTGGCTGTTTTCCACTCAGCAGAACACTTAGAGATGTGATTGAGAAGGAATTAGGAAAAAATGAAAGATTTATAGGGGAAGCAGAACTGTTATTAAGGTCTGTTTATAAGTAATGAAAAGGGATAAAGTGACCAGAGACTGAGTGAGTGGCAGAGCTGAACTGAGGAAGGTAAATGAATTCCCACAAAAATCCTGGTGAGGCTCCTGGAAATACAATATATTTAAGTGGCCTTAAGCTGAGGGAGGGCAGGTTTAGGTTGGATATTGGGAAGAAATGATTTCTTGTGAGGAGGGGCAGACTTGCAAGGAAATACTCCATATACTCTATCCTGCTAATTGTGATTTCAGATTATAGATTCAAACCCCTTTGTTTACTGTCTTACAGGAGCACAGAGGTGTGTTAGCAAAGGTACACGGCATTCCCAGCAGGATACTGGGGGAGGAGAGAAAGGATTCCATCCACTGAAAAGCTTCAAAATTCTGTGAGCAACATCTGCCTCAAAATGATTGAAACCATCACCTGTGTTAGAGCAGGGAAAATTTCATTTTTCAAGATGTAATTAATGTTTCACTGTTGGACTTTTTTTTGTCCAGGCATAAAAGAGCAGGTTGTGTTCTGTCTGTAAAATTTACTTAATTCCATTTTTCTCTTGTGTCTGTTTTGGTCGGATTTGGCTGCTTTCATATTTCAGAGTGTAACTTTGAGGCAGACAAAGAGTATAAACTGCATATGGAAGGAGTGATAAAAAAACCAAGCATGATGTTTGCAGAGAATAATCCCTGCTGAATTACCACGGTACACCTTTGATTAGAAAGGCAGAGTGTGCTGGAGTGGGAGGTGTGGGAAGCACTGCAGTGTGGCACGGAGGGATGGGGAGATGTGTGACAGCTCTCAGAGTTCTGGCCCAGTTAAATCTGCTTGAGTGCAAGATTATATCACTGCACCTGAAAATAGAAAGTCTTTAGAAGAACACAAAGTCAGTGATTAATGATTATTTGGGAAGAGACTTGGGATGGATGAAAAAGCAGCAATGACTGAAGCACCTTCTGCTCCTCCCATCCCTCTCCCTCCCTACACCTCCTTTTCCCACGCCAAACTCCTGCCCTGCTTCTAGTCCTAATTGTTAACAGGAATAATTAACCCCTCTGTACTTTTTAAAGTAGCCAAGCAATTTGCAGGGCATTTCTTTGGGGTGCCTTGATTCTTTTTGGGTACAGCTGCCAAAAGGGAGGGGAAAAATAAAGGTCATTTTGCCCACTGGCAGTTGGAGAGTTTAACCAAAACCAGGCACCACTTCAGCAAGGCAAGAAGGGTTTTTATTTGGTTTTCTTGTTGTTTTCTTGGGGGGTTTTTTTGGTTGTTTGTTATTTTATAAATTCATGAATCTTCTTTCCCACTGCATAAGCCCTGAATACAAATTTGTTTTATTGGCCATTTCACAGCTGTTGATTAAAATAGTTCATAACAAAACTGCAAATGTGCTGTATTTGAAGGAGTTTCACTGAAAAGAATAGCCCATTTCTCTCCCAAGTCAAATCCTGACAATAGATAGGGAATTAAATGACTCAGTGGTCAATTAAAATAATACATATGCAAAGTTCTTTCCAATGTAAAGACAGGGGAAGGAAGCAAATGAAGACAGTGGATAAAAGGTTAATTAAAGGTCAAGTCATGTCTCATAAAACATCAGGCATAGGGAATAAAAAGCAACAAAAGGCTAACAGAATAAAATCAAAGAATAGCAGAAGATTGATGGTAAAAAGAAAAGTAGAAAAAGAAAGGAATCTTGCTGTAGATATGAATATGAATAATAAAACATGTTTCAAATGCATGTGGAAAGACCTAACTAAGTAGGAAGCCAGGCCTCCAGGAGACAGCCAAACAAATGTATTGACTGAGGAAGCAGCCCTTGATAAATAATTAAAGAAATGATTTGCTTCATTGTTCCCTGGGGAGCTGAAGGGACAGATGCTGGCAGCTGCTCTACATCTTGTGGCAGGGAGGGCTCCCAGGACCCCGAGGGTGGCAGGGATGGAGCTGCAGCCACACACAACTCCCTGCACTGCTTGTGTGGGAATGGAAAGGCAAAGGGGAAAAGGGGAAAGGAAGATATACATGTACATAAATAGAGGGGTTCCTGGCTGTCGTGCTCCAATATGGACATTTCCTTGGACTGCAGTCCAAGGCACTAAGTTAGACAAGTCAATGGAAACTTATGTCTCAGAGAAAAAAACCCTCCTTTCTCCATTTGTGTGAGCTAACAAGCAGAAACATGAAAAATAAAATCCTTGAGGGCTGCAGCAGCCAGTAGTTTTTATCTGAATTAATAGCTTGGGGTGAATGCGAGGATCCTTCAGAGCCCTTCTTGACCTGCTCACTTTGAATTAAACTGCATTTTGCTGTCACTGTGATTTAACTTTCTGTTCGTTGCCTTATGATTTAAGAATACACCGTTTCCCTGCTGAAAATAGAGCTTGTAAGAGGAACTTGGGTTTCAGCTCAGTTGCTTAATATGTTGATAGCAAAGTCTGCACTATGCTGGCTTTTCTTACTTTTGGGGGAGTCTTGTTAAAAGACATTCTATTATATTCTGCTCTAAAAAGCCTTTGAAAGGACAGGAAATAATGTACTGCTCGCAGAACTGGGATTTTGAGATGTATTGCATTTACTCTGTAAATGCACAGCCTTATTAGCTCCAAAAGAGAAATAGAAGGAGGGGGATTTTCACTGACAAATGATATCTTGGGTCATGAGTCAAGGATGCCTTTCAGAACATTTCTAACTTGAAGTGCATGAGTTGTTCTTGGGAAGAAATATTAGGCTTTCCTGAAAAGAAGCCTCACTGTGAGCACATCAGGCTGCAGAAAGACATGGAAGTGGCACAGGAGGAAGAGCTAAACGTGAGGAAAGGGCACAGACTCTCTTCTGCCCTTGTGTGAAAGTGCCAGGCTCTCCCTTTGTCACTCAGCCCTGTCGCCTCTCGGCTCTCCCTGCTCTCAAAATCCATTTGCATTACTGTGGTTATGCCTGATGGGAAAAACTCCAGTGTTAGATGAGACAGTCGAGATCAGCTGTGCTCAAACATGAACAGAGAGGACACACAATGGTTTGTGTGTGTCCCAGGAGCATCTCCTGCCTGCTCACACTTGGGCACAGCCAGAATACAGAAGTTCCGTGTGGGCCCCACAAACAGCTCTTGCTGCAAAGGGGGGAACCCACACTGGGAGTGGTGGAGCAGAGCCTGGGATGTGCCAGGTACGTGGGACAGTCCTCAGCACTGGGAAAGAAATTGGTTCTGAACCTGGCACTGTGTCTGCTGCATTTTCCACTTCATCTGTCTGACTGTATTCCACCCAACAATGGGACCTTCACTGGGACTCTGCAATGGGCTCCAGGCAAAGCGGAGTCACCGTATCCAAACTCATCTGCTGCCTCAGGTATCCCTGCAACCTCAGGAGATGCCCAACAGGCTTCTGCTCTCCACTGCCCCTGCAAAGCCTGCCCTTTGTGGTAAGCCCTGTGGCCTGTGTCCCTGTCACCCCTGCAGATGGGGAGCTGGGGGCCCAGGGCTGGGAACCACGAGTGGCAAAGGAAGCTGGTGCAATCCAAATGTGGTGGTGGGCTGATGTGGGAGAGATTTCTGACTCGTAACATACTTTGCAACCCTGGAAATCTACTGGGTTAGGGCAGCAGCTGTTCTAGAAATATGATATGTAGGGTAAAGGAGCCTTCCTGGAGTGTGCTGTAATATCAGTGATGCTGCAAATACACCACAAATCTCCCAGAAGACCAACTAGAACACAAGCTGTTTCACTTTTCAAAGGTGCAATGTTGCACTGTTTGCTTTCATTTCTTTCTGAGATGAAACAAAGACAAATCCAGCTTCTTTGGAAGTGCCCTTTGTCACAAGAACCCCAAGATACCAGGGCAGAGGAGAGAGAGTCAAGCCCTGGGTGTTTTGCCTGGAGCAAACAAGACTGAACAGGGCAAAACTCCACCAGGGGCACACCAACAAAATGAAAAATATTAGGGTTTTTTTTACATTTTTAAACAATAAAGAAAAAGGTGTAATGGGACTTTTTGGATCCTTGTAGATGTAGCCAGCCTCAGGAGGACCCTGAGGGGGTGAATTTTCCACTCCACATCTCAACATCAAGGGAAAAGGAACTCTCCAGGAGCCTAATGAACCCTGAATAGCCTTTCTCCTTCTCATTGACTTTTCACCAATGAAACCAGGTGAGTTGAAATTCTCTCCTCCCTGGGCTGTTCTATTTCATTTTCTTCTCTCTCACGTCTAATCTAACTCAATACCTACTATTTAATTTCAACAAGGCTGGATAATGTTTCCTTTAAAAAATGCTGCTTTGTTCCACAGCTCTTCATTACAAGGTCTGAATTACTCAATCCCCTCCTTTTGTCTCTTTTGCTTGTTTATCTTCTTCTTTCCTCTCCTGTATTGATACTGGACAATAAGAAAACATACAAAGCATACAAATGCTTTTTTAAAAAGCCTACTTTTCCCATTTGTGCCTCACCCAAGTCACTGCAGCTTTTACTTCTGCTCCTGCAAAGTGTCCAGATGTCACCTGAAAAAAAACAAAAGTATGAAGTTCTACAACAATATTTTAGACTTTTTTTTTTGGAAAAAAAAAAAAAAGAACTGGTGAGCTGTGGGTTGAGGAAAACTGCAAATACCTACTCTGGAACTTATAAATCACTATCCTGCTATTTCTGGCTTTGCTTTAAAACTGCTGGAAGTCAGAAAGGAGGGATTTTAATTCTTTTGCCCCTGTAGATATTCAGGAGAATTTCCCACTTTGTCACTGAGCTGTTCAGCTACTCCAGCAAGGAGCTCAGTAGGAGAAGAGCTCTGCAGCTGGAGGGATGAGATGGAAATGTTGGCATCGTTGCACTGTATTAAACAAGCTCTATGATTACATTTGCTACAGTTCCTCTTTGAATTTAATGGAAAACTTTATATTGATGGAATGCCTGATTAATAGGGATTTATAACAGAAGCTCTGTTAATGTGGAAAGCATATAAATCTCATATATCTGCATCTATTGCTCCTCTTTACCAGATTATTTTCACTTGGTTCAGGATTTAACTCTGGTAGGAAACACCTCCTGTGAACAAAAATCCAATGGCTGTACCAAGAATGCAGCACTGCAATTTGCAACTATTTTTTAAAGCCCTCCAATTTAATTACATGAAAAAAACCTCAGATTAAAACAAATGTTTATCCTCAGCTTTGAGAGGCTTCAGATTCAGCAGCTTCACTAATAGGTGATGGTGACAGAGGGTTTGCTCTGACATTAATGCAGTCCCCGACTCAACCTGAGTCTCTCACCCAGCTCAGGATATGACACCATGTAATTTGTTCAAATCCTTAAGTCTTTTTCATGCTTTTTTCCCCTCTCCAGAGCTTTTCCTATTGTAGAGCCATCCATGGATTTACACTGGCATAAAACTGCTGTGAGAGGGGAGAACATTAGGTGGGGGTTTTGTCTTGACTGTTCCAGTCTTGCCTCTCCCCACCTTCTCCTGGCCCTGGGAGCAGCACTGGGACAACCTTGGGACCAGTTGGGATCTGGGGAGATCTCAGGAGCCCTCAGTGCCTCAACAAGACAAGGTTGGGGGGTACCATCACTTTTTAGCTTGGATGGGTGGGTTTTAGAGGCTTCTGATTTCATTAACTTGCTAACCAGGTACTTGGTATATGTAAAGTAAATTCACCAGCCAACAGACATGAGCCATTTCATTTTTGAGTCATTTCTGCCTTCTAGATCTTAGATTTCACCTGATTTTATAAAACTTAATGCAGCCTCCCTGCTTCGTGCCAGATCCATACATGTTTGAAAACATGGCTGATGGAAAGAGGAAAAATCCAACCCAAATTAATAAAGTTTTCCATTTTCCATTTATTACATATTTTATTGATAGGAACAGAAGGAATCCACGTTCCTGCTAATGCTTTTTGGTGTGGCATATTGGGGTATTGATCAGTGTTGCTGAGAGCAATGGTTGGCTTCGTGGGAGATTGCCTGAATAAAGATTTCAGGACTGGGCTCTCCAGCACTTAAAATGTTTCATTACTCAAGATCCTGGAGTATGAAGATTCTTGCAGAGGATGTGTTTTGCACTGCAATGTAATTGAAACATATATCCTGGGTAAGAGATGCCTTAGACTATGCTGAAATAAATACATGGCATGGTAGACAGAGTTCCTATTGAGAGAGGTAAATGGCTCACCTATTAAAACATGACATATTGAATCAGGTACATCACTGGGAAGCCACAGGTCTAGGCAGTGCTTTGCCATAAATTTCTTTCTATCTGACAATTTTGCACGGCAACATTTAGAGGCAAACCCTTGCTTACTTTAGGTACAGCTTTTGGGACATAGTGAGACAGCACTGTCGAAGTGGAATGCGTTTAAATTTATGTATTTCTTGATTAGGGTTTGGGTTTATGTCCCTTGTTTAGTCAGACTGGTTTGCATGTGAGGCACATAAGCACAGTTGCAGCATAAGAGGAAAAAGGTGTGACATGGAAAAGAAAGAAGGAAATGAATTCTTGGCCATGAACTTTTATTCATGAAATTATCTATAAATTGTATTTTGGCATTGAGGTTCATTCTTTAAAACCTCCACTTATTCTACTTTTCTGCAGATTTGTTCATAGCAGAAAAAGAAAAGTAGGACAATTATTCCAAATATAAAATGTTTTTTGCAATTAGTAGAGGCACCAAAAAAAGAGGTGCTATTTTAAAAATGCAGCTCTCATCTTTATCTCAAATGCTGATGTCTTAAATTGTTCCAGTACAAATCTGCAGTCACTTTTCTTGCTGCAGTTTTAAAAAGTACGTATGAGTGTCTAAATTAATACCAATTATTTCTTTTAAGTACTACTTAAGCAAGGTTGAGAGCAGCCTGAGGCAAACACTTGAGTAAAATGGGTGTCTCTCTGTCAGTCAAAGTTGGTGTGTTTGCAAAGAGACGAAGCAGCATCCTGATTTATTCACTATGTATCAACACAATCTGGCTTTTTTTCCCTTTTCTTTTCCCATTACTAGATATTGGTGCAGTGCAATATTTTGTATGTCAAAAGAAGAAAATGTTCTATCCACATTCCCTTCCCCAGGGTCTGAGTTTGCCTGTCAAGCAACCAGAAGACAGAGCTGATAATGGTAACGACGCAGCAGAATTCCCTGCCCTGAAAATAACTCCCCATGAATTCTTCATAGGAACAGTCCTCAAAATACCCACGGGCTGGGACCCCAGCCCAGCACAGTATTAGCAGCATGTCTTTGACTTCCAGTTGTTCCACCTTCATTTTAGTCTCACCCTAAAATTAAAAAATAAAATAACTCCTAGTTTTCTTTCCCTCCCCAAACACATTGAAATGCAGCCCCCGAAATTTCAAGCCCAGATGATTTTTATCTGTGCTGCTGCAGAGCTGTTGTTTTTCTTCAGAGCTGCTTTTTTCCCCCCCTCCTCTTTGGCTTTGGAACACAAATGATGTCCCAGGTGGATGAGCGAGCCAGGGAGGTCAGTGGGACCACTGACTCCTCCTCTCACCTGTTGCAGCTCCAGCATCGCCACCTCAGGCCCTCCCTCTGTGCCCTGCAGAATAACACTTGATGCTGGAGGGCTCCTGTCACCTCTCTGCAATCACAGACAGCAGCATTTAGTTTTCATTGAAGATTTTATTTGCAAAAGACTCATAGTTTCTTTGTCTTGAAGACCAATGTATCCCTGAGACAGATGGAGAACTGATGTAGGGAAGTGTCTGGAGTTCTCTCTGGGAAAGGCAGTGCAGCACCTTGATGGGTTTTCCCTTATGACCAGGGAATTGCAGCCACCGGGATCCAGATTTGTGAGCAAAATATTGCCTGTTTGACCCAAAATTTCATGTTTGGCCTCTCTCAGCCATTTGCTTGAGACCTGCATGGTGAGACAGATGCCAGTTGTTATGGAGAGACATTCATGGTCCTTGAAGAAAGAATAAGAATCAGGAAGCCAGTGCTAGGATTGTTATTTATGGCCCCCAGTGGGAGCTGTTTCCTCTGGAGCTCTGCAGAGGGGACTCAGTGGCACAGGGAGTTTGGGATGGTGGGATAAGAGGAGCACCTTCCATCCCCTCCCCTGCATTTGGAGAGTTCTTCACCTCCTTTCCCACACAGAGAACACTGCTGGAGTTAAAGGCAAGAGGGGTTATTAATGGAGAAATGCACTGTGGTGGCAGCGCTGCAGCAGATCCAGGCAGGACTCGGATCCCACCTGAGCAACCACAGAGTTCCCAAATTGCTGGAAATGATAAACAGGATGAGCCAACACAGATCCTTTATATTTTTGCCTTTCTAACCACATGTCTGCAAGAATGACATAATGACCCACTAAATAATATCCAGACCCCAGGAGAGATTTGCTGTTGGGGCGTATTATCACAGCTCCACCACAAATATTGGCTCTGGGGCAGCAGGAGCTGCTTGTGCTCTCTCGCAGACTCCGGTTCTCATGCTTGTCTAAGGGCAGACTCTTTTCAATGATGAATGAGGAAATTATGGTGGTAAACAAGTGTTTGATCTAGCACTGAAAAAACCAAAAAGATATTAAAAAGATTTTGCCGAAGTGAGGCTAATTCGAATTGGAAATGAACATTCTAGTTATTAAAATAACTTGTCTTGCAATTGAATGGACTTTCTGTGCCATGACACTCTTGAATCAAAAGCAGTTGGCTTTAAGACAGAACCACAGAGGATGGGCTTGGTGGATAAATTACTGAGGGAAGCTGTTCAGCCCACATTATCCACCACAGCAGACAGTGTGTAGAGAAAAAAATCAGGGATTTTATTATTCTCATGTACATTCCTCAGTTTAGAAATCAGTTTTGGAGATGTTCAGACATTGTGTTCTCAGTAAGCAGCAAGTGGTTATTCCTTTGTTGAAAATGTTAATGAGGGACTAAGAGCTGGTTTTATCTCATTTGACAGTTAAGAAGAAAATTGTGATGTAAGTAAGAGAAATTATGGAAGCCTTCTCCTGGGAAAGAGAACAGAAGAAAAATTTTAAAAGAAAATAGGGAAGAGGCATTAATTCCAAGCCCAGTAGCATGAGAGAATATTTTGCACATTTTAATGATTTTAAATTTTGCTGTCTTTTAATGCCAGCAAAGTCTTGAATGTTTTGTTGCTGAACTCAGTATTTCATGTCATCATTCTTGTTGAAGGATAATTCCACTGTCTTTACTTTGTAAAGAGGATGAAGGAAAACTCTCCACCTCCTGCTGCCTGGAAATCAATGACAGTTTTACCATGATTTCACTGGAAGCAGGATCAAAGTTTATAATAATTTTTGTTGCTTTTATGGTTAATAAATATTATTTAATGCTGCAGTAGTGCTGCAGTAAGATCCCTGTAA
>JAOXXN010000175.1:18443992-18462090 GCA_026770055.1 Myrmophylax atrothorax | reverse complement strand
CATTCCAAAGGCAATTACATAAGCAGATTCTCAAGCATAGATCAGTTACAAAGACTTCACAAACAAACCGTTATTTTCCCTCCCCACACATGTGTCAGGTTTATCTTATCCAGCTACCTACTCCTCATACCCGTTCCCTTAACTACAGTCTGTTCCAACCCATATCTTCGAAGGTCAGCCTGTCGTCCCTATGTTTTGCCTACCCCCTTAAGGTTCCCCTAATTAGCACATTCCTAACTTGTTACACTACTCCTGCAGTTTCCCCTGGCCTACATACAGAATCTATCCTTAGCATAACTACTTCTACTATTCATATTAAAATCATTTATTTCCTGATTTACAAGGGTCTTTCCACACTCCCCACATTCGTAGGGCCTCTCCCCTGTGTGCGTGTGCTGATGAACCACCAGACCCGAGCTTCTCAAAAACCTCTTCCCGCACTCGGAGCACGTGTAGGGATGTTTCACAGTGTGAATCTTCTGGTGGCAGATGAGGGTGGAGCTCCATTTAAGGCTCTTTCCACATTCCAAACACTTGTAGGGACTCTCATCCGTGTGTTCCTCTTGGTGGAAAAAGAGTCTGGAGACCTGGCTGAAGCACTTCCCACATTCCAAGTGCTGGTAGGGCTTCTCCCCAGGGGGAAACTGAACATGGACCACCAGGTCAGTGCTCCTGCTGACGCTCCGGCGGCTTCCCGGGACTGGCTGGGTTTTTCCTTCTCAGAACACCCTGGGCTGGCTTGAGAGCTCCTCCTTCGCTGGGATCCCCGTGGCTTTCCCTGCCCGGTGACCTCCTGCGCCCTGGAGCCCTTTAAAACGGCCTCAGCCACGAGGCTCTGCCGGGGGGATTTGTGCTCCGTGCTCTCCGTGCTCAGCTCGGGGCCTGGGGCAGGAAGGAACAAGGTGTAGCATACAAAGAGAAGCCAAAAATATGTTTCTCCATTGTCTTCTGCCTCTCAGTACATCCTGCTAACATCGCTCTGTCAGCTTTGGTGGAGAAGCTTTCTCAAGGAAATACTTGCTGCCAAGGATCCTGCCTTTGTCATTGATTTCCGAACATCTGGACCTGACCACACTTGACTACGTGCCAAAAAGCATGTGCAGCCATCGGAAAGCATTATAAAAGCCTGAGAATGAACTGGAAAATTAGAGGAGCAAGAGAAAAGGAGAAACTAGGGAACCTTGCCTGGTTTCTTCTGAGCTCTCCTCTCAGCTCGCCTCACCTTTCTTCCAACACCACCGGATTCTCAGCGGCCTAGAGCGAGAGAGCCTGCCGGCCTGGAGAGGGACTGAGACTGCATGCCTGAGGTACATCCTTTCACTGTATTTTTCTCTTAAGGGCTAAAATAACGGCAGCCTTTTTTGCAGCTAAACCAGAGGCCAGCCGGTCGGCGTGAGGGGTAATAATGTGCATCCTGCATTTCAAAAGACTTACCACCCTCCTGCAGCTCACAGACAACATCAAATTGTGGCAGAAACCCAGAGAGAGAAACTGCACTTTCCCTCCTCCCCCCTGCTTACATCGATACGGCACGCAGTAGTTTTTTCCTGGTGGTGACTTTTCTCTGCTTCTGTAAGTAATTCTAAGCGTTTTTCCTAACTTTTCTTATTTTTCCTCTTTTCCTTTTGCATCTCTCTAGCAATCAATTAATAAAAATCAAGTTTTGGTATTTACAGATAACTTGTTTGAGTTTTCATTTTGCTCAAGACAATATTCGAACTTCTAGTTCAATCTGCATCACAATTAAGCAAATCTGAACGTTACACCGGGTCGCTGCTGCAGCCAGGGCGGGCCGGCCACGACACTGCAGGCGGCGGTGGGACTGGAGCGGACACTGGGGCCCCAGTGCCAAAACCAGGAGCAGCAGCAGTGGCAGGGAAAACTGGCTCACTGCACGGTAGCAGCAAGGAGAGCAGCAACGGCTCCTCTCCCACAGCACACACAGCGCCAGAGCCCTGTGTAGTCCCCAAGAACAAAAGAGACCATCTGAGCCCGTTTCCCACCACACCTTTCCCCAGTCTCCCCCACCCAAAACGATCAAGAAGGAATTGGTAGCAGTTAACTACTTCTTTTGTTAACTAATGGCACGGAGAGTTACTGGCAGGGAGAGAATTTACATCAAAACTACAACACAAGTTTATTGCCTGAGGAAGCAGCCCTTGATAAATAATTCAAGAATTCTTTGCTTCACTTTTCCCTGGGGAGCTCAAGGGACAGGTGCTGGCAGCTGCTCTACATCTTGTGGCTGCTGGAGGCGTGGCAGGGAGGGCTCCCAGGACCCCGAGGGCGGAAGGGATGGAGCTGCAGCCACACACAACTCTTCCCACTGCCTGGGTGGGAATGGAAAGGCAAAGGGAAAAGGGGGAAAGGAAGATACATATGGACCTAAATTGTGGGGTTTCTGGCTGTGGTGCTCCAATAAGGACATTTTCTGAGGACTACAGTCCAAGGCACTAAGTTAGGCAAGTCAATTGAAACTTATGTCTCAGAGAAAAAAAAAACACTCCTTTCTCCATTTGTGTGAGCTACCAAGCAGAAACATGAAAAATAAAATCCTTGAGGGCTGCAGCAGCCAGTAGTTTTTATCTGAATTAATAGCTTGGGGTGAATGCCAGGATCCTTCAGAGCCCATCTTGACCTGCTCACTTTGAATTAAACTGCATTTTGCTGTCACTGTGATCTAACTTTCTGTTCGTTGCCTTATGATTTAAGAACACACCGTTTCCGTGCTGAAAATAGAGCTTGTAAGAGGAACTTGGGTTTCAGCTCAGGTGCTTAAGATGTTGATAGCAAAGTCTGCACTATGCTGGCATTTCTTACTTTTGGGGGACTCCTTGTTAAAAGACATTCTATTATGCTCTGGTCTAAAAAGCCTTTGAAAGGACAGGAAAGAATGTGCTGCTCACAGAACTGGGATTTTGAGATGTATTGCATTTACTCTGTAAATGCACAGCCTTCCCAGCTCCAAAAGAGAAATGGAAGGAGGGGGATTTTCACTGACAAATGATATCTTGGGTCACGAGTCAAGGATGCCTTTCAGGACGTATCTAGCTTGAAGCACATGGGCTGTTCTTGGGAAGAAATATTAGGCTGTCCTGAGAAGAAGCCTCTCTGTGTGCACGTCAGTCTGCAGAAAGACATGGAACTGGCACAGGAGGAAGAGCTGAATGTGAGGAAAGGGTACAGGATCTGTTCTGCCCTTGTGTGAAAGTGCCAGGCCCTTCCTTTGCCATCCAGCGCTGGCGCCTCTCGGCTCTCCCTGCTCTCAAAATCCATTTGCATTACTGTGCTTGTGCCTGATGGGAAAAACTGCAGATGAGACAGTCGAGATGAGCTGTGCTAAAACATTGACAGAGAGGGCACACAGTGGTTGCTGTGTCTCCCAGGAGCTCCTCCTGCCTGCCCACATTTGGGCACAGCCAGAATGCAGAAGTTCAACGTGGGGCCCACAAACAGCTCTCGCTGCCAAGGGAGGAACCCGCCCCGTGAGTGGTGGAGCACAGCCCGGGATGAGCCAGGCACGTGGGAGAGTCCTCAGCACTGGGAGAGAAGTTGGTTCTGAACCTGGCACTGTGTCTGCTGGATTTTCCACTTCATCTGTCTGTTTCTATTCCACCTGACAACGAGACCTTCACTGGGACTGCACAACGGGCTCCAGGCAAAGCAGGGTCGCTGTATCCAAACTCATCTGCTGCCTCAGATACCCCTCCAGCCTCAGGAGATCCCCAGTAGGCTTTTGCTCTCCACTTCACCGGCAAAGCCTGCCCTTTGTGTTAAGTCCTCTGGCCTGTGCCTGTCACCACTCCAGGTGGGGAGCTGGTGGCCCAGGGCTGGGAAACAAAGGAAGCTGGTGCAGTCCCAGTGGGGTGGTGGGCTGTTGTGGGAGAGGTTTCTGACTTGTGACATACTTTGCAACCCTGGAAATCTACTGGGTTAGGGCACCAGCTGTTCTAGAAATACAACATGTAGGGTAAAAGAGCCTTCCTGGACTGTGCTGTAACATCAGTGATACTGAAAATACACCCCAAATCTCCCAGAAGACCAGCTAGAGCACAAGCTCTTTTGCTTTTCAAAGGTGCAATGTTTCACTGTTTGCTTTCATTTCTTTCTGAGAGGAAACAAAGATTAATCCAGCTTTTGTGAGAGTGCCCTTTGTCACAGGAACACCAAGATACCAGGGCAGAGGAGAGAGAGTCAAGCCCTGGGTGTTTTGTCTGGAGCAAACAAGACTGAGCAGGACAAAACTCCACCAGGGGCACACCAACAAAATGAAAAATATCAGGGTTTTTTACATTTTTAAACAACAACAAAAAAGATGCAGTGGGAACTTTTGGATCCTTGTAGATGTTGCCAGCCTCAGGAGTACCCCGAGGGGGAGAGTTTTTCACTCCTCATCTCACTTAACATCAAGGGAACAGGAACTCTCCAGGAGCCAAATGAACCCTGAAGGGCCTTTCTCCTTCTCATTGACTTTTCACCAGTGAAACCAGGTGAGTTGAAAATCTCTCCCTCCTGGGCTGTTCCATTTCATTTTATTCTCTCTCAATTCTAATCTAACTCAATACCTACTATTATATTTCAACAAGGCTGGATAACGTTTTCCTTTAAACAATGCTGCTTTGTTCCACAGCTCTCCATTACAAGATCTGAATTACTCAATCCCTTCCTTTTGTCTCTTTTGCTTGTTTATCTTCTTCTTTCCTCTTCTCTATTGGTATTGGACAATAAAAAACATACACAGCATACAAATGCCTTTAAAAAAGCCTGCTTTCCCCATTTCTGCCTTACTCAAGTCACTGCAGCTTTTCACTTTTGCTCCTGCAAAGTGTCCAATGTCACCTGAAAAAACAAAGTATGAAGTTCTACAACAACTTTTTAGACTTTTTTTTTAAAGGAACAAGTGGTGAGCTGTGGGTTGAGAAAAACTGTAAGTACCGGTTCTGGAACTTATAATTCACCATCCTGCTATTGCTGGCTTTGCTTTAAAACTGCTGGAAGTCAGAGAGGAGGGGTTTTAATTCTTCTTCCCCTGTAGATATTCAGGAGAGTTTGCCACTTTGTCACTCAGCTGTTCAGCTCCTGCAGCGAGGAGCTCAGCAGGAGAAGAGCTCTGCAGCTGGAGAGAGGAGATGGAAATGTTGGCATCGTTGCACTGTATAAACAAGCTCTGTGGTTACATTTGCTACAGTTCCTCTTTGAATTTCATGCAAAACTTTCCATTGATGAAATGCCTGATTAATGGGGATTTATAACACAAGCTCTGGCAATGTGGAAAGCATATAAATCTCATACATCTGTGTCTATTGCTGCTCTTTGCTACATTATTTTGACTTGGTTCAGCATTTAACTCCAGCAGGAAACACCTCCTGTGCACAAAAATCCAATGGCTGTACCAAGAGTGCAGCACTGCAATGTGCAACTATTTTTTAAAGCCCTTCGATTTAATTACATGAAAAAACAATCAGACTAAAGCAAATGTTTATCCTCAGCTTTGGGAGGCCTCAGATTTAGCAGCTTCACTAATGGGTGACGGTGACAGAGGGTTTTCTCTGACATGAATGCAGTCCCTGGCTCAACCTGAGTCTCTCGAGCCAGCTCAGGATGTGACACCGTTCAAAGCCTTAAGTCTTTTTCACGCTTTTTTCCCCCCCACAGCTTTTCCTGTTGTAGAGCCATCCATGGATTTACACTGGCATAAAACTGCTGTGAGAGGGTAGAAAATCAGGTGGGGTTTTTGTCTTGACTCCTCCAGTCTTGCTTCTCCCCAGCCTCTCCGGGCCCTGGGGGCAGCACTGGGACAGACCTGGGACCAGTGTGGATGTGGGGAGCTCTCAGGAGCCCTCAGTGCCCCAGCAAGTCAAGGCTTTTTAGCCTGGATGGGTGGGGTTTAGAGGCTTCTGATTTCATTAACTTGCTAACCAGGTACTTGGTATATACAAAGTAAATTTACCAGCCAACAGACATGAGCCATTTTTTTTCCCAGCCATTTCTGCCTTCTGGATCTTGGATTCAACCTGATTTTATAAAACTTCATGCAGCTTCCCTGCTTCATGCCTGATCCACATGTGTGAAAATATGGCTGATGGAAAGGGGAAAAATCCAACCCAAATTAATGAAGTGTTCCATTTTTCATCTATTACCTGTTTTACTGACAGGAACAGAAGGAATGCCCGTTCCCGCTAATGCTTCTCAGCGTGGCATATTGGGATGTTGATCAGCGTTGCCGAGAGCGATGTTGGCTCCGTGGCAGTGGCCTGAATAAAGCTTTCAGGACCGGGCTCTCCAGCACTTCAAATGTTTCATTCCTCAAGACCCTGGAGTACGGAGATTCTTGCAGAGGACGTGTTTGGCACTGCAGTGTAATTGAACCCTGTATCCTGGGCAAGAGATGCGTCAGACTGTGCTGGAATAAATGCATTGCATGGGAGACAGAGTTCCTACTGAGAGAGGTGATTGGCTTCCCTATCGAAACATGACATATTGAAGCAGGTTCATCGCCGGGAAGCCGCAGTTCTAGGCACTGCTTCGCCATAAATTTCTTTCTGAAAGTCACTTCTGCACTGCAAAATTTAGAGCCAAACCCTTGCTTAATTTAGGTACAGCATTTGGGACGTAGGAGGACAGCACTGTCAAAGTGCAATGCTTTTAAAGTCGTGCATTTCTTGATTAGGGTTTGTTTTTATGTCCCTTGTTCAGTCAGGCTGGTTTGCATGTGGAGCACATAAGCACAGTTGCAGCGTAAGAGGAAAAAGGGGTGACCTGGCAAAGAGAGAAAGAAAGAAGGAAATGAATTCTTGGCCACGAACTGAGTTTCACTCATGAAAATATCTATAAATTGTATTTTGCCATTTAGGTTCATTCTTTAAAACCTCCATTGATTCTATTTTTCTGCAGATTTGTGCATAGCAGAAAAAAAAGTAGGACAATTATTCCAAATATAAAATGTTTTTTGCAATCAGTAGAGGCACCAAAAAAAGTGCTATTTAAAAATGCAGCTCTAATCTTTATCTCAAATGCTGATGTCTTAAGTTCTTCCAGTACAAATCTGCAGTCACTTTTCTTGCTACTTTTAAAAAGTATGTATGAGTGTCTAAATTATTACCGATTATTTCTTTTGAGTACTACTGAAGCGAGGTTGGGAGCAGCCTGAGGCAAACCCTTGAGTAAAATGGGCGTCTCTGTCTGTCAGAGTTGGTGTGTTTGCAAAGAGATGAAGCAGCATTCTGATTGATCCACTATGTATCCACACAGTCTGGGGGGTTCCCTTTTCTTTCTCCATTACTAGATATTGGTGCAGTGCAATATTTTGTATGTCAAAAGGAGAAAATGTTCCATCCACATTGCCTTCCCCAGGGTCTGAGTTTGCCTCTCAAGCAACCAGAAGGCAGAGCTGATAATGGTAACGACGTAGCAGAATTCCTTGCCCTGGGAATAACTCCCCATGAATTCTTCATAGGAACAGTCCTCTAAATACCCACGGGCTGGGACCCCAGCCCAGCCCAGTATTGGCAGCATGTCTTTGACTTCCAGTTGTTCCACCTTCATTTTAGTCTCACCCTAAAATTAAAAAATAATTTCAAACAAAGTAGTTTTCTTTCCCTCCCAAAACACATCGAAATGCAGCCCCCGAAATGTCAAGCCCAGATGACTTTTATCTGTGCTGCTGCAGAGCTGTTGTTTTTCTGTAGAACTGCCTTCCCCCCCCTCCTCTTTGGCTTTGGAACACAAATGGTGTCCCAGCTGGATGAGCGAGGCAGGGAGCTCAGCGGGACCACGGCCCCCTCCTCTCAGCTGCTGCAGCTGCAGCACCACCCCCCTGGGCCCTCCCTCTGCACCCTGCAGGGTAACACTTGATGCTGGAGGGCTCCTGTCACCTCTTGCAGTCACAGAAGGAGCATTTGGTTTGCATTGAAGATTTTCTTTGCCAAAGAGTTACAGTTGCTTTGTCTGGAAGGCCACTGTAAACCCTGAGGCAGATGGTAGGCTGATGCAGGGACAGGCTTGGAGTTCTCTCTGGGAAAGCCAGTGCAGCACTTTGCTGGGTCTTCCCTTATGACCAGGGGATTGCAGCCACTGGGATCCAGATCTGTGGGCAAAACCTTGCGTGTTTGACCCAAAAATTCATGTTTGGCCTCCCCCAGCTGTTTCCTTGAGCCCTGCATGGTGAGACAGATGCCACTTGTTATGGAGAGACACTCGTGGTCCTTGAAGAAGGACTAGGAATCAGGAAGCCAGTGCTTGGACTGTTATTTATGGCCCCCAGTGGGAGCTGTTTCCTCTGGAGCTCTGCAGGTGGCACTCAGCAGCACAGGGAATTGGGGATGGTGGGACAGGAGGAGCACCTTCCCTCCCCTCCCCTGCATTTGGACAGCCCTTTAGCTCCTTCCCCACACAGAGAGCGCTGCTGGAGTTAAAGGCAAGAGGGATGATTTGTGGAGAAATGCACTGCGGTGGCAACAGATCCAGGCAGGACTCGGATCCCACCTGAGCGACCCCGGCGTTCCCAAAGAGCTGTAACTGATAAACGCGATGAGCCAACACAGAGCCTTTATATTTTTGTCTTTCTTCCCACATGGCTGCAAGAATGACATAATGACCCATTAATAATGGCCACACCCTGGAGAGATTTGCTATTGGGGCACATTATCACAGCTCCACCACAAATATTGGCTCTGGGGCAGCAGGAGCTGCTTGTGCTCTCTCGCAGACTCCTGTCCCCAGGCCTGTCTAAGGGCAGGCTCTTTTCAGTGATGCATGAGGAAATTGGGGTGGTAAACGAGTGTCTGATCTAGCAGGAAAAGGAAAAGATATTAAAAAGATTTTGCTGAAGTGAGGCTAATTCAAATTGGAAATGAACATTCTAGTTATTAGAATAACTTGTCTTGGAATTTAAGACCCTTTTGAATCAAAAGCAGTTGGCTTTAAGACACAACCCCAGAGGATGGGCTTGGGGGAGGAATTACTGAGGGAAGCTGTTCAGCCCACATTGTCCACCATAGCAAATATCAAAAGAAACTAAGGAAGAAGCATTAATTCCAAGCCCAGTAGCACAAGAGAATGTTTTGTACGTTTTAACGATTTTAAATTTTGCCCTCTCTTAATGCCAGCAAAGTCTTGAATGTTTTGTTGCCAAACTCAGCTTTTCATGTCGTCATTAATGCTGAAGGATCATTCCACTGTCTTTACTTTGCAAAGAGGATGAAGGAAAACTCTCCCCCTCCTGCTGCCTGGAAATCAATGACAGTTTGACCGTGATGTCACTGGAAGCAGGATCAAAGTTTATAGCAACTTTTGTTGCTTTTATGGTTAATAAATATTATTTAATGCTGCAGTAGTGCTGCAGTAAGATTCCTACAATAACCTGGAGGACAGGAAATGTACTATTGCCCTGCTCCCCCTAAGTAGTGGTAATACCAAGAGACAGGAGAGACAAGAAGGTGAAGTGGGATTTTGATGCAGGGAACCATAATGATGTTTATTAGGGACAAAAACCCCACAACGAAGGCAGCCCTCGCTCTCCTGTTGCTGCCAGTGCCTCATTCCTGAGAGATGTAATTCAAAAGAACAGGCCAAGAGCACAAAAGACAGAGCTGTTGGAATACAGAGCTGGGCTTGCACGAGGAAGGCTGAGTGATCTGCTGCTGCCTGGCCCTGCCCCTCAGTTCAAACTTTGTCTGCTTCACCTTGCACATGGAATTTTGCCTTCCCTGGGCTTGCTGGAAGCATTAGACATGCAGCTCATGTCACTGGGCTGCCTCTGGTTTGCTTTTCCTCCTACTGCATCATCTCTCATATTCCAGGGAAGGTTGTGTTGAGGTCCAAAACACAGGGAAGAAATCACCTGGTGCTTCCTGCAGTCAGAGGCAGTGCCATCCTCCAGCACTGGCACATATTCGGTGTTTAGGCTGGGTTTTGCCTCTACAAACCGGTGGAAATACCTGCGGGAGGCGAAGCAGGTCTGCAATAATCAAGGTTGCTCAGAGACAAAGGGGTGGACCAGGCAGTGCTTCCTTCTGGGATCTCTGCTGCTCCTGATGTGCCCAGACAGGAAGATCACTTCTCCTCACTTCATTTTTATTGTCTGGGGGGCATCTTCTCAGGTACGGAACCAGCTCCGAACACAGTTAGGTTATAACTCATTTCCAGAGCCAAATACCTGAGTTTCATCCCGTACCTGCAAGGTCTGTGTGTGTGTGCCTGCAGATGGTGGACATTTTACTGTCTGTGGGGAGTATTTAAAACCCTCTGTTAGGTCCACTGCCAGGAGGACAGGCTGTCCATAGCTGAACTAGTGGAACTTGCAGCTTCCACTGAAATTTCTCTCAGGTTTGGGTCACCTTCAATTTAGATCAGGATTTAACAGTTCATTCCTAGCCTGAACCTGGCTCTGTTTAATTACAAGTCGTGGCTGTTTGAAGTGGTTGGGAAATTATTGATGCCTGATAGCTGGGATTTGCTAAGAAACCTGAGAAAGCTGAGCATGAAAGTCTAATCAGACTTTAATGGAAACCAGGTACTTCAACACAATGAATAGTTCAAACTTACAAATAATCCTACGGACTCCAAACTAGGCTAACAGCTCCAAAATGTGTGCAGGGAGAGCTCTGCCTCCTGCTGCAGATGCCATTGGAAAGATTGAGGTTGTTTTCCAAAACACACAGTGGAGGAAAACCAGCATAGAAACATAATAATGGCAGTCCATGAAAAATATAGCAAGGGAAATTTCATTCCCAGGAAACGGGGAGGGTGTCAGTAGCTTTTTTCTCAACCCTCTACCACTGAATTTTGTGGGGCTTCCCCTCCCCCCCCGCCCCCCAAATATTCTGTTCTTTGGTTCTGAAGGAATTCTTAATCAAGCAAAAATGACTCCTGGATTTGCAGCTTCTTCCCTTCCCCCCCGCTTGCTCTTCTTCCTCTTTTTGGATATGCTGAGTTGATTCTGAGAAGCCTTAGTATGAACCCCTACGTCTGGTGTTGGGGGGGTTGTGGTTTTCCATCCAGCAGCCATTTTCTGAGAGTGTTAAGGAAGTCCTGGCATCCACAGGCAAGACACGTACAGAAATTACCCCAAATGGATATTCTGCTGTTGATGGTCAGTGAAATAACTCAGCAGAGTGGCTCTAATGTTTTCTTCTTCTCACAGTAAGGTATAATCTTAATTTCAAATGGGAAAGAACATACAGCAGTGAATGGCAAGGCTCTAATTCTTGCTCTATTAGTTTTACCTCACTGAGTTGGCAGCAATCAGCTGATAATTTACCTTGGGATTCAGAGGGAGATATTCCTGATCTATATTAATGTAAAGGAGAGGAGACCCAGGCTAAAAGTGGGGGTGGGGGGGTGCGTTAAGCAAATTGTTTCTATAACTATTACCTACATTTTCATTCATTGTATTTGGAAGAAGAGCTTGTGTGATAAAATCTTCCCTGGGAGCCTTAACTTACCTGTTCATCTTCTCAGGGTTGGAAAAACAGTCCCTTTCTATTTCCAAACCATATGCTGTGGTTCAATGTCCCAGACAAATGTGGGCTGCAATATTTAGGTATAAATTATAACATCCTGGAGTCCTAAATGGGGAGGAACAGGCAGTGTGTTTCCAATTCATTTGCAGTATGATCTGAATGCATCCACGCTGAGTTCCTGATCAGCCTGTCCCCTTTCCAGCAGACGTGTCTTCCCAGGAGGTTGGATTGAGCCTTCCAACCAATTCTGTCTAAAGCTTTGAATGGGGATTTTGACACCCACTTAGGTGCTCCTGAAGAGAGAAGGGAGGCTTTGGAGCAACAAGCCCTGAAACCAAAGAGAACTGGCAGTGCCAAATCGCCACCTGGTGTAAATCTGTTGGGCTGCACAGAGTTACTGTGATTTGTGCCAGCTCAAGGCCCAGCACTTGGGTGTAAAACATGAAGGAGAGCGTGGTGTGGTCGCAGGGCGCAGCCCCTCCATGGCCACAGGGAGCAGTGTGACAGCCACAGTGACATCTGCACCGCGCCACCACCCAGCACAGGAGGGACCCAGCCTAAAGGAGCCCCCAGAACAGGCCCATTGCCGCTGGAGAGCTCTGCACTGGGAATGGGGAGCTGGGCTGTGGCTGCTCCTGCCCTGCATCCACTCACCACCCCACTGCCCTCCTCGGACAGCTGCTGCTGTCTCATCTGCTCCGATGAGCCTCCACTTCACCCTCAGGTCTCTCATTCCTTGGCTGTCTTCTACTTCTAAGCCAACAGCTCACTTTTACTTGCTTCCTGAGGGTGGATGGGGAGAGTATCCTTTTCCTTATGCACAAAACATTGGGTTCTCCCTTCCATCCCTTCCTTGAGCACCCACTCCAAGGCTGCGCTTCCTAGTGCAGCACAGGATGGAGAGAGATGGAAAAAACCTGGAGGAGAATACTGGAAATGAAGAGTTGTATTTGGGTACATCTGGCAGGTACATGCCCTTGGTCTTGGGGTTTTCCCCTCTACTCCAATAACTTTAATGTTGCTGAATATAATTAACTTGCCACCTACTAATCTCTCTCAAAAAAAGCAATGATTTTTTTAAAAGACAACACAACTTGTATGGACTTTGCTGAACCCAAATTCGCCGACTCATCAGAAAAACTGGAATTGTAAATGTTTGTTGCAGAGCCCTTCAACACCTGCTCCCAGTGTAACTGCGAAGGTGCGTCGGCAAGTGCTGTACTGAGCTTGCACAGTGCAAACACACAGTACTGCAGAATGAGGCTTATTTCCATGGTCCCCCATAGCCTGCAAACACTCCCAAAGACATTCAGGCTCAGATCTGACGACTCCCACTCTCTGTAAAATGGAGCACGAGCATAAACGCTCCCAACATCAGAGCCTTAACTTGTGTTCCTTTGAACTGGCAAGGGGCCCATCTGCTGCAGAGCTCTAATTCCACCAGACAGTCTCTGTGCTCAGGGAAACACCTTTTACAAGTGGAGGGTCTGTATTAACAAGCACTTCCATGAGCAATGAAGCTAATGAAGCTTGGCTTTCTCATGCTTGTGTCTCTCGGCGTTGGCTTCTCTGGTGCCCGCTGAAGTGAACTCCATCCCAAGTTCTTCACACAAGGGAAGCATTCATAACATCCTCTTCCTGTACAGGAGGAAAGGGACAGGACAAATTAAGGTCTTTTTTGCCTCCCCCCTCTTTTCAATACAAAAGCAGTAGGTGTTATATTCGTATTTTTCTGGAACTTGGAGAAATACCTTATTTTTGAGATGGTTTCACAAGCACTGAAAATTGCTTAGAATTGGTCATGGAGCTCAAAAGCTGAGTGAGGGATCACAGGACAGGAAGAGGAGGTAGATTCAATAGGTTTGGGGGGTTTCAGGCAAACAGGATTATAATTTTTAAATACTTGTCCCATTTCAAGATGTATTAGGATGACAGAAACATCTTTGAAGAAAAGAACAATTTCCATTACAGTATCAGTAGTTTACATTTCTCTCCTAGAACAGGTGGAAGTAAAGTATGTAACTACCAACATCCAGTTTTTGTAGTACGTAACTTTGGGCCGTACAAATCTAAACTCTGATGCCTGTTTTGTGGACAACCTGAACTTCTCAGGCCCTTTCCCTGGTTAGGTTTATGGGGAGAATTGTCTGTTATGACAACCCAACCTTACTGTGGGCTGGGAAGGCATTTTTAATGCAGAATAACGCCCCTGTCAGCTGAGATTTCTGTTTCCAAATGCTCAGCAATAAGCCAGGACTGTTTGAGTTTGAAAATGCTATTAGGCACGTTCAATATTAACATCTCTGGCTCCAGCAGGAAACCTCCAACTGATAAATAGACACTGCATTGGAACTTGGCACAACCTTCAGTCAGCTTTGCATAACTTGGCTGATATGACAGATTGGAACAGAGGAGAATACATTACAGACGGACCAGGTGACATCAATTCAGCAACTTGCTGATTTCAACATAAAGTATTTCCCCATGAATATGGGAGTATGGCTGCTTCAAGGAGAAGTCCATGTTCTGTTTGAAGAGGCAATCGAAAAGTAACCAAACGTCTCCCAGAAACACACTTGGAGCTTGTTTCTCCCCTTTCTCTAATATATATTAATGGCATATTTCAAAATCTTTCACCATTTCTTAGCTGCTTCTTTACTTTCTAGGATTCAGATGTCCTAGAGAAGTTCTCTCCTTGTATGACTTCATATATATTAAGTATTTTACTGGTGTGAGTCAATTAGGGCTTAACCCAAAGGCCAGAGAAATCCTCCAGAATGTACTTTGAAATGTATGTAATTATTTAATATTCATATTTTATTAAAAGTTCAAAATGATGAATAGGCTTCCAGGGAATAGTTGGAGCAGGATGTTAGGCACCTCCATTAACACCTTCCAGTACAACACACAAGGATATATGAAAGTGGATGACAGCACAGCTGTGCAGGCACATCACTATTGCAAAGAGAAATTACTGCAGGTAAAAATACAGAACTCCAGACACTCAGGCAAATTACACATGAAATATCCACCCACTACATTTTTGCATGTATGGACACAACTGTATATAATGAGCTTGAAAAAAGTCTTTTCCTAAAGTTTTCCATTAGATTTGCTGCCAGAGAGTTGCAACATGAGTGCACAGCAGCCAGCTGCTCACACAGATGCAATCGCTCCAACACTGGTGGTTCAATCAGTATCTCTAAGGCAGGAAGGTACTTCTTGGTCATCTAGACCAAGCTCCTGCTCAAAGCAGTATCAGCTGCAGCAAGATACTCAGAACTGTGGGTCAGGTTTTGAGTATCTCCAAGGATCTCCTCAGACTCCCTGGGAGGATGGTTCCAGCACTGATGATATTTACAGTAAAACAATATTTTTCTTATGTTTCAGTGGAAACTCGGTGGATTTCCTGTATTTCAAATTGTGTCCATTGTTTCTTGTCCTGTCAGAAGACAAGAATGCCTCCCTTCAAGTATTTATACTCGTTGATGAGATGCCCACCCCGAGCCTTCTGTTCTCCTGGCTGAACTGTCCCAACTCTCTCAGCCTCTCCTCGTGTCAAATGCTTCAATCCTCTCAACAGCTTTCTGACCTTTGCAGGACTTCCAGGGTCTTCTACAAGCTGCTTGTTCACTCATGAAGATCTCTGGCCACCTTCGCTTGATTTCCTGCTTGTCAGGATGGACCACTCTTAAGCTTGGAAGTGGTCCCCAAAAAATCAGTCAGTTCTCCTGGACTGCATCCTGTGGGTTATGAGTGACAGTGCTAGTCCAGATACACCTGCTGCCCTGACCACATCACCTAACACACTGGCAGCAAAGACTGGACTGCTGTAAATGCAGTGTTGGGAAGAGGTATCAAACTAAAGGTGCAGTCCACTGTGGCTATCAGCATATTGCTATGACAAAGTCATTAACCTTTAAGTGTCGTGAGCTACTCTGAGAAAACTGACAGTAAACATTATGTGAAACTTATCACACAGACATAATGAAATTCACACAACAGGATACATGAGAAGGCCAGATAACCTAAAATGAATCAGGTATGATGTGAGGCTATTCATTATTGACATAAGAACCATAATTTCTGAATTTTTTGACACATCCCTGCACCTGAACTGTTCATTTTCACACTGTAAACAATACTAGGTGGACTGGTGACTGGATTTGATATAGATAGCTACACCATGTCAGACAAGAAGCCTCTTTATCCCTGTATCTTCTCAGCTGCAGATACTGAAAGAATGTTAGAATATTCTGTATGTGTCCTGTTTCTTCCTGAAGATGTTCTTCTCACTTCCTGCAGTCAGTACCCCAGGACCTTCCTGTAATGATGCTCTTCGAGAAGCAACAGATAATCATGTGCCTTCTCTATCCCTTTATTTTTCCATAGATTTTTCTCATCTCTTTCTTAGTCTCTCTACAAACTGAAGTCCTAATACTGTTAGTCTTCTCTCAAGAAGCTATTCCATGTGCAGGGTCATTCCAGTTTCCCTCTTCTGGTGCACTCCCCTGGCTCAGCTACTCTTTTTAGATAAAGCAACATTCAAGATATGAGGGCAGCATCTGCTTATGCAGTGGCAAAAAGATCTTTCCTCTTCAGTTCTCACCTTCCCTCTTAATTAATTTCTAACAGCTTATTTCCCTTTGTGATACTGGAAAGCACCGAGTTAGTGTTTTAAGAAAGTTTTTTTGTATAAGTCCTAGTAATTAGAGCCCATAATTGTCTAGGTATACTCTGGATTTTTTTCCTTCAGCATATTACCTGGCATTTAGTGACCTGGATCTCCATCAGGCAGCCAGCACTTCTCAACTTTGCCCATGATCTGGTGATTCTGACTGAGTATATTTGTCTGTTCTTGTAAAAATACAATGTGAGGTGTTTGGAGGTTCTTGTAGCTGTATTCTTGATGGCCACTAGCTCCGGGGAACTGACTGTCCATACTTTTCAGTCTCCAGATGACAGCTACCTCTGGAGGCACAGCCTCTGGTACTTACAGCTGGACTGGAATTCTGGGGATTAGCAACAATCGGTGTGATATGGCCTCTCCCCATCAAAATGTGGGAGAGTCTTCTGCCAGCTCTAGGGACCCAGACCATGGGCTTGCTTGAATCTTTTCACAGGCTCTGAGCCTCTGGAAATCCAGAGCTGAATTAAATGGAAGAACATAAATACGATTCCTCTGATACTGCTGCAGCAATTTATTGCCCTAATTTTTCCATGTGTCTTATGTCCAGAGTATATACATCATCATCACCTTTTTTTAAAATGTATTCAGTATTTTCTAGAGCTCAGGAGGCCTTCATTAATATCATATCAAGTCATCTTGCCTTATGGATTCCCCAAGTACCTGCCCTCTTTAATCAAGGATTTTCAGAAAGAGGCGCTAGGAATAAAAGTTCAGTTTCATCACAAGAAACATTTCAAAACAAGAGATACATTTGCTCCCACAGAGTCACATACACATACACATGCACATAACTACAGTGCTGTATATACATAACTATAGAGCAATTGCTAAAAACTTCAAGATTTAAAAATACACTCTTGTCTGCACAGTTTTTTGAGAGTGCCTTACGGGATATAGTTCTAAATGATCTGAACATGAAGGGAATATCCCCAAGACTTCTTTCATTTTCTACTTCTCTTTCCCAATTAATTAATGAAGGCAATCTTTCATGGTTTCTTCAGCCAAACAGGATTTCATGAACTGCTGTTTATTTGAAAATCCAGCAAGAAAAGACCAGCAAGAAATTTCTCTCTAGAGTTAACACCAAAAATAATAGTATCTCCACATGGGGAATTTCATGGTTTTTTGAGCTCATAAAAAAGTGTAATATTTACTCTTGTGCTTCATAATGTTTATTCTTGCTTTAATTTTTTGCCTGTTTAAAATACTTGTTTTGACGTTTTGCCTTAAAAACATGTTGCTTAGTCTGCCAAAAGGAAATCAACATAAGCTCAGGCCTGATTGAGGAGGTGAAATTTTACTGTATTTCTTCCACCTTTGAAAAAATTCTGTGCTGTAAAATATGGCATTACTGTATATTCCAAATTCCTTATGTACCCAGCAAGTTAATCTAAGAAAATTCAGACCAGGTAGGCTTTTAAGCAGAAACTACTCCTGGAACAAAATCTGACAGATTTGCACAGCTGGAATAGATTTAAATATTTTGGAGAGGTTTTGTCTTGCCGTATGGACTTTAAGAACACAAATTCTGGGGAGATGATGTAAACTTCCAAGACCAGATCGCTGAAATTTCAGCAGAGTCTGAAAGCTCATAGCAAAAGCTGTCATCCATAGTGAAAAGAGTTCTGTTGCAATCATTTGGAAACACAGAATCACGGAATATGCCTAGTTGACCCACAAGGATCATCAAGTCCAAGTCCTGGCCTTGCACAGGACCATACCTAAAAGTCACACCATGTGCCTCTGCCAGGCTTGGTGCTGTTAGCACTGCCCTGGGGTGCCTGTTCCAGTGCCCAACCACCTTCTGGGTGAAGAACCTCTTTCTAATATCCAGCCTAAACCTCCCCTGACACAACTTCAGGTTGTTCCCTCAGATTCTGTCACCGGTCACCACAGAGAAGAGATCAGTGCCTGCCCCTTCTCTTCCCCTCATAAGGAAGTTGTAA
>JAOXXN010000175.1:18425310-18443892 GCA_026770055.1 Myrmophylax atrothorax | reverse complement strand
AGGACTTCACTGTCACTGTCCAAGCTCGCTCAGCCGTGGCAAATGGACCTCGGGACTTAAACGGTGGGGCCAGTTCTCGCATGCTGAGCCTCACCTAAAAAAAAATCCACTGCGCAGGCTCGAAGGGCACATCCACGTGGGGGAGAGTCCTTCCCAAATCTTTGTTAGCGAAGTTTGGCCATACATACACCACTTCACCCTCACATCTCTCATTCCTTGGTTGTCCTCTACTTTTAAGCCAACAGCTCACTTTTACTTGCTTCCTGAGGATGGATGGGGAGAGTATCCTTTTCCTCATGTACAAAACATTGGGTTCTCCCTTACATCCCTTCCTTGAGCACACGCTCCAAGGCTGTGCTTCCAAAGGCAGCATGGGATGGAAAAAGCCTGGAGGAAAATACTGGAAATGAGGAGTTGTATTTGGGTACATCTGGCAGGTACATGCCTTTGGTTTTGGGCTTTCCTCCTCTATTCTAGGAAGTCTAATGTTGCTGAATGTAATTAATTTGGCACCTACTAATTCTCTCCAAAAGAAGCAATGATTTTTTTTTTAAAAACACAACTTGTATGGACTTTGCTGAACCCAAATTCACTGACTCATCAGAAAATTGGAGTTATAAATGTTGGTTGCAGAGCCCTTCCATGCCTGCTCCCAGCTTAACTCCGAATGTGCATCTGCAAGTGCTGTGCTCAGCTTGCACAGTGCAAACACACAATATTGCAAAATGATCCTTATTTCCATGGTCCCCCACAGCCTGCAAACACTCACAAAGACGTTCAGGCTCAGATCTATGACGACTCCCACTGGTTTGTAAAATTAAGCACGAGCATAAACGCTCCCAACATCAGAGCCTTAATTTGTGTTCCTTTGAACTGGCAAGGGGCCCATCTGCTGCAGAGCTCTAATTCCACCAGACAGTCTCTGTGCTCAGAGAAACACATTTTAAAAATGGAGTGTCTGTATTAACAAGCACTTCCATGAGCAATGAAGCTAATGAAGCTTGCTTTCTTATGCTTGTGTCTCTCGGCGTTGGCTTCTCTGGTGCCCACTAAAGTGAACTCCATCCCAAGTTTTTCACACAAAGGAAGCATTCACAACATCCTCTTCCTGTATAGGAGGAAAGGGACAGGATAAATGAAGGTATTTTGCGTCTTCCCCCCACCCTGTTTTCAATACAAAAGCATTATGTGATATATTGGTATTTTTGTGGAACTTGGAGAAATACCTTATTTTTGAGATGGTGTCACAAGCACTGAAAATTGGTTAGAATTGGTCACAGAGCTCAGAAGCTGTATGAGGGATCACAGGACAGGAAGAGGAGGTAGATTCAATAGGTTTGGGGGGTTCAGGCAAACAGGATTATAATTTTTAAATTCTTGTCCAATTTCAGGGCGTATTAGGATGATAGAAACATCTCTGAAGAAAAGAACAATTTCCATTACAGTATCAGTAGTTTGCACTTCTCTCCTAAAACAGGTGGAAGTAAAGTCTATAATTACCAACATCTAGTTTCTATAGTACATAACTTTGGGCCATACAAATCTAAACTCTGATGTCTGTTCTGTGGACAACCTGAACTCCTCAGGCCCTTTCCCTGGTTAGTTTTATGGGGAGAATTGTATATTATGACAACCCATAATTACTGTGGCTGGGAAGGCATTTTTAATGCAGAATGCCCCTATCAGTTGAGATTTCTGTTTCCAAATGCTCAGCAACAAGCCAGGACTGTTTGAGTTTGAAAATGCTATTAGGCATATTCAATATTAACATCTCTGGCTCCAGCAGGAAACCTCCAATTGATAAATAGACACTTCATTTGAACTTGGCACAACCTTCAGTCAGCTTTGCATAACTTGGCTGATATTACAGATTGGAACAGAGGAGAATACATTAAAGATGGACCAGGTGACATCAATTCAGCAACTTGCTAATTTCAACATAAAATATTTCCCCATGAATATGGGAGTATGTTTACTTCAAGGAGAAGTACATGTTCTGTTTGAAGAGGCAATGGAAATGTAACCAAAAGTCTCCCAGAAATATACTTGGAGCTTGTTTCTCCTCCTTCTGTAATATATATTAATGACATATTTCAAATTCTTTCACCATTTCATAGCTGCTTCTTTACTTTCAAGGATTCAGATGTCCCAGAAAAGTTCTCTCCTTGTATGACTTAATATATATTAAGTATTTTACTGGTATAAATCAATTAGGGCTTAACCCAAAGGCCAGAGAAATCTTCCAGGATGTACTTTGAAATTTATATAATTATTTAATATGCATATTTTAATACAAGTGCAAAGGCATCTGAGAGAAACTAATGGGAATTAATAGCTTAGATGTAATTTCAAACCCCTGGATTGAGATCAGATTCTTAAAACTAAGGAGTAATTTTATATCAAGCCCAAGGCTGGTGGCTGCAAAGTTCTGCACCCCCTGTACCACAGAAGAATCAGTCTCAGCTCAGCAATTTTTCTTCTTTTCCTGGAAAACTCTCAGATGTGGATCACACCTCTTTCTTTATTATTAAGATACTACCCATTTGAAAAAGTGGATTTCTGTCAAGTGCCAGAATATGGAAAAAGAGCATGAGGGAAATGCACATGCCAGTTATAGATGCAGAGAGGAGAGGTTATGGGAGGTGATGTTATCT
The DNA here is from genome assembly GCA_026770055.1 of Myrmophylax atrothorax. NCBI lineage: Eukaryota > Metazoa > Chordata > Aves > Passeriformes > Thamnophilidae > Myrmophylax > Myrmophylax atrothorax. The sequence goes on along the minus strand of JAOXXN010000175.1, from coordinate 18,441,238 downwards.
ATTAGGAGAACAAAGGAGGAGTGATGTCCCTGAAAAGGCTGATGGAAAATCAATTCCATAACATGCCATTTGTCTCTTAATATCAGGCAACTTATACCTGGAGTCCTTGCTGTGGACACAATGCAGTGGTCAACATCTGGAATATGCCCTGGGCAGAAACCAAATCAGACTTTTATTCTTTCTCTTTTCTTTTTTTTTCTTTTTTTAATTTTACCCTCCAAAGAGAGCAGCTATAGGAATTATGAGGTACTTTTGAGCCCACATATTCCATGCTTTAAACAAGCAAGGAAGCAGTAAAGGGAGGATTTCATAGGAGAAAAATCTGTTGATCTATCAACAGATATTCAAATAAAACTGGGAGTAGACTTTCTCCTGATATGGGGGATTGTAAATCTCTGAGTATTAGTGACGAAATTTTCTGGGTGGAAGAAATAAATCCTTCCAGGCCTCTATAAACCATGCAAAGGAGGCTTCTACCACTACACACTTGCTGTTAAATTTACAGTTTTAGCAGGGCTTAATATAATCTATGGATGATGGTGCCCATAACCACAAAACAAGTCAGTGCTCAGAGCAGGCAGGCTCTGCTGTGCCTTCCCCACATGGAAACAGGGAATGGAGAGGAGGACCCCAAACCACCCCTGCAGAGCCACAACTGCTGCACAGAGTGAGCCCAGAACCCCCAAAGCAGAAAGTGCAGGTAATCCAGGTTGGAATCACTCTCCTGTTTATCATGAGGTTCTGACAGAGCAGCAGGAAGATCTGGCTCCTTCCTGATGGACTTTCCAGTGAGCACATTTCTAACACATTCTGTGCCTTCCAACCCCAGGATGCCCTAATCCCCCTCCTCACCACCACCCTCTCTGTGTGCACTGCAGAACCTTTCATTTTTCCATCCTTCCCCACATCTCTCTGGAAAAGCAGCTCATTTCCTAAGGACAAATCAAGGCTCTCACAGCCCCAGCTCACACCAGCTGCTTGCAAAACTAGTCAAAATCTTGACAAGTGCCCACCAAAAGGGATGAAAGGTGATGCTGCTTCTTTGTGACAGAGGTTAACGCTCAGTGGATCCCACATATGCACATTTTCCAGAAGTTTAATGTATGCAGCAGCTCTGTGTGACCCTTTCAAAGGCTTCTGCATGGAGCTGGATGGAATGCATGGGTTTTTGACTTGTGGTAAGCAAATTCTACGGATTTCCCAGTAGAGCAGCAAATTCTTCTTAGCACATCTTGCTGAGTCCCTGGAAAAAAAGTGGGGAGTTTAAACTTCTCCTGCTTTAGCTGGAATTTTAAGTTCTTCATCCAGCAGTTACACCAGCAGACAGGGCCTTACCTGCAAGTGTCTCTCAGATTTTTTTCTGGGGGGAAGGGAAAAGTAATTATGTCTTAATGGATGAAAGGAATATTTTTTCATAGGTATTATAAGTTCACAGAGGCTCTCTGACAGGAGCAGGGAGAGAGTGCAGGGGAAAGGGCTGCCACAATTCCAGGGGGAGTCCATCAGGGTCTATTTTTATTAAGTTTAACACCAACTATATTTCTTATGGAGTTATTTTCCTCCCCAAGGATAATTTGTCAGAAGCAGACAGGCTATTCATTTCTCCCCGCTTGTAAATGCCTGGTGTGTGCTCCATCACCAGCACACTCTTTTGAAGTACAAGGGGGCTCATGAAATCATAAAACCAGACAAAAGTCTCATTAATTACTAAAGGATATTCAACTGGGGTTTTCCCTATACAATAAAGTTATTGGCTCCCTCTTTATCTGCCATTTTAACTCTCAGTCTTCCCCTCTGTACAGTCCAACACCCTAATTCTGGATTATGGAACCAGAATATTGGGCACTGCATGTTCTTTACAGGAACCTCCTCCAACTTCTGGATCCTCAGTGGTGCTCTGAAAAAGCTCAGCACTTGGATTTCATTTTCTGTATCTGGATGAGTTTTACTTCCCAAGGGGTTTAGGCAACAGATTCTGGGGATGCCAAATGTTGCCTGCCCTCCAAGCAGGAATTAATTTGCTCTTTAATTAAACAGATAAATAACAGGCACATCCACTGCTGTGGCATTTTACCTCTCAGAGGCTGTCAGATTTCTGTCAGCATCTTGTGTTTAGAAATAAAGAGCTTTCTCTGCTGATGGGAGACCACTGAGCTCCTCCTTTAACAGACTTTCCACCAGCTCAGGTTAGTCCAGACTGGGGCTGAACAAATCAGGAGGTCCTCACTCAGATGTAAAGCATGAAGTGAAATGCTGAATTTGGATGAATAGGGAACAAAATTAGTGAGTGGGAGATTCTTTTTTTTTTTAAGTCTTTATCATCCAACGTGATTTGAGTTTATAGGTTAATTGGTGTTTACAGAAGACAAAGCTTAAGAAAATTTGTTTTCCTCAGAATTCCCCAAAAACATACAAATAAGCTTCTGTAATTGAGCTGGAAATGTGGCTTTCCCAAGATTTCATTCAGTCCTGCAAATATTTGTCCTTTGCTACCTTTACATAATGAATTGTTTTCATCAGGAATGAAATCCTTGTCTCCACCAAAAAGAAAAATCTGCTTCGCTTTCTTTGAGACTGTCCTTGACCCCAGTCCACAAAGGAGTGGTAAAATGTGTGTGTGTGTGAACATCTTCAGGACATAAGCCTAAACCAAGAGCACACAAGATCTACATCTGTAGATATTGCTCTCATGATTAAAATTCCTCATGAGAACCAGATTTTTTAAGACCAAGGTGATATAAGTTTAAATGAATGGGGTCAAATAACTCAAATTTTTGTCCAAGATACAGGGAACAAACTTGGCAGAGAATGTTTTGACAGTAAAACATAATTTAAAATGCTCTTTACACAATATCCTTCAGAAATACTGCTGAGCACAGGAGTGTCAGACAGTTTGGAAGCCAGGAGGTTAATCTGGTTTGTAGACATAGTCATGTGCTGGGATGGCAGGAATAAAGCTGATTAGAGAACCTTAATTGGCTACTATCTTAATTAGGAGAGAGATTTGCCATTGATTTGAGTGTCCTTTGAATGCCACCCTATACTTATGATACAACTCTGCCTATAAATGACACAAACCTAAAATGTCAGAAAGTGAGTTTGATTTGAGGGCTCCGATCCCTTTGTTTGCTTATAAAGCTCAAGGTAAACTGTAGCACTGAGGAAATAAATAATAAATTATAACAATTAATAATTCATTCCATTTCTTGATCTCACTATTTCACATCCAGTGACCTACCTGGCCCCCTGAAAGACTACAAAGATTAGCCACCAGCAAATGTCTTTTAATGGCTGCTTTTACCTCTTGTTTACCAGGATTGTTGACCCCATTCACTTCCTATAATGTAATTTTAATGGTGACTTTGTAAGCAAGGAGTTGTGTGTCTGAGGGATCTTTACTGAGCCTCAGAGCAGCTCTGAAGCCTACAGAGCTTCCCTCTTCCCTCACATGAGGGGTACCAGAGGATTTAACAGCAGCTAAAGCTGTTAACATGTTAAGCATCCAGTCTATTGACTACAGGGGGATTCACAGAGATCCAAACACCCAGAAAAAGGTACCCACATGTGCCCCAAAAAGTGGTTTGGAGGAGGAGATGTTCTGCTGCTGTGGTGGCACAAGGAAGGTAACGGAGCAAGAGTCTGGGATTTATAACCACTGGGGCAGGATCTGCCCCTGGAGTCACCCAGACCACAGAATCATGGAATCCTTTAAGTTGGGAAAAGCCCTCTAAGATCATTAAGCCCAACTGTTCTCACCACCACTAAACCACGTCCCCAAGTGCCACATCCACAGGGCTTTTAGATCCCCCCAGGGCTGGGGACTCCACCCCTGCCCTGGGCAGCTGCACCAGGGCTGGACAGCCTTTTCAGGGATGAAATTTTCCCTCATATCCAAACTAAACCTCCTTTGGCACAAAGGATCGAGTTTGTGGTTGTTATGGGTTCACCCAGGTGGGCCTAAATTTAGGCTTTAAAGTTCCGACTAGGCCTGAAGCTGTCAGCTGACTCGAGCTGGGCTGAGCTAACAGCTGACTTCCTCTAGCCAGTCATTTTGTATTCCATACCATATTATGACACCATCTCCAGGGAAGTAGGAACCAGTGTGGGAGTGGTTAAGGCAGTCACTTCTTGGCCTTCCTCTTGGGAGGACGCACGATGCTGTCCCGGGGGGATGGAGAGGGCCAGGCCCACCATGGCTCACCAGTTATCTCAGGAGAGTAAAATGTGTTGTTCTGGTTCTCTCCTTTCTGCTTGGGTTTGTCTCCCTGGGGACTAAGTCTTTTAAAGTGATGTGTAGTTAAGATAATGGAATTTGTGCATTCGTTAAGAAGTGGGGAATTGTTCCTTGTTGTTTCTAACTCGTGTGAGCGTGTATTGTACTTTCTTCTTATTTTCTCTTTCCTTCTGTAAAAATACATGTGGTGTTAGCATAAAGGTAGTTTGAAGGGTTTTTTCCCCTCTCCTTCTTCTTCCTTTCTTTGGTGGGTGGAAAGAGACTTTTCTCTCTGTACTTGAGGGGGGGGTTTGCCAGTTTGCCAACTCAAACCAAGACAGTGGTGCATTTCTTTGAGGTTGGTTGGGGGCAGACGATGCCTGATGTCATCATCTCTCAAAAAAGTAGGGCTCTGAGTACCAACCTCCACATCAGGGCCTGGGCCATTCACAAATTTGTAAGAATAGGAACAGTCTCAACTTAATTATTTCTATTCTATCAATAGTTACTGTTATCTACTCCTAGGACAGGCAATGTTATCTGCATGAGAATTTCAGGAAGTTGATAAGTAGTGAAGATTTGAAGAGCAAAACCTTCTGTCCGTGTTCTTATAAGGAGTTTACAAAATTATCTCCACACTCAGCACAGAGCAGCAATAAACTATTCAGAAATTAAGTGATAGCCACTAAGAGAGAAACACAGAATAAACACTCCACAGAAAGAAACTGATTCAGTATTTGAAAGGAAATTACAGTTATGAATTTATTTTTGCTGATAAAAACTACCAGGCTTGACAACTTGTTGAAGTTCTGATACAAATACAGTTCAGGGAAAGTTTATGAGAAAGTAAATACTGTACATGTTATCACACTGAAGGAAACTTTCTTTTGAAAGGATGTGTGTATTCACTTATATGTGTGTCCACAGACATTGCTCATGAGACCCATATCACCTATGCATATCTAATTCTGATTATTTACACATACATGTCCTGAAATCTGCAGAGTTGGCAACAGTCCCCGTCAAATGTGAAAGCCCATGGATTTTAGCATCTTTCAGCACTGCTTATTGGATATTTCTGGTCAGAGAAAATGAGAAATCAGGATGAGGAGGCATCAGGGAGAAAATTACCCAAAGCCATGAGGAAGCATCAAGAAAAGACATTTAAAAAGCTGGCAAAAATTAACAGAAGTGGTTTCCAAATCCAACTGGCTTTCCAGCCCTTCCAGAGCAAGGCTCAAATTGATGCACAGAGGTGTTTCCATGACACCATCTGACTCCAACCTTCAGCAGTGCCCATTCCAAAAATTGCCTGGGAAATGGTATTTTTGGCCCTTAGCAGGGTAAAACTGCCTTGTTCCCTTGGCAGTTCAGCTTCCAGCAACTTCTAGAGCTTTCTAGCTCAGCCTGCTCAAACCTGAGGGAAAAAAAAAAGGCAGTTCTCCCTGTCAGGAGGAAAGGTCCAAGAGGTCCTGTAATTCCCAAGGACCACAGTGTGCTGTTGGAGACCTGCTCTGGTCCTTCAGCAGTGGGATCTAGCACGGTGTGACAAGCAGTTTGGAACGCTGTGTGCGCCATCTCTCCAATTTAATTACCAGCAAATTAGTTATTTAATCAAGATAGCAGCTTGAAACAGAAAAAAAAAAAAAAAAATCTGTTTTTTCCTCTTCCCCCCCACACCTCCAGAACTGATGAATGTGTAAGGTAGGGAGGTGATAATGGCTGTTAGTTCCTGCTGTGCAGAAGCTTCATTAAGCTTCTGCTGAACTCGGTGGGTAAATCCCTCCGTGCCATCCATCAGCAGATGGCTTGAATCTGGTCTCGATATTGATCTGATACTACCTGGTATTCTGATAGCTGAGCTCGTCAAAATCCCATGTATTCGTTCCCATCACACCCCAGCAAAGGAGAGAATTGCTTTTCTACCTTTTCCAGAGACTTGTTGGCTTCTGAATCCAAACTAGTTACCTGAGCAGCACTGGAGGTGCAAGTGAAAGCTGTTTTCTGTCATATGTGAAGTTTAGGACGGAGAAGGGGCAAACCCCAAATCATTCTGGTCCCAAACCGTGCCCTAAGCATGGCCTGTTCTTCCCCCTGGCTCACAAGGACAGAGTTTTAGCAGGAACACAAAACTATTCGGGTTGTTTGTTTGGTTTGTTTTTTCAGTCTCAGGGTGATAAATCACTGAAACATTTGGGAATGAACCACTTACCCAAACACCGTATCAGTGATAACTTTATGGCTAAAGCAGCTCAGCGGGGGCTCAGCTGCAGAACGAACCGCCCTGTCCTCTGCTGCCTACTCATTCCCGAAGGAAACGCTTCTTCCCATTCCCGGTAATGGTTCCTGATGTGCCGCTGGCCAAGCCACCCGGGGGACCCCGATCCAGCCTGTCCCAGCCAGAGCACAGCAGATGGAGCAGGAACACCTCGCTGGGTTATCCCTACAAAACGCTGCCCTGCCGAGAAAGGTGCGGAACCAAACGCGGCTCCCGCAGGTGTGAATGAACCAACGAGCAGCTCGATCTGCCTCCTCTTGCTGCAGCACAGAGGAAGTTCAGGGAATACTTGTTCTCTGCTTGACTTTGTTACCTAAATTGCTTTATCAGGTGAACTAAAGCACAAAGGAGGGGAGAAAAATCGAACTAGGAAAACTGTGGGGTTTTTTTTTTCCTTCACTCTTTCTCAGCAAAGTGAAGAATTCAGCTGCATGACATGCTTTGGAGGGGTGATGTTCACAGTCCTGCTCCAAGAAGAATAACACTCCTCTCTCCTGTGTCTCTACTGAAGCAATAATTCAGTAGTTGCTTATGTAGTAAAGAAAAGAAACAATTTTTCAATTTGTCTCCTTCTCTGGAGAAAATTAAAGCCAATCTTATCTCTGAGAAGATTGTTCTAATCACCATCATCTGTGTGTCTCCAGCACTCCCTGCTCTAGTCCTGCTCTTGTTGATCAGGTCAATGTAGACCACAACAGCAATAAAAGCCAGGTGTTTCTTGTTGTACTTAAGAGAGATTAAGAGAGAGAGGCTGCTAGATTCCTAGACACTTCCATCTGGCCACTGCTTTGTATCTGGGTAAAAGAACAGTTTTGGAGAGTGTTTTGTTGTTTTGGATTTTTTAATTTCATTTTTTTAACAGCATTTCAGTGAGATGCTGCTCTAACCCCACCTTCTTTAATGGCAGCATCCACAACTTTGGTTTTTTTATTGACAGTACTCGTGGCCCACCTTCCTCATCCTGCTCTCAGCTCCCAATCCTCACCCTCCTGGAATGATGTCTTGGTTCAACACACTGTGTGAGTGGAGGCTGCAGGCAGCAGGATTGCCCAAATGCCCTAGGATTAAGGAGAATGGAGAAATGATAAGGTGAAAATGAGATTAAGAGCTGAACCAAAGGCTGAAGATGTCTGATTCAAGGTGAGTGATGGCACTGCTGAGTCCTGGGGCAGATAAACGGGGTCCTGGGTGTGTAAGTCATTGAGGCAGGATGAGGGACTGAGTTAAAGACCCTGATTTGCCTGTTCTGCCTTTGGAGGAGTGGTCAGAGCTGCACCTGGCAAAATGCCGAGGCACTGTGAAGGTGAGCCTGTGTGGGGCTGGGGTTGTCTGTGCTTCTGGCCCTGGTTCAATATCTGACTGCACTGTGAGCTCCATTGATCCCAGGGACAATTTGCAACCAGATTAAATCTCTGCTAATGTAATTGGTGTAAATGCAGCTTGGCCTGGCACCTGCCGGTGGGAGTGTGCTGGGGAGGGCTCTGTGGGGGCACCAGGACAGAGTAACATCTGTGCAGCTGTGAGCTGCCTCCAGGCAGGGAGGTGGGAGCTCACAACGTGTCTGACTTCTTCACTCTCCCACTGGAAGCTGGAGGATGTTCTATAGCCTTCATTTAATTTTTTTTATATGCTGTTTTGCCTTTTCTTCTCATTTTGTGTACCCTTCATGCCCCCCTTGACCACGGTAAGAGGTACTGAGCAGTGATAGTGCACAGAGGGCTTCCAGAAGCACAGGTGGATGGCTTCTGCTGAGCTGAGGAGAATTTTAATTAGCATTTCTTGATATTTCTGGCCCTGTCTATTTAAATCTCTCTGTTGGATCACGCTGAACTCGCTCTATGGCAACAATGAACTCTGATCTTAGGAGCATAAGATGTAAAGAGAGGCAAAGCAAAGCAAAAATCTGTTGTTTAGTATCGGGTTTTTTCCCAGCTCTCTAGTAAGGGAAAGATGAGCCCTTCTTTGTTGTGTCATGGGGAGGGAAGAAGGAGTGGTCGTGGAAAGCAGAAGGAGCTGTGCAGTTTCTGTCCCTTGTGTCACCTGGAAGATGTTGCTGGGCAGGAGAGCTAATCATGCCCTAAAAAATAGCTTGTCTGCATTCTCTGATCTTAAAATAAATAAATGTTTATATTCCCTTCTGTGGTCCTCAGTAAATTCTGTTGTCTCACCAGATTTTATGTACCTTGTAGGCTTAAGAAAGAAATTCCAACACTGGCACTAAAGCAACTGCAGGTGGCCCACAGCAGAAAGGGTGGGAGCTTTTAGTCTCAGGAATGAGCTGCAGTACTTGGAGGGCAGGACTGAGGCACCTGCCCATGCAGACCCCACTGTTCCCCTTCTCTCTTTTCTCTGTCTCCACCTCCTGTTTAATCCTAAACTCCCTTTGGCTGGAGCAGCAATTCCCAAAGGCAGCAGTGGGTGCTGAGTGTGCATTCACAGGAGGAGCTACAAAGGCCTTGCTCAGGAGTGTGAGTGGTGGTTGTATTTGTTTCTAACTACAAATTGCACAGTTCTCCTTTCTAATCCTCTGGGGTTTTAACCTGCTTTCTTCTAAAATTTGACTTCCAGTTATATCTTGTTATTATCATGATTATGGCTGTTTCCTCCTTTCCTTTATTCTCTTTCTGTCCCCTGCCCAAGTCTTTCAGCATCGTTTGCAAGGAAGAAATAAAGCTTTGCTCACATCAACCTCCTGTAAAAATAGCACATTTCCAGTGCAGGGATGTCCATCCCAGCCCAGTGCTCCTGTGAACTACCAGAGGTTAAACATCAGCATCTGGTTTAATTGACAAGATTAATCCTCTGCTTCAATCTAGCTGTGTGCTTTATTTAAAAAATATCATCCAGGTTTCCATACTATGAACAAATCCTTCACTTTCCAAAACTAGATTTTATCAATGTATGGTTTTTTCTAAATACAGTATTTTGTATGAACCACCAGTAGCTCCATCAGGGAATTTCTCCATGATAATCCGTAGCACAGGTGTTTTTCTTGAATAACATGTAACTACAGTGATGGATAAAATCAAACCATTATCAACCATTCAGGAAGTTATTTGGAAAACCTTGTTGTGGGGATGGGACAATCAGGATATTATACATGTCACAGCATGAGGCCCTTCAGGATGGGGCTCTAAGTGCTGGCACAGAATTCAGGGCTCATTGACCTGGTGTTACTAAAGCTGTCCTGGATCTAATTCAGGGCAGGTCTTGTACTTGTTTCAAAGGAATTTTTTTAGGAATTCTAAGGAAGAAGATTTTTTGGAATTCCACTCTTTATCCGAACCAGGAGACATCCCCTTGGAGTCAAAGCCATTTATGGGTCACATTACCTGGCCATACTATGGAGATGCAGGTTTTCCACATGGAAATATGTGGAAAATGTTCCACAGGAGATTATTTTGAGAACTATGGATAAGATGTGTGGATGTTCTCCACATGATGGGCCCCAGGATGGCAACTGCCCCACCCAGAGCTTATTCTTGTCCATTACCTTACATGGTACATTAATTATTTGCTGCAGCATATTTGGCATTTTTTTCAAATTTCCTCATATATCTTAAAATTCACCACTTCCATTGGCTGCATGTTCCCTGTAAACACATTAATCATCCTGCATCCTTCCCAGCTCCAGTTGCAGGATATCCACCATTGTGCAGAATTAATGCTTCTTCAGATACAGAAGTGAAAACATGTAAGAACATTTAACTTTGATTAATTAAACTGTATTAATTTAACAGATGGTGTGCTGTGACACCCACCAGGCTGAGGTTTAGATTTGTGATACTTTAAAGAGGGATCACTGCCTCTGTTTTGATATAAATTTTGAATCTCCACAGCCAACAGATGTTCAACTCAGGGTTTTTTCCCCCATTTTGTTTTGTGTTCAACTCATGGTTGGCAAGTCCTGCAACTTGCAGGGGTTTGACACCAGTGCCTTATAAACTTGAATCCTTGCTAAGGAACTGTTACTGCTGTGTGCAAACAAACCTTCATCTTTAAGTATAATTACAGAAGAATTTAGTGGTGAATCTCCTTTCTATTATTGAAGTATTAAGTAGTGTAGTGAACCCCTGTTATACTTTGGTTATATTGAGGAACCTTCTGAGAGTTCAAATATTTCATATAAAAAATCAATTTAATAGAAAACTTGATCTTTGGAGTTTTTCTAGAGAAACTAGAGACTGTCATAGCAAATGTTCCCTCCTTGGTCTGACCCACAGCTGTGCTTCTGTGATGAAATATTGTGGGCTAAATCATCTCTTACACTTCAATATGTACTTTTGATTTCCTGATCCAGAAACAGCTGGTGTTGGGCTGCTCAGAGTGCACTAATACCCCTTATTTCTGGTGATCTGTGGAACACTATCAAAAACTAGCAGATTTTATTTCTTTAAGTCTCTGTCTTACTTTCAAAGGTCCCTTCCAACCCAAAGCATTCTGTGATCTCTAATTATTACCTTGAGTATTCCTGGGAATCCAGGGCTCACAGGATGGCAGGTTTCCTGCCCCTTCTTACCTTTGATTTACAGATTCATTAACCAACTTTGTAAGTGTGGTAGAAAAACAAAGAACTAATGGTATCACTAAGGAGAAGGCAAGGCTGAAGTAGTGTATTTGCTTAAAGCCAAGGATTTGTAGTGAAGAACACTGTTGTACAAAGCCAAAATGCATCCTGAGCTGGTGCTAATGAGCCTGGAACACTTGTCTGGGCCTCCTGAGCCTGGTGTGTGGCACCTTCTGCAGCCCCTGTGCCAGGGTTGGTGTGACCTGTGTGGCTCTGCCTCTCCCCCTGCTCATCCCCTCTGCCCAGGGCACCTGGTGACACTCTGGGAACACCCTCTGCCCATGGAGAAACATCTGTCACCCCCTTTCATCAGCCCATTCCTGGTGTCAGGCTCCAGGCTGCTGCTCCTTCTGTTTTCCAGCCTCTTAAAGCTCAGTGGCAGCACTCAATGCCTCTCCTGATCTATGAGTTATAAGCAGGACTGGCTTCTTTCAAGATTTATGAGGTTTAGCTTGCTTTGAGCTCCTCACAGAATTTACAAATGACATATAAACACAACAAACCCCCTGATTTGTGAGCTGGGTTGTGCAGTGCTCTACACATCTACATATTCTTTTTTTTTTTTTTTTATGTTTAGGAGGACCCTGCAGGGCTCCTTTCCATAAGCTGGACTCACAGGGTTGCAGAGATGCTGCTGCAGGCAGGAAACCTGCTGGAATTTCCACTAACCCTGGCCCCCAGAGTTGCTTAGTAACTCTGAGTGGTTTCCCAGGAACAGCCTCAACTACCAACCCCAAAGTCAAGCACAGCTTGTGCATCACCTCAGCTTGTGCCATGCAATGAAGTAGGAGATGGCACTTCTGCATTTCAGTATTTCGTGTGCAACTTATGCCCTGAGATGAATGTGTAGATGGGTGTGTATATATACACACACACACACACACCACAATGGGTGTTTATTTGTTTTAGCTTATGCTCCTTTAAAAGGTGTGTTGTGAAATTGAAACTTTACCCTTATAAATTGGATATTAATTGAGGATATTAATGTTGGTTAAATTCCCAAAGGAGGATAGAAAAAAATAAAACTAAATGTTCACATTTGAATTTGGTGATTTCTTCGGTGACAGATTTCAACCTGCCCAGTCCTTCCATACTTAAACCCCATTAAGGCAGAAGGGGAAAAACCTCAGTGTGGTATCACTGGAGGGAACAGCTGCAATGGAGGGAAGGCAGAAGAGAAACTGGACAGTGCTGAGCTTGGATCAGGACTGGAATTAGCATCTGAGGCAGTGAGAACTGGATAGCTCTGTAGGATTACTTTAAATCAGGCTTAAATTTCTGAAATGAGTAAGAAATTGCTGTGTAATGAAAATTCAGTTATGTGTTTAGTGGCTTAAAGTTTCAGACAGGTGAGGCAACAGTGCTGCTGAAGGCAGTTAGGCAGGCAGGCAGGCAGGCAGACCATACCAGAAAGAACTTCCTTTTTGTGTGCCTTTTTCTCTAAATGAAGACAGACAACAGGAGCTAATAATTCAGACAACTCTATTGGATAAGCTTGGGAATTGTGTCTCTTCTTAACTAAACTCCTCCCCTGCAGACAGCTAAATCAGTGCCCAAATCTGACAGCACCACATTGCTGTTCCTGCCTTCAAATGCACCAGTCACAGGATGCCAGACTGGCAGGGATGCTGTGAAGGCACTGGAAGGGGGAGAAATGCAGCTATAAAGACAAAATGCAAGCCTTTAACTGTGCTACCTTGCATTATATACTTGACGTTAAAAAAAAAAAGGATGTTTGAATCACATCAGTGTGTTTCTATTTTAACAGGGAGACATCTAAGGAATATTTTTTTGTAAGAGTCAAATCACTGATTCAGTTGGTGTCCTTTGTGCCAAAAGTGACCATTCACCACCAAGTGATGCAGGACAGGACTCAGCAGCCTGTCAGTGCATTTGGTTGTTTTGTTGGGGTTGTTTGTTTTGAGTTTATTTCTGCTTTTTTATCATCAAAAAGCACTTTGAAGGCTTCAGTCTCTGCTGGGGCAGCACGGTTTTAAACTGGGGAGATTTCATCCCTGTACACGACAGCACAGCCTGAGCACAGCTATTACTCTGTCCCTGATACTCACATGGCATGGCCATGTAAGCCCATAACACTTCCAAAACACAGATATAAACCCCTCAATTGCTTGGAGCCCAAGCCAAGCTCCAATTTGGGTAATTGCATTCTGTCTATTTAAAATTCACATGTCAATTCTGAGTTTGCTGTTGACTGAACTCTTCCTGCCTTTCTTCACTAAACCATCTGCAGGCTCTCAGGCAGTGGCTGCAGTTCTGCTCCCAGGTAGTGGTTTCATCCCTGGGTGAGAGATGTCCAGGCTGCTCCGTTGCCATCAGCAGTTCAGGTGGCTCCTTGACTGCCACCAGCAGCTGCTTCTCTTCCTCAGCCAGAGGGTCACCTCTGCCTCTGCAGAGCGACCTCAGCTCTGCCAGTTCCACCTCAGGAAATGGCTGAATTCATTTCTTTTTTTTCTTGGCATCAACTCCTTTTAGAAGCACAGCCTGGAAAGAACCTTGTGCATTAAACTAAACTCTGTTCCCTGCTACCTTGGCAGCCAGAGCTTATAAAATCCTGCTGGCCCATCCCTGGTTCTATTGTTCCCAACACTAAAATGGAAGGAAAACCTTTTCAGACAATATTAGTATACAGAAAACAGAGCAGGTCCTTTAAAGGAAGTGCTTTCATGTGCAACAAAATACATAGATACACACTCAGTATAGGGTTCTTAATAATTTATAACACTGCTTAATTATCACTTCTAATAGATACATCCTACCTAAAAAATTGTCCACCCTTCTGGAGGTTCTCCAAGGGTTTGGGGCCTTCTATCTTGCTTTGACTACAATATATCTTCCAGGTGCAAGTGTCCCAAACAAGATGCCCTTGCTAAAATCTTTCTCCTTTAAAAGAACATTGAACAGAACTTCAAGAATTTGGCAGAAACTGTGAGGAAGAGGTTTTAGTAACTGTCACCTGCCACCTGAAGTGTGAGAAACCACACACCTAGATTAAAATCTAGAAATACATGAAATTTTAAGGCAGCACTCTGAAAAGCTGTTCCAGACTCTCACTGCTTTAGTGGTGCAAACTGACCTCAGAGATCTGAGCTGGAGATCATTTCTGGCAGCTGGACTGTCTCCCCCTCTGGACTTTAATATTCCAAAGGAATGCTCTTCACACCAGTGTGAACTTTGCTGCCAAAGCACTGCAGATCTGAAAGGTCCCAGCCAGCCCTGCAGAAAGGGCCTTGAATGGGGAGGGGAAAAGATATATTTTTGCCTTTTATCCTGAACTTTCCAGAAGGCAGCCAAGGCAAAGTTGAAGCTTTCCACCAGCTCCAGATAATTCATGACATGAAGGAGAAAAGGAAGATATAACAGCTACTCCTTGCTGAATATATTGCTGAAGAGCAGTGGCTGAAAAGCTCCGATGCACAATTACAGGGAGAGAGTCCTGGAGCCAACTGTAATTAAAGTTCTTCTGACATTACAGTAAATCCTTAGCAGTGGTGTCTTACTGCAGCTTTCTTTGACTTGCATGGCTGTGATGCCCCAAGGGAATGGGGAGAAACCCTCCCTGCCAACTCTCTTGTATGCTCTCCTTCTTTGTAATTAGCCTGAGTCAACACCACTCACAAGACACTCGCTGGATACTCAGCTCTGCTCGTGCTGTTGTCACTCAGGGTCCTTTTTAAACAGTTGATAATTATCTAGACAATAAATACACCTTCACATCACCCAGCTGTGCCCTTGGTTCCGTTGTGTCCTTGTGTCTGAACCGACATGTCCTTGTGTTGGACAAGGTGCCCTCACTGGAGGGTTTTCTCCTTTAGCTGCAGAGATAACCAGACACATATTGCTTGATTAAAGCCAGATGAGATGTACAGTGCAATTAATAAGGATGTAATTCATTATATCTAAGTCTCTCATGCTTAAAATTTGCTGAAATTCTGTATTAATAGTCTGTGTGCAGCAATACCAGAGCTGTAGTTTGTAAAGCCTTTGGTGTGTGTGATTTTCTGGGGTTTAAGCTGCTTTGGGCTTTGTTTTTTTTCAGATGTAAACCAAGGAAAGAAAACCATGCACCCCATTCACCCAACTAAGAAATGCAGTCCAAAAAGAGGACCACACATATTAATAATAACAGGCACGACATTTTCAGTGTTCTCTTCTCTATGATATCTATTTACCTTGCAACAAATCTTGGTTCTTAAATATTAACAGTGTAAATACTGAAGATTTGCAGGCCTTGGAGTATCTCCAAAAGCAAGATATCTGGTGACATTCAGATGTCACTCTCCCTTTTGGGCCAGATATTTGTTTCTCATTTTTACAGCATTTGTAAAAATAAGCCAGAAAATGCATATGAAATAAACATGTAGTAAAGTAAAGAAAAAATATATATAAAATATGAAGAATTCAAAAGCAGAAAGGGAAGAAGGAAGAGGAAATAGCTCAGACAAAACTGCTGGTAACAGGTTTAGTGTCCCCTTTACTTCTGAAGGAAGTTCTTCACCTGTGCTCTCATAAGTAGAGTTCAAAATAAACACCACACCTTGGGACATTTGCCAAAGGTGTTCCAACTGAGTGAGGAATTAGGGCTAATTAACTCTGTCCAAGCCACTGAGATGGCATTTATTTGTATTACTTTAATTCTTGAATTACCTGATAATACAGAACTAGAAATTTATTCAGAGGTTGCCTCAATATCTGGAAGTGGTGGCTGTGATGAGACAGTTTTTTAATTTAGTTTGTTCTGAACAAACTAGAACTGGGCAGAAAACCATGACAAGCTTCTCCTTTTTTTTTTTTTTTCATTTTTTTTTCCTGGAAGAAAACAAAGTTGTGCAATATTTGCAATTGTCCCTTA
>JAOXXN010000175.1:18401212-18425300 GCA_026770055.1 Myrmophylax atrothorax | reverse complement strand
CTGTTCACCTGAGGTCCATTAAAAACAAAACAAAACAAAGACCCAATTAATGGCTATAGAAGAACCACTTAAGCCCAGACAAGCCAAGAAATGTCCTGATAAAGAGAAAATCAAGGTCAGGTCCCCATTGCCAGCGGGATGGGGATGTGTGGGGGGGAAATGCAGCCACCTCAAATGCCAGGCTGGCTGCCAGGGCTGGGCTGCCAACTCCAGAACTTCTGTTTGCTGAGCTGGCAAGAGAGATGTTCTTTAAAAGGACTGACCTGCCTTCAGAAACAGCCTCGTGGCTGGTGGGCACTGCCAGGAGCACAGCTTAGGATAAAAACCAAATGGGGGTACTTGGTGTCACTGACACGTGGGATGAAATTCTGTAAGGTCGAAATGCTGTTTCCACTTTTTCATGAGACTATTTGTCTCGAGGAATACAAATAAAGAGGACCATCTGTAACATTTAGCCTGCCAATGAGCTAAGAAAAAAAGGAATGACTTACTGAATTACTAATTTTGGTTATTTCTGAGTGTTCTAAAAACATGCCCCAAGTTATTAAAAATTAAATCATCAACAAGATGTTGAAAACATATGTTTTCACTATGCTGTGTCTGAAAACTTTTCAGAGACTGGATGTGTTTAAGTAGGTTGGAATCTGTGGAAAACAGTCATTCTGAGCTCCTCTATAAAACAAAAATCATCTAAATGGAAACAGGCCACCAGTAATGAAGGGGTTTCCAGATAGATTTGGATTGGAGCAAAAAATGTTCTAATATGTAAATTATACTGGCTATTTTAGGGTGGCCCTGACCTAATGAGCACAAATAACTGCCCTGTTGGGGAGCACAAACACGCTTTCAAAATCTTCCCTTTAATTTGCTTATTTAGGCAAGTAAAGTACAAGTGTGTGCTCATCCCTCCCTTAAAACTCTGCATTTCTTTTATTAAAGGTGGCATTCTCTTCACACAGCAGTCAGCTCTTCTCCTCCCTTCTCCTTTCTTACAAAGCTGTTCTTTCAGCTTTGAGTTATTCCCTCTTTCACCAGCAGAGTGGAGGCAATGAAATATGTCAAAAAGATGACTGGAGCCCAGCAGGTCCTAACAGAAGTTCTTCTGATCCACAACGTACCTCAATTACTGAAGAAATTTTCCTTTTTTTTTTAAAAAAAGAAACCAAAATAATATTTCATTAAGAGGAGGAGTAGAAGATCAGAAATCCCTTGATATTGTCAGTGCTCAATCCCCCTGGATAAGACCCTACAGACTCCTCTAATTATTCACAAAACATTTTGAGCAGATGTCCACAAAATAAATTATCTGCTGTCTGCCAAAATCTACTCCTGGCAGGCACTGGAGCAGGTAAATAAAAGGAGGGGTTGGAAACATGAATAAAACATGAAGAGAACAGCTTAGGGCGTTTTGATCCTCCTGAATTCAGAAGCACCAATTGAATCCATGGAGGTGCAGAAGGCAAGGGAAGGACAACATAGAGGGAAAACATGTTGGAAGGAGCAGCTTTGGAGGAGAATCTCCTGACAGGCATTTGCTGGTGTTGGTGGTGATCGCTGTGCCAAATCACAAACAGCCCTTCAGGGCAGCAGTTTGGAGCATCTCCCATGGGAGACAGAGAGGCTGCACTGCCAGCATCAGTCTGAGCCCTGCAAGTCTCATGGGCCAGCACCTTGGATCCTTAGGTTTAGCAAAAGTTGCTAAATCCTGCTGTTCTGCCATTGCCAAGGATGGCTTTATATAATTTAGCCTTAGTTTGGTAATCTAGTAAAAAATATTTAATCTCTTCCCCTTCCTCCCAGGAATGTGCACGACACTTCCCTAATAAAGGCAGGTTGTTCCACACCTTTAAAATCACAAAAACATATCCCTACAACAAGGCTGAACATTGCACTGAGTAAATTTGCAAAGAGAAATGCTATTGAGGGAGTGAATTTTAGCTTTTAAAACAATCAGCCTGATGTTGGCAAATATTTTAAAGATCACATCTTTAAAAACTCTCCATATGGTATCATTTCAGCGAGGTGGATATAGATTCAAACCAAAGAAAATACCAATTATTTGAGAGGAAGGGGGTTCCCAAAGACTTTGTATTGAGTTAAAGTTTGATATTCTGTAGTTTTTCATTGAATAATAACAAAATTAGAGTATTTTAGGAGCAGATGTTGTCCTTCATCCATACCAAAGGGTTACCATGCTGGACAAAATGCTCTGGTTTGCTGTTTCTAGGAGAAAGAACATGTAAAGTAGGAACATTCATGAGGATGGGAAATCTAAACATCAAGAAATACAAATGAATAATTCTGGCTTATGGAAGAGGTTGCCACATAAGAGGTAAAGGAAAAGATGGGAGGACAGAATAATTTGCAAATTGTGATTAGAGGAAATTTCTGGGTAGGTAGGTAACTTCATAAATAATGGACCAGATTTATTCAGGGTGGCTTCATTAAAAGCAGGGATAAATTAGTGCCAAGCAGAAATCTGCTTCTTTGCAGTGGTTTTGACCTGTGCAGTGGAGCCATTGTAGTTACTAATTCATACAGGATGATACATAATTGGGATGCCCAATTACAAGAGTTGAGTTTCGGAAATGACAATGTTCTCTTTCCTTCAGGGATCTGTAATTTATTCCATTACCTTGAACTTGCATTACACAATATGCCAAAATAAAATTTGCAAATGTTCTGTGAAATCCTGCTATCTTTGGTTCATACTGGGTATGTGAAGGAAACATGTCGAGAGGATTAAAAATATGGGGAAGAATTACCATTTTAATACCTTTGACTTGTCCACAAAGAGACAATAGAAGGTTTTCAGCCTCAGTAAATCCACTTTAATACATGTAAAGAGTTCATCAGAAGTTCTTCTACCCCATTGTTTTCATGAAAGCAATAGCACCATGCTCTGTGCTAGAAAGGCCAAAATGAGTTTACCAAAGAAATCTGAAGGTTTAGTTTGGTTTGCAGGGACAGCTTCCCTTCCCATGTTTTATTCCACTGAAATATTTCCTTACTGCATTAATTCAGGTGAAATCCTGTGCATAAACTGCCAGCAGAAGTACCAACACCTTCCAAAGTGTGGCTGATGCCACATTTCCCTGCACTTTGAAATTCCCAACATAGAATTTGGCTAATGGCTTTTCTTTCTGTGTGTTGACTCTTCAGGCTGCTGAGATATTAGGATAATAAGTGTTTGAAGAAAAGAAGGATCTATTTATACAGAATCAATAAAGCGTTGCCACGGGAAACCTGAAGCTCTCCAAAGGAGGTTTCCTGGAATAGAGGATTTTCCAGGGAACAGAGTGGTTTGAACATGTTTGGTTCATAGTGGTTGTTGCTGTCATTGCTTTCACTCATGTGCTGCTCAACCCTGTCTGCTCCAAGGGAAAAATTCTCCTCATGAGGATCATTAAACAGCAGAAACTGGAAAAATTACTTGCTGGGATGTGCCATGAATGTTCCAGAGGCTGGAGAAGAGAGAGTTGTGTGAGCAGCAACTCAGCAATACCATTGATGGGGAAAGAGCTGGGGAGGGGTTGGGTTTGCCTTTGGGGGACCTTTGAATGTGCTGGGGAATTTTGAGGAGGGCATGAGAGCTCTGGGGAGGATGATGATGAGCATGTTATGGTCAGCTTGCTGGAGCTCAGAGAGGAGAGTGTTTTTCCTGACAGCTTTTGTGCCTGGACAACACTCCTGGCCCTTGGGGCTGTGCTGTGCAGGAGGAGATGGACTTTGATGGCCTTATGGGTCCCTTCCAGCCCAGGATATTCTGTGATTCTGTGGTTCTATGATCTGTTTTCAGTGTAACATTGCACACATTATTTTCATAGAATCACGGGATATTCTGAGTTGGAAGGGACCCAACAGTGATCATCAAGTCCAGCTCTAAGTGAATGGTCAATCCAGGGATCAAACCCATAAACTTTGTGTTTGTGTTTGTGTTTGTGTTTGGATGGTGTGAACTCCAGAATGGCCATGAAAGAACATTTATACATTTTTCCAGGGTTTGGGGAGGATTTGTTATCTGTAATATGTGACAGTTTTCTTCTGTTGCTACAGTGAACAGTTCATCTCCAGCCTCTAAAATATGGTGATAAACTGGAGTCTTGTCTAGTGAATCACGCAGGATTTTTCTATGGGGCCAGCAAGCCTTTAGGCACATGTGTGGTACAATAAATAGGTTTGTTGTAACCCTCTCTGCCTCCCTACAAAGCCAACATAGCTGCATTGTAAACCCAGTGCAAAGACCTGGTCATGCTCCTGTGCATTCTGTGTGATGAAATCTGAGGTGCCAGTCCTGGTGTCGCTGCTGCCTCGGAATTCAGTTTACAATGCAATGAGTTGGAACAAAGCCAGAGACATCCCTGAATATCAGAAATGGGTTCTTTGATGTGATTCTGGATGCACAGCCAGCCAAAGAAGTTCAGCCCCTCTTCAAAGCCATGATGCAAGTATTGTAATGCAGATTACATCGATTTGCTACCAGTTACTGACAGCTCACAGGGATCTTAAAGATTCTCCACAGCACCCATAGAATAAAGAGCTCTCTGCATGAAAAGGAAGCTGTATTTTCATGCAGATGACAGATCATAAAAATAGCATCAATGTTATCATATATGT
Source organism: Myrmophylax atrothorax (assembly GCA_026770055.1). Classification (NCBI taxonomy): domain Eukaryota; kingdom Metazoa; phylum Chordata; class Aves; order Passeriformes; family Thamnophilidae; genus Myrmophylax; species Myrmophylax atrothorax. The sequence goes on along the minus strand of JAOXXN010000175.1, from coordinate 18,420,683 downwards.
AAGGCGCAATTCAATTTTGTACAGGGTATTTTATGACCTTGACAGGGTTCAGCTTACAGCATAAAGAGTACTTACATCTGGCACTTGAGCACAAGGTTTAGTGGTGAACATGGGTTGATGGTTGGACTTGATGATCTTAAAGGTCATTTCCAGCCCTAATGATTCCATGATTCAAGCACATCTCTAATGCTGCTGGCTCCAACACCTGCTTAAGTACTTGCTGGTTGTTTTTGTAATTAATGTCTTGCAGAGATGCAATAGAAATGCTGACTTGCAATACAGCAGTAAGTTTGCTGTGGTTCCAGGCTCTCCTTGTGCAGGACTGGGGTGCAGGTATATGATGAATGAGAATTGAGAAGATTCTACAATAAATACTGGAAATCCCAAAGCAATGCCTACTGAAGCATAAAGGAAGTACAGCACCAGGCCATAATTCAAAGCAGCACTCCATTTACAAATGGAATAAGAGTAGTAGAAAAGATTAACTTTCATAGGAAATTACAGTCTGTGTGTGTAAGTGCCTGTTTTATGAAGTTCAGCTTCCTACAGGCTTTATGTCTCTGCATCAAAGTTACCAGAATGCTGTGGGATTGCAGCTCCGTTCAGTGATGTTTGGGCACTGTGTATCCAGTGCAAACACATCTGTGTGTTTAAAGCTTAGCCATGAAACAAGCACTGTAAACCACAGTGTGTGCTCATCTCTTTTATTTGCATGTAAAGGCACCTGCAGGCCCTTGGGACCACACCTGAACATGGCTATGGCTGTTTATACACACTTACAGACAGAGGGAATGCTCTCCAAAATCTGCTTTTGTATGGAGAGAAAGAAAGGGGTTAGCTACAATTCGTCCAATACCATAAAATCTGCTCTGGCCTCTCCAGCTCCTGATTATTAGAGGACAAAGTGATGCAACAGGCAACCTTCCCACAAGCTGTGGTTCACTGCTGGAAGAATTGCCTGAGTGGCAAAAGGTGCTTCACTTTCTGAACCTACAGATACAAGTTCAGTGGGTGCTCACCATCAGGATCTTTTTCTTTGCTGTTGCAGTGGATACAAATGGATAAATGAGTTGAAGAGACTGGCCAGCAACTACAGCAGAGACTAAAACTTGTGTCTTCTGAGTCACAGAATCTCAGAATCATAGAATGGTTTGGGTTGGAAGGGGCCTTAAAGCCCATCCAGTTCCACCCCTGCCATGGGCAGGGACACCTCTCACCAGCCCAGGTTGCTCCAAGCCCTGTCCAACCTGGCCTTGGACACTCCCAGGGATAGGAAATCCACAACCTCTCTGGGCAACCTGTGCCAGGGCCTTACCACCCTCACAGTAAAGAATTTTGTCCTAAAATCTAATCTAAACCTCCCTCCATCTTAAGGCCATTCCCCCTTATTCTATCACTTCATGCCCTTAGGAAATGTTGCTCTTTAGCCTGGAAAATAGTCCAGGAGGATACCAGTACTGCAGCCTTGTGGTTTTCCTCCTTCCTGAAGAAACCTCACAGCCTAAAATCCCTGTTTGAAACAAACAAAACTCAATATAGAGAAACCTGAAAGCAAAACACAGGGAGTAAAGAAATCTCATTACTCAAATGATGCTCATCCAAAAATAAAATAAAAAAATAAAATGTGATTATGCAGGGGAAAGGAAGAAAACTAAATCTTTGTTCTGCTTCTTCCTTCCTTTTCTGCTCAGTGTCTGAGTTCCATAGAGTTGTTTAAAACAACTGTCCTTTAGAAGTTGCTGTCACTTCTCTGACAGCTTTAATTTGTGTGTGTGTGCTTGAAGCCTATCAAAGTTAGCGCCCAACACGGTGAGAAATGCCCTTTGCTCGCAGTTGCAGCTCCCGGAGCAGAGCCTGGAATCGCTGCCTCGGTTTTCAGCCACCCCCTGTTCACTCGACAGCTTTATTGCCTTTGGACACCTGGTTATTACCTGTCACTGGAGCCGTGGGCTGAGGGGGAGTGGGGACATCCCCCAGGCTGAGCGTGGAGCTGCTGTCACCTGTCCCAAGGTGTCGCTCTGCAGCATAAATGCCACCACGGCTGTTGGTGGTGGCACCGCAGTGGCCCCAATGGGGGACACCAGGGATGTCACCCAGTGACTGGCGCTGAAGGGCAGGAGGTGGTGGGAGTGCCAAGGTGAGAGCTGTGTTGTCTCCATGGAGGTTTAACCAGCTGTCACAGCTGGGATTTGAACACATGGAATGAAAGGAAGGCACAGGAGGAAGAGCTCTGTGCACAAACCAACCTGGGGGGCACTGGCACCCCTTGGCAGTGCTGGGGACTGTTCTGCCTTTTACCACCTGGTCCAGTTAGGACTGCAAAAATTACCAGTGCTGCATGTTGGAATAGCTCGGTATTTCCTCTAATTTTCAAATTGTTTTGTATAAATCTTCCATTCTACAATTTTTCACATTGCAAGAGTCACAGAATCCCAGACTGGTTTGGATTGGAAGGGACCTTAAAGCTCATCCAGTCCCACCCTCTGCCATGGGCAGGGACACCTTCCACTGTCCCAGGTTGCTCCAAGCCCTGTCCAGCCTGCCCTGGGACACTTCCAGGGATGGAGCAACCACAGCCTCCCTTGGAAAGATGCCTTTGACTATTCAAACTTTTCTGGGTTTGATAAAAGTAATCAAATAATATTTTAATGATTTTTTTAATTGCATATGAAGCTGATAATTGGGATTTGGCTTAACTCCACTGAAAAGAAGGAGCACGAAAAGAAAATTCAAGTGGCCAACTTAAGGCTCTATCCTGCACGAAAGGCTTTCTTCAGTATTTGCTCCCTGTATGTAATAGGCATTCCCTTTTGTTCCCCAAATAACTAGTGAGATAATGACTTGGAGAACAATTTTCAACTTTCTGAGTGACAAAGACATTACAACATGATTGGATTCTCTAACCTAATTGAAAGAAAGAATTCATTCTCCTCTATATTTTGCTGCCAATTTTGTTGTAAATTATTCCATGTACTCCATGTAAGCTCCATGTAGGTTTTTTTCTTGGTTTGTTTTTGTTTTCAATGCATAGTTCTGAGCTGGTCAAGCTTCTGGCTCTGGAACACTGCAGCCTCCAGATGTGCTACTGTGTGCTGAGTACTTGCATGACTTAAAATCCAAACTGGAGGTCCTTAACATGATGCACCACATCTACAATTCTAATTTAGCTGCTCACTGTAATAGGTTGGGGGAAATGAGGTAAAACGTTCTCACTAATCTTGGTACTAACTGCATTAACTCTCAGGATATATTTGTAAAGGCAAGGGAGGATATTAGCAAAAAAGATTTATCCAACAGTGAAGGTTTTTTCCCCCATTAACTAACTTCTAAGTTTCAAAGTTCTTGTAGTTTAATTGGGGATAGTGGAATTTAGGAGAAATAATTATAAACATGACTACACAGGCAATATGCTACTGTTTAGCACCAAGTACAACAACTGTTTGGGGCTGGTAATTGAACCAAGACAGAGAGAGAAAATTCAAATAAAATTAACTTGCATTGGCAAATGTGAAAAAGACAATAAGGAAATTCTGAACAACCCATCAAAGGTTTAATCTGAATACCATTGAAAAGATCATAAATAAGTGAAGAAGGAACAGATGGCCAACTGAAAACAAGTGGCCTTATAGAAGCTTAGGGGCTGTTTTTCTCCAGGAAAAGAAAGAATTTAATGTCTGAAGTCAAAGTTAGACTCAATCGATACATTCAGGGCTCTTGAGAAATTTTGAAAATAGTTTCTTACTTGTAGTGATTTAGGGCAGTCAGGCATGTAAAAAGATTGAATCGGTTGTGAGAAATCAATGACCTTCCCTCAACCCCCCCAAGATTTCCAGTGAAATGAAAACTTGCCGATTACAATGGGAGGTTTGATGAGGCCAGCAGGAGAAGGATGTTCCAGACTCAAAGAAACAGCATGTGAAATGTACTATCTATTATTTTTTGTGCCATTAGGGTGGGAGACAGAGGCCTGCTGAATGTGGCATCTGAGAACTCCAGCACATGCCTCCCGTGGCAGATTAATGGTGATGATAGAAAGCAAATAAGCAGAGCTTACAGGTGCATGTGAGAGTCATTGTCCACCCACTGGAGATGTCTGCAGACATTCACCCCCCTGTTCAGCAGGTGAGTGGGATGCTCCTTCATTGCAGCCTTCCAAACCTCTCATCATTTTAGCCTTAACACAACAAAAAATACTACAAAAGGTAAAATAATAGGTAAGAGATTATTTTGCTTCACTACTAAACACAAGGGTTGCTGGTTTCTTATTCATTCACCACACTGGTCTGTCTTTTGTCATGTCAAGCACTGGTGGGGATGTGTCTCCACCAGCAGGTACCACAGATCCACCTGGTGTCTGCTCTGTTCCTGGGGCTTTTAACTGCAAAACAAGGCTGGGCTGATCCTGTGGGCTGAATGCCCTTGTCCTCAAGGTGTGCTCCTGAGGGACAGCCCTTTTCCAGCCCTCTTCTGCTCTTCCACACCCACCTCCTTTCCAGTTTAGACAATTCAGTTTGGGCCAGCATTCTCCCTTGGCCTGCTGCTACAGGACACTTGCCAAAGTGGCCCTTGCAGGGATTAAAGAGCAACCAAGCTGTTGCAAGGCTAGGGATGAAATCATGGGACTCCAACATAACAAGAGGTAGAGTGGACCCCCAAAAAACCTGATTGCTGTGGCTTTGTGCAAGCACTCAGTGATTGCCCCTGAAGGGAAAGCACATTCCCTCTTCCTCTTGCCTCCCAGGAGCAGTGTTTCAGGGAAAAGCCAAACAGCTGTGCTTACAGGAGCTCACAGAGACTCCTAAAAACTGATAATAAGGTTTGACAGTCATGTCATAATTGTTAACAATGGGACTGGAGACATGCCAACAACCTCACACTCTCCCACTGCTTCTCTGGGTGAGAGGAATTGCTCCATGAGTGTAAGTCTGCAAACCAAATTTGACATAAAGGGATGTTTCATACAGAGGCAGAATAAAGCAATGCATTGTATTGCTGCCAGATTACACAGTGGCCTCGGAGGATGAAGTAATGAAAAAGAAGAGACTGCAGTGACACCACATTAATATTTGGTATTTCTGCTCTCTGTGCATTCAAACTGTGTCAATAAAGCCTTCAGAAGCCCGATGGAACAGGCTGGTGTGCAGGTTTGGCAGTGGGTGTTGGGTCTGGCCTGCTTATTTACTGCTGGGAAAGCCAGGAGTGATGGATTCAAGCTGGCTGATGATTATCTCCCCCCATGAAAAAGCCATTGCTGTTCTCTGTTACCAGCCCACAGCGCAGAGAAAAGTTTCCAAAAGTGTAATTTGGAGCTCCTTGTCCTCCTCTCCTGTACAGCCATTTGTCCTGGTTAACATGCACCCAATAATGTACCTGTCAGAATAAATCACAGCAAATGATACTTCTCCGTATGGGTGTCACGAATTTCAGAGCTCAGGGTTCTGGGATTGTTTCAGGCCGATGGAGGGGACTGGTTCCTTCTGAAATTTGTTGACCCTCAGACAGCCATAACTCTCAGCAACCTTCACTGCAAGAGGAATCAAAATACAAATCAACACCATAAAAAGTGACAAGTGAGAACTATGTGCTTTTTGCCTGTGTTTGTAATCCCTTTTCAATGGCTCTATTAGAACTCCTATAAGCAAACCCATGCAGATCTCTGCATGAGCTGTTAATGATTATAGACTGTTGTTTACCCTATCAGGGAAGCTGTCAATAGACCTAGTTAATGAATTTTTTTTCCTGTCATGGGAATTTTAATTAACAGTTTATTAGCTCCCAATCCAATTCCCTGGAGGTCTCAGCAGAATTCCAGAAGATATATTATGCATATGCTCATGCTTTCTCCTTTATTTAGACAATTTCTGGTCCAGAATTATTGCATCAATTCCCCAGCACTGCAGTTGGGACTCTGACCACTCCAATTATCTGCCTGCTCCAGAATACAGCAGCAGTAACTTCAAGCCATCATAAAGAAGTTTATTAATTTAGCTCCACTGAGTGCCAACCATTTTACTGCTGTGCAACAGAACATGAGAAACCTTCCCCTGTTTTTCTCTTGGCTTTTCTGAAAGGACTTTGTAAAATGTGCAAGGATGAAGAGTGTGTCCAACGCAGAATGTGCATGGAAGTTTCCCTAAATCCCTGCGAGAACAAACAAGTATTTAAGGTGAGAAGCTGCTATTTTTCGAGCCTCAGAAGTGAGGTTGGCTGGGGACTGCAGCAGCACTGTAGCTCTTTTTTTTCTCATCATTTCCAAGGGCTGGAGTTTGTTTGTTTACACTTATTGGTGTGTGCTGTTTCCCCTTGAGCGAGTTTTGCTGGGAACTCTGATAGCAAGAGCTGAATATAAACTTCTAACTTCGCTCTTAACCATATTCTTCCCAAGATTTCTCAACATCCTGAGCATTGGATCCACCTGACTTCCAGGTAAAATTGGGTTGAATTTCAACTGAACATTGTGGGATTGTCCAGTGACCTGGGATGTCCAACAGCCTGGCAGGAAGGATCAAAGGTGCAGTAAAAAGAGATGTACAGAATGGACAAGTGCTGGAACCTAGAGCTCTATGTACTATACAAGAGCTGGGAAGGGGAGAAGAAGCTTCTCAAGTAGACAGAAATAAAGCACTAATCCAGGAAAGCAAGTAGCAGAGGGAGGGAGAGCTCTCCTGGCACTGCCTGGGGTTGTAACACCTGGTTGAGTGTAACGGGACTGATGAGTCTCCAGCACAGTCCTCACTCTGCACCCTCCATGTGACAGAACTCAGGGCAGAAAAGCTCTGGTAGAAAGGTTTGGTTTGGGACACAAACACCCTCTTTCAATAGGACTGCTCTGGCTGCAGCAATAATGATAGTTTTCTATGCTTGGGACAGATTCTGCACTTACCGAGGTGCTGAAGTAAAACCAGATTCCCTGAGATCAGGCCAAGTCTGGCTGTTGCAGCAAAGCCAGCCACTAAACCCAGCAGGCTTTGCAGCTGGGATGGCCACTCTGGGTTCAGATGTGAGGTTGTGATGTGCTCCTTGGGAATGTGAGTTGTCAGGAGCATTATGGTACAACTACAACAATCACTTGTCGTTTTATGTCGCTGCTGGTCAAATAGCCATAACCCCAACCTCAAAGCCTGTCTCGGAATTACAGAAGACAGCTGCCAAAACTGGCAGCTTAAATACCAGAACTCCTTCAGTTGGGCATCAGCCTAAGGCAGATGCCAAGGAAATGCTCCCACAGAGCCAGGCAGGAACACAACAGCCAGGGGAGCACTTTGGGGCTCTGTGGGTCTCCTGTACACATCCCACTGAGGGTGCAGAGCCCAGGTTAGTGCATGTGGACCGACTGGGAGCAGGTTTGCTTTCTTTGCTGCTTTGAGAAGCCACACACAAACCCCCATCAGGGGGACAGATGACAAAAATTTCTGACTGGATTGTCTGCTGAATGGGGGGAGGATTAAAAAAAGGCAATTCCTGTGCATCACTCCCAACCCATCCAAAACTGACCTGAGGGAGACCCACCACTGCCCAGGGGAGGGGCCACACTCCACTCCCAGGAATTTCAAATGCATTTTACAGTCAGAAGGTCTTTTTCTGAACTGAGAATGACCTGTTGAAGTTCATGGGTGGTTACCAGTGCAGATGCTCAGGGTGATGAAAGTGTAAAGATAGATTCCTGATCCTTAGGCAAAATACTGGTGAGAAGGCAAAATGGAAAGTGGGGAAAAACAGAGCTTTTCTCAAGTGTAATAAGGAACCAATGTGAAATAACTATTTGAAAACTGCTTCAAAGCCACTTAAGTCAATGAGGGCTTTCACTTCCCACTCATTCCAGTAAGCTTTTAATCAGGCCAATAAAGGGGAGACAAAAACAGACTGATGGAAATTAGAGAGGTGTAATCAAAGTTGAAAATGGGACAGAAAATGGTCTTTTCCCGTTACACTGTTTAATGCTCATACTTCTGAAACCCCTTATTTAGAGCAACAATCAGACTCTCATTGGCAGAGAACACAGTAATCTAATAGGTTTTGCAGACTTGTATGGAATGCTAACTATAAAAGACATCACCTATAAATTAAGGTTCAAAAGGTGAGACAGAAACAGAATATTAAATAACACCATCTTTCTCTAAGTTGAGTTAACTGTTCCAGCAGAATTTATTGCCAATCTGGCTACAACATCTGCAGAACTAAAGGACTTGTTAAAAGAAAAATGAAACTTGTCTTTCTGCCAAAGTTTGGAGAGGTTTAAACAGAAATTAATATCCATAAGAAATCCTGGAACATTTTTGAAAAATTATCTGTCTGGCAATTCCTGCTGCTTTTCAGAGAAATAAAAGCATTTTAAGAGGCATCTTTCACAGTGCAGCTAAAACTCGCTCCACAGAAATGATGGTGCTTTGATACAACTGCTTTCAAATTTTGTTACTGTGTTAAGGTAAATTTATGCTAATCACACTTACTTCTATCAAAACAAATCTGATGCATTCTCTACAGAAACACACAACAGGCTCCTGTATCCTCACAAAACGCTGCACATGTTGATGCCAAATATAAGGGATATGGATGATGATGCAAAACCTCATTCGTGTGAGCAAGTTCAAGGTGACACTTCAAGATACGGCTCTCCTTTGGATCATAAATCCTCTCTGGTGTGTGTTCTGCAGGGAAACTGCCAGAGTAGAAATCCTGCAGCTGAGATGGTCTGCAAATGCCTGAAAATGAATAAACACTTGCCCATTTTATTCTATAACATATCTGGCTGCTTATAGTTAAACATGCTAATGCCTCTTTTTTTTTTTTTTCAAATTCTGCAATCCTCCAGTTTCTTTTAATTACTGGATTATAAGAGATTAATAATACCAAGACATTTAGTCACTTGATGACATGCTGCTTTTCTTTATATCACTGAAATGTGATGCCTACAGTTTCTATTATTTGTGATAATAGGCCATGGAAAAGAAAATAATCTGTACTGTTACATTTTTAAATCCAAATTCACTGTCTGCTTAAGGCACCTCGCAGAGAACTGGGCTCTCTGGGCTGGTTTTCCTCAGTCAGCAGGAGGAATGCCCTGGATTACCAAGCAACATCAGACTTGCCAAGGGAGATGCCCAAATTCCTGGCTTGGGGTACAGGGACAGCACTGCCTGCACTGTTGGAAAAATTGAGCTTAAAACTGCAAGGAAGCGAACAGAGAGGAAGAGAAGTTGTAGTGGAGCAGCCAATGGTGCAAACTTAGATCCCAGCTGGCAATGCCAGGGATGGTTTGGGGCTGAGATGTTGGATTCATGACCTAGAAAAATAAACTTTGATTTGCCAGTAGTTGGTGGAAAACCAGAAACCAGGGAGCTGAGCACCCTCCTAATAAAGGAAACAAACTCCTGGATTGTGAAAGATACAGTATTCAGGTGGCATGAACTTCCCCAACATAGAGAGGACTCTTTATTCCTGTTCAAACTGTGAGGAATTTATTCATGGCATTAAAGCATCGTTAGGACTGTGAACAATGATTTCTGCTCATAATGCTTTGGTTGTTATGACACCTTCTGGCTGTGGATTTCAGCTAATTAACAGTAAATATTTTACCCAGAGCATCTTTAGCTCTGGCAAAGGTACCCCCACCCAGTTACCCATAAGCACTTCTGCTCAGGGCACCATCAAGTTCCACTGTGCCCACAAGGACCAACATCTCCAGGCCTTTTCCTCCTGACACAGTGACATGGCCAGGTCTGAGGTGCTTCCTGGTTCTGGGATTTCAGACTTGCACAGTCCTCGTGTGCAAGGAAGTCCCTCATGGTGCCTTGGGTGGCAATTCCCTGCCTTTAATGGATGTGCACACTGTGCAGTTGCTGTGGGAACTGTAACTTTGAGGTTTCACAATTTGAAAAAGAAAGAATGTATTTATAGGCTTTATTTATTTGGCTTATGAATCAACATGTTAATATTGATGCAATGGAAGAAGAAAGGAAAACAAACTTCTAAACAGAGAGCACAACATCAAACACTGATCTGTTTATTTTTCTCTTCTGCAAAGTTCCTGTAACAGCAAAATTGCAGTAACAGAAAAGGAAAGAATTATAAAACAAGAACCAGACAAAAGAGGGAGAAAGGAAGCTGCAGATAGCTGAGTAGTGGAATTAAATTCTTAAAGTTTTAGCAGACGCTTCTGTGGTCAACCAGCTGAGTAAACTCCGTGGTTAATTTACAGAGCCAGGTGATTGCAAAGAGGGATCCAGGCTGGTCTTTCTTGTACTTCTAATGAGGTTTGGCCAGGCCAGTTTAGTGCTTCCCTCTCAGATGTCCTTTATCTGCACTTCCACCATGAATAATGGCCACAGCAAATGTCTGATTTCAGTGAAATGTGGAAGGAAAGGAAATGGCCCTCAAGTTGCACCAGGGGAGGTTTAGAACAGGTATGAGGGAAAATGTTTTCATGGAAAGGGTTGCAAAGCACAGGAACAGACTGCCCAGAGCAGTGGTGGAGTTGCCATCCCTGGAAGTGCAAAAAATGGGTGTATGTGGCACTAAGGATTCAGTGGTGGTGCTGGGTTGATGGTTGGATTTGATGATCTTAAAGGTCTTTTCCAACCTTACAGATTCTATGAAACTCCTTTCCCCAGATGGTTCCCAGAGGGCTGGATGTGCACTGGAGAGAAGGAGCTGACAGAGAAATGGGGAAGCAGCTCTTGGTGTGTGGATAAAGTGATGTGAATATGTATAAGACTCTAATTGACCCCCATGTAACCAAGGTGACTAAAGATCTGGGCAGCCTGGCTAATTGTTGTAACCAATTAATGAGTTGGAGTCCACTGGTGAAGTCCATACCGCCCCATGCAGCAGGAAGTGTTTGGTGTTCCCAGGCTCTGAGATAACCCCATGATACACAACAAAGTATTCTGCTTTCCACTGATACAGCAAAGACACACAGTAGATCTTTAACCTAGAATATTAAGGGCTTTCTTTTGGTCCAAAAAAGACTTTGCCATAAAGCTAAACAGGTTTGAAACACATTGCAGTTCAAAGCAATAGGCATGCCTGAGACACTAATATTTACTTTTACAATAACAGCTCTGTCCAGAGAAGTTGGCAGAAAGAATTGTGTTGTAAGCACAAGTCTATCCCCTGCTTTCATGTGTGATTACAGCTCATTTTGGCAGTGGAGTTTTCTCTGGCAATGAGGCACTTAATAGCAGGCTGAGGTTTCTGAAGGCTGACCCCCTGCTATTGGTCCCCACCTCATTTCCAGATGTAGTTACTTACTAATAAAGCCAGTTATAGGGGACATTGTAACTTAATGCCGTGATTAATGATTTTGGTTCTGCTGCTGAACAAACTGCTTTCCACTACAGAGGGACAACACTGGAGCCAAAGGAAGGGGCAAGAGTATGCTGGCCCCTTTCTCTGCTGATCATTAAGTTCTCTGGAAGGTAATTACTTTTCTTCTTCTGTGATCCACATAGCCTGGTATCCATTTAATCTGCAGGCTGTACCTACCACATCTTACCGAAGGTGAAAACCAAGGAACCTGGAATGTTCCTGGTGGGCTCAAAGTGTGGAGCTCTGCCAGCACTGGCTGCTCTCCACGTGGGGCTGCAGCTGGTGGAGACACCAACACTGTCGCCCCTGCATTGAATGGATTGTACACGATGGTATAAATATGCCAATTAGTGTTTCAATTAGCAGCCGTGACTAATCCTGCCCACGCTGGGAAGTTGCAGTACGAGAGTGTCTTACCAAAGGGGATGTTTTTGTTGCTTTGTTATTCAAGTTGAATGCCAGTTGACAACTTCAATAGCAGGGGATAGGAGAGAAAATTGTAAATTTTCTTTTAAATGGAAGGTGAGGGATTGGTTAGAAGTGTTTCAGCAGAGGGTGAGGGCTTAATTCTCCTGCATTATAAGAAATTCAATATTCTACATTATGCATCAATTCCTACAGACTTTCTTGTAAATGTTGCTCTGAACTTTGCAAAGGATTTTCTCCTACAGCTTTGTTCTCATGCTCTCTAGCTGATGGCATAGCTCCTTAAAAGTCTCTGAAAATGAACTTATTACCAGTGTAAATATACCACACCATCATGTCCATCTGTGGCAAGGCCTTTTTATACTGCCTTACCAGTGTAAATGGAGTTTTAATTAAAAAAATAATATTTGTAAGCAATTAATGTGCTTAGATTTAAGGATGAAAATAATCTAGCCTTCAAATTGAACAAAAGCATAATTTAAAACCCCCACAAACAACAACAAAAATTTGATTTTGGCACTGTTTTGATACAATATCTGGAAATAAGGTATTACTTTCTCTTTTTTCATTATTTCCTTCATGCCAGTAGAGGGCACAACTGTTTAAATCACATTTATTTCATACACAGTGTGCCATAATAAAGGCAATTTAAAAATTCATAGCAAAACCCCCCCACATCTATTTCCAATAATGAACATTTCTTGGAATTTGGCTGCATTATCCAGGAACATCTAATAGCAAAAAGGATGTTTTTTAAAATGATTTTATATTCCAGAACTGCAGGAGTGTTTGAGTGTTTCTGTCGAGTTCACTCTCAGAAAGCAAATTTTGGGCAATGAGATTAAGGGAACAAAAGATAATGAGATGGAAGTGCATGATTGGAATAATAGAAGTCTTAATGTAAACCCCAAACCCCATTAATTAGCTGCTTTTAAATAATAGCAATTGGAAGGTTTCGGACTTTTTATTCAAATTTTATATAAAAACTTTATGTACAAAAGCACCTCTGCAACGGGAAACCACATCTTGGGGTAATTTTTCATTGCATTATTCCATCTGACATCCATGTAAAGGGAATTAGAGAGGCTTGGGATAAACCATGGGCTTGAAAATGACAAAACAACAGTTCTACTTTTCATGCAGAGCTTATGTTTCTTTCATCCCAGGGTTTATTTCTGGAAAGGCTTTGAGAAATCCTCAAGTCAATAGATTAATAGCTTACCTGAAATTGTAAAGGAAAAATTAATTAACAGAAACAGTATCCAGTGGGAAAAAGTTTCATACAACACAGAAAACCCCAAAACTTATTTTCTTCCACTTTCTGACCAACATCTTTGAGTGTTTGAAGGCAGCTACGTGCAAGATTTTAGTGAGTAGAAAACCTGATATTGGGTTGATTCTAATGCTGAAGTTGGAGATGTTATCTCTTGGCCAACCAGCACACTGCTGGCAAAAAAATATGACAAAATTATTGAAGAATGTGGAAAACTGCCAGCCATGGATAGAATCGGTGCTGGTGAGGAGGTCACCAAGGATCAAGACCTCACCAAACCATCCTGAGGAAGGTTCTGGCTGAATCAGGAATGAAGCCAGAGCTCCCTGGCTCTGCAGGAGCTCAGAAGGGATAGTAAGAATAATGTACAGACAGAGTGAGTAATGCCTGTACTAGAGAAGAGCTGCTTCAGCATGGACTGGGCAAACTTTGCAGCCTAATTTTTGAGTTTGGGAACCTTTCCCCTTCACAGTATAAAATGATTCCTTTTGTTTTGACACTCAGTTTTGCTGATGAGCTGCAGATGCACTGGAGATTTTTGTCCCACCCCTGGGAATGTCCAAGGACAGGTCAGATGGAGCGACCTGCTCTAGTGGAAGGTGTCTCTGCCCATGGCAGGAGATGGAACAAGACAGGTTTTGAGGTCCCTTCTAACCCAAACTATGTGTGCTGATTAAAAAGGATGACTTCCACTTGGTATTTGGAGATGTATTAGTTCAATGGCAATGTCAACCTTAAGGATTTCCAACACAATTCCCCTGATCTGGAGGAGATGTTATCAACTTGAATGCTCTCAGAATCTCTCTTCTTTATTTTAAAATTCTCTAAATATTTTGACATTTGCTTTCAGTATGTTGAGGTTCCCAACTGCCCTCACGCTGAGATGCAGGAAGATTCTGGTGGCGGGTCACAGACATGCTGTTTTCCCAGTGTTTCCTCCTCAAAGGCATTTGCACAGGGTCATATGTATTTGTTACTGAAGCAGAGTTTTCCCATATGAGTATTTATAGATCTCAAAATTATTAGTACTTGATTTAGGAAAATATTCTTAACATAAGCAGGAATTAAGTGTATGTACATAGGGAGACCAACATAAATACTGGCTGAAATACTTCACCAAGCCAAAGCTCTTGGGGCCCTTTTCTGCCTTATCTCTCAGGTGTGCTGTTTTCTATTTTGTTTCTTCACAGGTCACTGTTATTTATTCTCTTTGTCTTATCTGGCTGCATCTCATCCTGCTGACAAAGTTTAGGCTTAAATGCATTTCCCTTTTCTTCCCTTCAAACGTGTTTGGGATGCCTGAGCTAACTCACGAATGAAACTGCACAATACTAAAACCTGAACCAAATTTATTATTCTAAACTTTAAATCAGATGATTGTTAAAGCTCTCCCCACAGAGCTGTGTTCGTGGAGCAGCACTCCCTGGATGCACGGAGAGGGCTGGGCAAGGAACATACCATGAAGACATTCCTAATATTTGGGTGTTGACTGCCAGGAATTTCCCAGATAGGACTAAAAGCTTTGGAGAAGGCTACAACCCTTCAATGCAATGTGAGAAGGCATCACATTTGCAAGGAAATATTACAGGAATCACTTTAAAAATACGGATTAAGTTCTTTTGAGTAGAACGAAAAATCCCTGTCAAACTAAGAAGGGAAGGAGGAGTAGCCTGCTGTTTCCTGCCCTCCTCCTTAACATCATACTGACAGTGAACACATTCCAGAGAGCTTTTAAGGAGTATTTCTTTCCTGGTAGAAGATTTACTAACCACATCTTTACTCACAATGGTTGCTTTGGTTTCTTAACCCTTAACAGCAAACTCACAGACATGCTCTGGATGAATTTCTCCTCTGTGTGTTCCCCTCCTCAAAAGTCAGTTTGAGCCCTGGAGAGGAGACATTTCTCATCCAGAGAGAGTCCTCCTGCCCTGTGAGAGCTCCTCAATACTGTAAACAAAAGATCTCATTTCTTTAATAAACTAAAGTGAGTTTTTGGTAGAATTAAAACCTCCCATCTAGAAAATGTTCTGTATTCAGTAAACTTGAATAGTACATCAGGCAATGTGTTGGAACAAAGGATGCCATGGCTGGTGGGAATAGAATTTTGTATTTAATTGTATTTGATTAGGAAAGTTACCCAGCCCATCACTCAGCTTTCAGGACAGCCATAAAATGCCTTTGCTTTCCACTGAATTGTGAGCCAGGCCTCCAGGCATCAGGCTGGTTTCTGCTTAACACTTCAGCTCAAGGTTGCCAATTAATAGGTAATGATAAGAACTGATCTGTTGCATTTTAATAGACACGACAAAATCAGGAAGAAGTACTGTGAAAATAACTTGAAATATAGGGGAGTAATTGTACTTTAATGCCTGGGAGCTGCAGATGTTCAAATTACTGTAATGCTATGAAAATGAGTATCTATTAATACACAAATATTTCAATGACACACAAAGGCAGAGTCAAACAAACCCCGAATAATGACAAAACTAAAATTGCCTGTTTATTGGAAATAGCTTTCAACCACTTAAGACTAATAGGCAAAAGGCTCTACCTCTGACAGTACCACTCTCCCTCTGCTCTGCCTCCCAGAGTTCACAGAGTGCTTTTATGCCTCCATCTACCTATATATGAAGTCATTTCACCATTTTAATTTTCTTTCTCTGTGATTTCAAGATATTGTGTATCAGTTTGCACTCACCGGGCACTTAACCTTCATATTATCATTTTCCTTCTGTACCTTGCTCTGCAGCACAATGGCACATAATTCCCTTTCTTCTCTGGGTTTTGGATTAGTCACTGTGGTCTGCTCCAGGTCCTGCCTGCACTAAGGAATCCACCCAACACCACTGCTGTGGCTATCACAGCAGTGCAAACCTTTCATGCACATATCTGGGCAAAGTGAGGCCTCCAGGCTGCAGTTTAATCCAGTCTCATAATTAATTTCCTTAATAGAGACAGGGCCTCTCATTAGCCTCCCTCTCCTGGTCCTTCCTTCCTTCCCTCCTGCTGCTGCGAACACCAGTTACACTCTCCATTTATTAACACAAGCAGGAGCTCATGGAGACACTGAAATGGGAATTTTGAAGCGCTGGTGACTCAATCAATTGGATTTGATGCCCAAAGCAGTGTTACCATTCACTGCAGTGAAATTGGACAAGAGCCTTGCTGGATGCTCCTGGGAACACCATCCTTTTTAACTTAATGGCTCCCAAGCCTATGGAGAACAGGATTCTCCAAAATGGGACAAAATGCAGCATGAGGAGCACGGCTCATGTTGGTGTCAGAGGTGGGAACACCAAGGATGTGACCATGGACCAGGCAAGAGGGTGAATGCAGCTTATCCTGTGACACCAGCACAACAAGGAGTCTGCCTGTGCCCTGGAGAATTGGAATGCTGTCTTGTGATATAGATATTCAAAAAAACATCTAGTTACTACAGCTGACCTCGATCTTGAAAGAAATGCATAATCTATTAACTCTGCCTGCAGATCAAGCCTCAGATTAGTTGATATCGATGTTGGCTTAAGGGGAGAAGCATCTCTTAAAAATTAGAAAGATTAAATTTACATTAAGCACTTATCTTTAAATAAGATTCCCATAACTGGGAAAAGTCAATTTTCTACTCATTTAACTGCACCCAAAGCATCACATATTTTGTCCCTATATTTTCATCATTGACATTTTTATGCCTGAAAATGTGGTTGGGAAAGGTGGGATGCTACAACCTTTACCCATAGAAAAACAGAAAACTAAATTTTTTAACTTTTTTTGAATTAATTTTTAATATTCTACTTTATAGTGGCTGTTCCAGATTAAGTTAATTGATTTATCTACCTGCAAAGAAACTGATACCAGAGACTGTCAGGGGCAAGACCAGAGTGATGGTCCATTGAGTCCCATTGACTAGATCCCATTTTGACAATGTCCTAGAGGTGTTTTACAGAACAAGTTTAACTTAAGCATGACATGAGTTACTGGGTATTTCTGCCAGTGGTATGAGAAAGCTAAAGCAGCTGGGAGACAAGTGATGATTGATTTTTTCTGGAGGAATTTATGGGGTATCTGAGTCACCTTGTTACTGGTGCCTAAATTCCCACCTCAAATTTCAAAAACCAGCAAGACACAAAACAGTTACATGGGAAATTCATGTGCTGAAAAGGTGACCATGGGAAGAGGAATATTATTTGAAAATAGACACAGTAACTATGGCAGAGAGCAGAGAAGGGAGTGCAGTCAATGGGATCAAGAGCTCAGTTGATACTTTAGGCCTACACCAGCTGGCATCAGGATGGAGAGGGTTAAGTGGGGTCTTCCAAACAAATTATTCATTGGGAAGTTTAAATATGATATTAATGTACCTGATTACACCTGTGCTCATAAATTAGAGTGCTTTTTTCCCCACTTTAATTCTTAGGAAGCATTAATCACACAACACTAGACTAGAAGCATCCCTGTTCTTCACATATAATTTCAGAGACATGTCGACAGTGATGTCTGAATGACAAGTAGAAATGAAAAAAAATCATTAGCTGGAAATAGCATGAGACTGGCAATTAAGCTGTTATTATTGGACATGGATATTGCAGTCAGTCCAGAAGCCCCAGATGGCAGAAGGGCAGCACAGTATCAGGCACTGTGTGAAAACATGCCAGGTGACCTCAGAGAATTTACTGTCCATGAATTGCTTACCTTCAGTAAGTATATGGTGATACTGCAGGTTTGCTGTGCTTTCTGAAATGAGTACAGGAAAAACAAAGCCAGTATTTCTACATGTCTGGGCTGCTAGAAAATAAGTGAGGGAAAGAGAGGGTTTTGTCCTTTTTACCTTGTCATCTCAAAGATTAGAGTCATCTTTCCAACCTCACAATCTCATAAAGTGCCTCTCTGACAAACTTAAAATAAAAGCATCTCTTATGTGGTGTAACTTGACACCTATGATAGGAATTTGAAGGCCTTGACTTAAGTGAAATTGAAAAAATACATTAGTTGGGCAAAGCAGTCCGACTGTGGGTCTGGGCTGGAGGTGACAAAGGACACCAGGGAAGGCCAACTGCAGAATGCATTTTCAAAATTTTAACAGCCTCTGTGGTCGGTCAAGCATAAAAATACAGGCTATCGCTCTCACACTGGCCTTGCACAGCTCAAGCTGATATTTCCACGTGGACAGCTGTGCCACAGGTCCATGACCTTGTCAGCTCTCATAAGCCCAAGTGTGCCGGGTGTCGGGAATACTGAACGGCACAACTCCGAGGAAGCCAAATCTGCACTTGGGTTTTGCTCCTGGGCCTGGGCTGTCACTGCCCCACAGAGGTGTCCACAGCCACCACACTCCTACCTGAGCCAGTTTGCTGTGAAACTAAGTCCTCTCATGAGACCTTGGGCAGTAACAGCCAGTAGTTAATATTATCTTCTAAGCAAAAGCCCAAAGTGGAGTTTTAGAGCTGATAGAGCTACCAGACTGTAATACATCAGCTGAGCTACACCAACAAGCTGAGTGCACGTTCCTGCTCCGTGCCAAGGCTGAGCTGGACCATATTGGTACAAATCTCAGTGCTCAGCTCCTGTAAAGGAACTCGTTAAATCACCGTAATTCCATCATCTCTATGAGTCCAGGGGGATCGTGCTCTGCCAATTAAAAATGCATCCTGTTTTTCAGAGATAATTTATTTTTTGACATCTCTTCCTCAGATCAGTGCCACATTTCATTACAGAAGTGGCTACATTTCAGTGTGGACATTCCTTTAATTACAGACTCTCACAGGCACAGAAAAGTAAGGACATCTCTTCAGGTCAGGGCTCCTGCTCTAAGTCCGGGTCAACAGATGCTATGTCGAGTTTCTCCTAGTTCCCAAAGGAGATGTCACCATTTCCCAGCCAGCACATTTCAATAATTCATGACAAAAACAGACAGAAAGGGAAACAGAGATGGCAGTGACTTAAATATTACTCGTTGAAGAAGAAAACTTTTCCACACGTCCTTCCTTCCGATCCCCAGAGAACAATGAATTCATCGCCACCCTGTCCAAGTTCCCTCTGTGTACCAAAAGGCAGTCACCACATCCTTTCTCCCCTCTGGGGAGGTCTCCAGGACAGGAAGGACATTGACCTGTTGTATTGAGGCCAGAGGAGGCCACTAAGTTGATCAGAGCACCTCTTCTACATGGAAAGGCTGAGAGAATTGGGATCGTTCAGCCTGGAGAAGAGAAGCTTCAGGGTGACCTAATTGTGGCCTTCCAGGACCTGAAGGGGCTACAAGAAAGATGGAGAGAGACTATTTACAGGAGCCTGGAGGGACAGGACAAAGGGGAATTATTTCAAACTGAAAGAAAATAGATTTGGATTGGGTATTAATAAGAAATCCTTCCCTGGGAGGGTGGTGAGCCTCTGCCACAGGTTGTCCAGAGAAGCTGTGGCTGCCCCATCCCTGGAAGTGTCCAAGGCCAGGTTGGACAGGGCTTGGAGCAA
>JAOXXN010000175.1:18389874-18400038 GCA_026770055.1 Myrmophylax atrothorax | reverse complement strand
GAGCGGGGAAGGGCTGCGGGCACGGCCGGGAGCGCCTCGGCTGCAGGTGGGCGACAAAGTTGGGGTGCGGGTGCCCGAGAGGGTCGCGGCTGGTGGGAGAGCCGAACCCCCATCCCTCGGGAGGGACGGAGCGGGGCAGCCGCGGGAGCGGGGCCGGGGATGCTCCGAGCGCTGCCGCGGACGCGGAGGATGCTCCGCGTGGGATCTCGGCGGGGGGGCGGCTCTCGGGGGGCTCCTGTGCCGGGGGTCCTGCTCGGTCCGTGCTCTGCAGCGCCCGGGTGGGCTCCGCTGGCCGCACTGAGCGGGAGCTGCTGTCCCGTGTCCCCTGTCCCGTGTCCCCTGTCCCGGGAGCCGCCCGGGGGTCCCCGCAGCCCCCGAGGGTGGGAGAGCGCCGAGGGCTCCGCCGGAGCGGGCTGGATGCATTCTGGCATGGTCTGTTGGTCTTCCGTGTGTTTTACCTCGAAAATTGTTTTAAGTGAGCCTGGAGTTGCTCAAGTTGTAAAGCTCTGGCGTCGCTTTTAATTAAGCGCTAATTATCTCACACACGAGAAGGGGCGTGCAGTGCCTCTCGCCCCCCAAATCTGATACCGGTGGGGATCTGCCGCGTTGGTTCAAAACAACTCCCACACCGCTCCAGAGAAGGCTTTTTGAGAAGCTTTTTCTTTTCCCTCGTGAGTAATGCCTTTGCTCTCTCCGCACGGCACTCGGGACCGCTCGGTTTCGACTGAATTTTGGCAAAACCGGTGCTTTCCCTCGGACACGGGGGAAGGTGGAGCTGGACGCGAAGTTCCTGTGCCATCTCGGGGCTGGCACAGCTGCCGGCTCCGCTTCCCTCTGCTCTCCGCAGCAGCATCTCTGCAGGGTCTGCCGGCGCTGTTCCTTCTTCACTAGTGGTTTGCCTTCTCTTCTGGAACTTTTGTGATTTTTATGACTCATCTTACTGGGTGTGAGCTGCCGATGTTCACAGCATCGCTCTGTGACCTTGCTGCCAATTAAGCGTGGTGCTTGGCTGTGATTAACCTAAATCCGAGCACCATTTTGTTGGATGTGTCGGAGAGAGATCAGCCCGTTTCTGATGTGATGTGATCCAGCCTTGGGTACCAGCGGGTTAGTCGCGATTGCCTTACTGGTGTCACTGACACCTACAAAATCACTGCCATAGTGATTTTTATCTGTCCCCCAAGTGCTGGTTTTACACAAGGGGAAATAATGTCACTATTTTTGTTATCAGTGTAAAAATAACATTCAGGTCCTTATGGAGGGCATGCAAACTCTGCAAAGTATTGACTGTGGTATTCTGCAAGAGGAATTTAAACTATAGCTTAATCTGCATGCCAGGTTTGTTCAGTGATGTATTTTTTAGCGTATATGGGAAGTTATGAACAAATTGTTGGAATAGGGAATGGAAATGCTAAACTAACTTGTAAGCATTAGAAGGGTATTGCTACTCCACGTGGAATTGTTCCAGAAAGTTATTTATTATGCAAGAGACTTTTCCATACTAATCTGGCAAATAAACTTGTGAAAGCATATGGGGGGAAGTGGTTGGGTGAAGAATTCTTGCTAAAATGCTGCTGACTTGATGCCAGGGCTGAGGTTACGGCACAGCCGTGCCCTGTGCCTGAGCTCTGCCCTGCCACGCTGGCACTTCCCTGGTTCATCAGGGCTCCTACAGCCTTGGTAGTGGCTTTGCTTCCCTCTGTTAGATTGCCTTGCACTGCAGGGAATGAACTGCAGGCTTGGGGCTGGAAGCGCTGGTGTTCCCTGGGAATGGGAAACAGTGGGAGGTGCCACTCGGTCCGTGTTGTTGGAACAGGGCATTGCGAGTTGGCACTGGCATTTATGACAGGGTTTTTCCAGAGTTGGTTGGTTGCTCAGTGAATAGAACATCAGGTAAGGGGTTGCCTAATTAATCTGATACTTGGTACATCTGATGTTAAGGTAGTAAAACCACAAGATTTTTGAGAGAGCCTGCGGGGTTGGGATCTGCTGTGGAATGGTGACAAGCTGTGACCCTGCAGGTCACTCTGTAGCCCTGGCGCTCTTCCCACCCTGATGCTGGTGACCTGAGTCAGGGTCTTGTGCAGAAATCCCTGTGTGTATCCACCTGGCTGCACCCTCTGCAGATCCCTGGGCTCGTGGATGTGCGAGTTACAGACCCACCAAAACAATTGTTCTTTAAATCCCTGAAGATCGTCACGGTAGCCAAGGAGCGATGCCACATTTTCATGTCACTTCTCTCTAATGCTCCTGTTGGAGTTTCCACCCACAAACACTTGCAAAATGCTCTGCAGGGGCCGTGGGTTTGGTTGTTTGTTTTTTTCTGAGCAAGACTCGCTGTCTTTGATGTTGTTTATGTTTATGTTCTCGTGGTGTTTCTTGTGGGAATTTTCCCATTGCGATACCACAAGAGCATCTTAATGTTATTGAGATACTGCAAATAGAGGCAATCTTTTTACTGTTCTTCCTGGAAGAGGCTGATTCTTGCAAGTGACATAAGCCAATGGTTTTATATGTATGTAAGTGATTATCAGGGTTTACTTTGATACCAGAAGACACAGATTAACTGCAGTCTGCAAACAAGATTTTTCATGCATTTCCAATGGTGTGGGGTTGTCAGCAAGGCTGCAGGGAAAGGGAAGTTACTAGTGAGGAGGAATGACTCTGGCTGGAGGTGAGTATCCCCTCTGAGTATAAACAAGAGAAATAATTACAGAACTATCTTGATATACAAGAAAAACAAGGAAAAGGGGAAGTTTGTTTATCTGTAAAGTTACTTTTTGTCTGTATTACTTTTCACCCTTTTTGGTGTTCAACTTGGCGGTGGGGTCTGTCTTGTTCTCATGACAAATACATAACCTTTTAGTTCATATCTGGATACCAGTGAACAGTGGATTATAGTCCCCTGGGATGCATGCAGTCCTTAAAGTGGAACATGCTGAAGGTAAAGGTGATAACAAATGATTTATTCAAGGGACTTCTGTAATGGAAGTGCTGCTTGAGCTCATGTGCATGGGTGATGTCAAGATGCATTAAATGGCAAGATATTTTGAAATCAGCTTTTGTTTGAAGAAGTTTAAGGACTTACTGGTCTGGTTCTTCAGAACTGAATCTGTCACAGAGACTCTGGCAATGGAGTTGCCTTGGTGCTCATGCTCTGAAGTGGTTGCTCTGTTGCTGCTGCCCTTAACAAAACCTAACTGCAGTGACAGCCCTTCTTTTCCCAGGTGTTTTTGTTGTTTGGTGTTTTGCAGGTCTCCAGCTGAAGTCTCCCTCAGAGGCAGCTTCTCTCAGCCAAAGCAGGGAAGGATCAGTCCGTGATTATCCTATGAAAAAAACCAACTAAAATGCAGGAAAATGAGATTGCTAGAGCTGCAGCCCTCTCTTGTGATAACATCTCCACCTTTGGTTTAGTGAAGCTATTCAGAGCCATAGCCTGATCTTCTCAGGGTGGATTTGAATACCCACATTTTACAGCATGAGATGTAGCAGAAAGAATTCGAGGAAAACCCGAAAGAATCATCAGAGATACCTTGTAATGTGCCTTAAGCAGGAAAGGCTCAGGGAAGGGCTGGAGGTTTGCATGGAGTGAGAAGTACTTTGCTGCTTACAGGTGCTGCCTGTTTGGTGCTCAGAGGGCCACACTGTTCTCCTGCCCATTGAGACAGATGAAAAGCAGATCAAAGTTGATGGTCTTTCAAACAAAAGTGTGTCCAGGAGAGCACTGTTTGGGTAACAAAAGCGAGAAGGGGGGAAAGCTTTGACTGCAGTCAACTACATTTACTATAGGTTACTTTTTAGTGTGCTCTCTATAAAAAAGAAAGAGCTAATACAGAGTGAAGGGAAGTGTCAGGAGTTCTCAGTCTTGTGTTTGGTTGAATGAAGAGGGAAGGTGGGAGGCAGCTGCTGGAATAATGCAGGTAGCTGTTTGTTGTTTTTTTTCTATAAATCTACTGTCTGCATGTTGAAATTTGGTCTGAGAAAAGATCAAAATACAGCTCAGTATGTCTGTAGCATTGGCTTTACTTTGAAAAAGCAGTTAGTTTTATACTCCTAAAGTTTCAGTTACTAAATGTAATAAAGTATAATAATATTCCTTAAAATCAGTGATACTTTCATTTTGCATAGTTGATGTGGGATTTTTTACCACACTATGACTTAAAACTATTTTTCTCTTGAGAAATATGTCTGTTGATCAGTGTAAAGAACAATTAACTGGCCAAGCTGCTGCATTTCCAGCTGAGGGAGGCAGCAGTGGGAGCTCCTGAAGTTGTGCTCAGCTCTGAACAACCACACCTTGCACAACTTGCTTGTGCTCTCCTGGAGAAACCTTCTTCGTGGGCACAGGCAGTATTTCAAACTGGATGATATTTATTTTAGTGTTTTGTTAATCCAAATTGCACACAGGAGAAGCTTTATCTGTGTGTGTGAGTCATGAAGGATTTACCATTCCAGGGTGATGGGGCCCCAGAAGATGAGACCCAGCAACATGGGCTGTAAAAGGCTTTTGAGTGAGTGGTGAGGCAAGAGAGAGAGACAGCAGGAATGACCAGACTTGTGTGGGAGGTTCTTGTCAGTCCTTTATAGGTGCTGGAAAATACAAACAATATATTCTTATATTCTTGACCTGCAGTGTGAGGGGGAAACACCGACTGGGATGGTGAGGAGTGAATAGGTGTGAGCATGAAGGAGCTTAAAAGAACCTTTGTGCAAGGGAAATGTGGCTTACAGGACAGTGCCACCAACCTGCCTGGCATCCTGGGGAACTCTGTGCTCTCTGATCTGGTGTAATTGCACCAGCTGAGCCTGGGGCAAGGCTCCTGTGCTGCCCCTGCACCGGGGGGTGGGTGTGTGCTGGGCACAGCTGTCTCTGCTTTCTGATTGCTGCTTATTGGCAGGGAAAGTCCAGAATGGTTAAACTCTTTCAGCTGCTACAAATTAGTCCCTCCATACTGGGTTTAACTGAGGAAAACTAAATAAAGCATTTTTTTAATTATAGTAAGTCAGTTGTGTAGTGCAGTGCCAGGGAAGCTGTGGAACCCAGACCTGTTCAGCTGGAGAGAGGGAAGCACCAGAGGCACCAGGTATGGGCAGATTTCCCACCTATTATTGTTATAGGTCTATTCCTATGTGCTCTTCCTTTGATTTTCGAGATGTATAATTGAGGACAGACACACTTGTACATTCAGTTATAACGGAGAAGTGATAAATCTTGAATTGTACTGCAGTTTCCAGACAGTAGGTTGAGCTTCATTGAAAGTTTATGGTTAAATTCAGTTTACTTTTCCATCAACACTTTAATCCAAGTGTAGTGGGCTATCCTGGAATTAACTGTTCTAAACGTGCTCTCCTCTCCATTCCTGTTTTTTTGTGTACTGGCTCATTTTAAAAAAAAAATACCCTCCTGTGTTCCTGGCAGTGCTGAACTCCCAGTGCCAAGGTCCTGATGTGGGAAGTGGATTTCAGTTCAATAGGCCTTGACAACTCTGAGGAGTTTTATTGCTCAACATGTTTAGGACTTTTATGAAATTTAAGATATAATAAATTACAGCTGTTTGTAGCTGTAAACCTCTCTTTGGAGTAAACTGAGGGGGAAAATCAACTGGTTTTCCACGGTGTGACTTGCTGTAAAGCATGGGCAGCTTCTCCTGTGCTAGTGCTGAGGTCAGGACAGGAATTTCCAGAGTGCTGCTGTACTTGACTACATAAGGAGCAATCCTGTCTAATCCAATCCAGGGCAGGTCAGTAAATGATAAATTCTGTTTAGCTTGCAAGCATGCTGATTTTCAGAGTTCATTTGCAGAAATCGGGCATCTCTGGGTTTGCAGACACTCCATGGGTTTTAATTGGGGTCTCTTGGCATTCCCAATAAAACCTGTGAGATGAAAAATACAGTTTTAATGACATATTACTGTGGAGATATTTTATATGGAGAAACTGGGGAAAATTCAAATAGTTGATGCAGAAACCATCATTTATTTTCCTGAATATAGTGAAATGTTTTGGTTTCATCCTGGCTTCTTAACGCTTATTGCAGTCACCTGGGTGTGTCTGTCCTGCCTATCCATCTGTCCTGCTGGTGGAGGACAGTTTGTTTCTAAAACCATGAAAACAGGGTCTGTGTTTGCTCCTGCCCGACTTACTGTTGCCTTCACTGGGGAAGGAGCAAGCATGAGGATGAGCTTGATGGTTCTGAGGTGCTGGAGCAGGTATAACCCCTGGGGGGGGCTCTGTTGGTAGAACATTGATGTGCAATTTTTACATCAGAAGCTCCTGACTAAAGTATCAGCATTTTCTCTGATGGCTTTTTGCTTTATTTAAATGAAAACTTTTTGAGTGGTTGCTGCTGTGAGTGTAGTGCAGGTTGTTGTGTGGGCAGAGCTGAGTGGGAGGAAAGCTCTGCAGCATCCTGGGTTATTTAACATCTCAGCCAAGTGTGTTGATGTAGGTTGTAAATGACAATAAAAGGAAAGGGCTGTATATGCATGTATGTGTTACTAGGGTAATTTATAAAGCAGAGGATGGGCTGATAGCATTTCTGCTGGGTCACTGCTTGACCACCAGTACCTCTTTACCTCTAAGTGTCTTATGCTGTAGGAATGGGCTGCTGGAAAATTAAATAATAACAGTGAAATGTTGTTGTGCTTCTTAAAAACAAGTGCTGTAAAAAACCCTGGTGAAGAAGAGCTGTCACATATGTGCATTTCCCTGCTGTTAATAACCTCAGCAGAAGAACCCCAGATCCTGTGGTTTATAGTCCTTTAGCTGTACAGTTCCATAGCAGTTTGAGCATTAAAATGTATGTTTTTAGCAATATGTACCCCTGGATAGAGATGCATTGATGCTGCAGAGCTGTTGTAGGCACTCACTGGGTTTGTGTGTTTGTCAGTGGCACATGAAAAGCATCTGTTAGCACACTGAATTTTTTAAACCAGAGGAAATGGTTTTTTGTTTTGGACTAAAGATCCTAAAAGAAGGAAGAGGTGTATATGTTTACTTGACCAAACATCTCCCTGCTAAAACTGCTAGGAGGCGGCTGGTTAAATTCCTGCTGAAAACTCTTTTTTATTTGCATTGCCATGGGACTGGGGGCCAGTTTGGCTGGAGCTGTGCTTAGCCCAGGGCTGTGGGCACAGCCCCACGAGCTCTGCTGCCATCCCTGCCCACCTGCACTGGAAGGGCACTTAAATGGGTTTTTCTTCTTGACAACACAAAGGGCAGCAGCTGCTCATGTGTGACCCTTCTCCCATTCTTGGGTATTTACTTGTTTGTCTGTTTTCTCCTCCTGACTAAGCAAGAGTCAGCTTTTGTCCTAGAAGTAGCTAAATTAGCGTAAACCAGCCTTATTTTCCTCTTCTGCCCCATTTTTGAGGCTCTGCCTCCTCACACAGCACTGTTCCTCTCCTTGCTTGTCTCTCATCTTTCCTGTTCTAAAACTCCTCTTGAAATTACAGTGGGAAAAGCCAAAAAGCCTTACAGAGAACTGGCAGACAATTCCTAGAATCAAATACAGTTGCTGAAGTGGTTGCATATATATGGTAGTTTTCCTTTTAGATGTTTGCCTTAATCTGTTTATAGATCTTGCAGTTTTTCAATTTCTCACTGTAATTTTTGTAACTATTGGATTTTGAATCTCACATTGACTATTTTCGCTATTGTATTGCTAAAGAAAATAAAAATTGCTATGGCTGTGGAAAAGAGCTGTGTTTGTAATGCTTTAGAAGCTGTAGTTCAGTCTCCTTGAGCACCTTTTTTTCCTTGATAAGCTTAAAATGTAAACAGAAGAGGTGTTATATCTAACAGTGCTGTTCTTCTCTGACTGTTAAATGAAGAATAAGTAGAGTTTCCTCCCCTCTTCTCCAAGAATTACAGAAGATTGTGGGTTTTGCTTGGCAGTTACTGTAGCAAGTTCTTTTCTGCCATGCAGCTGGTTCACACACTCAAATCCAGGTACTGGAAAGTTCTAGTATTTCATCAAATGCACTTGGAGACTTTAAAAGCTGGGCTGCAGATCTTTCCTTCTGCAGAGCATCTGGAATAAGTTGAACCTTCATGAAGGAACACACCATCCCCTTCAAAACCAGAGCCCTCAGGAGCCCCTGGTGGGAGAGGTGAGTGGTCCCAGCCCCTGAGCATCCCCATTGGTGCCCTGACCTGGTGTGTGACACCACTGGAGTGTTCCCTGGAAGTGATGGTGGCATTTGCTTCCTCTCCATAAGGCATTAAGGTCCAGGAAAGGATCACGGACTTTCCTCACCTTTCTTCATGTTTTCTTCAACAGCTTCCAGGAGGACTGTGAGGTCCCTTCCCTATTCATTATTCATTCAATTCCTGCTTTGATGGAACTTAATCAAGACTTTTGTAGGACTGAGGTTTTGAACTTCTCCCTATCCTGTCCCGTGAATACTCTTGACTAGATCCATGGTGTATCCATTGGCTCATTTTCAGATAAAAACTCCAAACCACTTCCCGTAAGTCTATTTGGTGGCAGAATGGCAACAGTGTTTATACTCCTTTTTGCAAGTACTTCTAGATGATCACAAAGCAGCTCCTTCCTAGTCGAGACTCCACTTAGAAATGTGAAATAATCTCTTGCTCAGAAGCTGAGTTTACCATGCCATGCCCCATAGCATGCAAGGGAAACAAGTGTTGGACTCACCTTCTCTGTTAAACTGTCCCTGACTTGAGTGGGCAGGTGGGTTTTTTGGGGGGGAAATTCGATTGTTTTTTCCTCTTTCATTGGTAAGAGGGCAGAATGAGAGTACTCATGAAGTATCTGTTCCAAGTGTAACTTGAAGAGTTTTGATACCACTTGCTGAATGTTCTCCAGAGTTAAGAAAGTTGCATAAGCTCCTTATCTAAAGATAAGCAGCTTAAGGAAGTTGCAAAGCTTCACCACCTTGTGATTCTTGCTGTTGAGCTGTTTTAACATACAATCTTCTCTTCCTCAGCATCTGAATATCCTGATGTTACAGATTTTGATAACCTGCCTAGTTACCTGCTCATGCCTGGGTGTTATCCTGGAAGAACAAAAAGTTACCTTTGCACAGCTGTGAATATAAAATAAAACCACAAAAGTGACATGTGTGAAACTGATAGAAAACAGTGATAAGGTCTGGGATTCAACCTGAAGTTTTCTCCAGTCTCCTCTTGTTCTTGGATGGAGTCTGGTTTGCTTAATGCAGAGTAAGCACAAGCTCTGATCTGGGTCCTTGAATCCCCTTTATTCCTCACCGTGTTTCTTCTCCCTTTTTGGGAACATTGTCTACTGTCATGGGGGTGTTTCCAGCATTAAAAGAGTAACATGGAAGTCTCAAACAGAAATCCCTACTAGCATAGACATACTCCCCTTTAGTGTCCAAGGATGCTCTCTTTCCAGCAGATAATAGTCTGAAGGGATATTTTTTAGGAGAACCAGGCTTGGAATTTTCAGTTGGTGAGTACAACATCATTTGGAAGGGGAAAATCATATTTTATTCTCTGCAGGTAACTTGGGAAAATAAGCAGAACAAAAGTGGTCTCCTCTATCCTTCTGCCCATTTACAATATTGTAACAAAGGAGATCTCCTCCCAGCCCTGGGCTCCCTGCAGCAGGGACAGAGGAATCTGCGTTTCCTCCCTGTTTTCAGAAAAATTTCGTGTGCCTCAGCCTGGGGAACAAGCAGTGCAGACAGTGAACTGCCTGCAATTCTAATGGAAATTTCTTCTCATTCTACACTTGTAAGGATCCACGTTTTGCCTTTCCAAAAGACTCAGCAGCTTGTCCAATGAGCCTAATTAAAGGTGGTAATGGACACACCGTTCTCGGATTGATTTATTCCTCTGCTTCCTGGGAAATAATATTGCAGAGGGATTTGAAGTGGTGAAATGGCACATGTGAAAGGAAGTCGAGATGCAAGCAAGGATTGCAGCAGGGAGCTGGTGTGGGTGTTTTATTTGCACAAAAGGAATGTTAATGGTGCAGTGATGAAGAACTCATTGATGCTTTACCTTTGTTAAGTTTAACTTGTAATGAACTCAGGGAAATGTAAAATCATAGAATGGTGTGGGTTGGAAGGGGCATTAAAGACCATTCTGTTCCACCCCGTGCCATGGGCAGGGACACCTCCCACCAGCCCAGGGTGCTCCAAGCCCTGTCCAACCTGGCCTGGGACACTCCCAGGG
>JAOXXN010000175.1:18308614-18325669 GCA_026770055.1 Myrmophylax atrothorax | reverse complement strand
TTACTGTTGTATAAATGCATGTTACAAAATGGATTCTTTTGTTCTCTTTTGCTTAGTCACTGTCCCCTTCCCAAAATCCCCCAAGATAACCGTTATCTCACCGCTCAGGAATGCATGTAGTATCCTGAAAGAAGCTTCAAGAAGTCTTCTCATTGGCCCTTATTTACTCTTTCCTATTGGTTGGTACCCCTGAATTCCTATTGGTAATAGTCCAAATCCCCCATGACTCCTTACTGGGACTATTTTGAGTCCCCCAAAACCTTTTTTATACCCCTACACATGATCAATAAGCTCTCTCTCATTCCTCTCCTGTGGTCTCTGTGTGGCTGGTTTGGGGCTCCCTGGGGACCATGTGGTGGGGGACAGTGTGGGAGCACATCCCCTCCAGGTAACGGGCTGACTCCTGGGACCTGGAGCCCCTCTCAGATGTTACACACACAAAAAAATTAGCAAAATGGCTTTTTATGAGCAGAAAGAAAGCAAAACAAAGAGTGTGATAAATGCCAGCCCGTTCCAAAGCAAATTCCTGAGGGTGCCCCTGCATACCTTGCAGCTGGATCTTGTTCTCGGGACTCTGCACCAGGACAGAGCTGACAGAGTCCAGGTTGTCATAGTTACTGCAGCCCAGGGGCCCCGTCCGCGTCTCCGTCACCTGTGCCCAGGGAATGGAGCAGAAGCACTTGGTGGGTTACTCAAAGCAGACTGAGGAGTTCACAGAATCATTGCATAAAGTTTCCCTTTAGTGAGACATTTCAGACTTAATTAGGTGAAATAACACCATTTCATTGCACAAAGGATGACTGCAAATGTTCTGCCAATGCCACAAACCGCAGCATTACTTCTGTTGCAGAGAATGCTTAGAAACACTGTAATATCCCAATACTATACAAATACCACTGTCATGTGAAAGGGGGGAGAGGGACAGAGATGCAAAGACTTTTAGTCCCACCTATATTAATATAAAGCTATTGGCTATAAGTGTCTTCGGAACAATCAAAACTTTATGAACCCAGCACTGCCTGTCAAACAGGGGACACAACACATGCTGTAAAGACTTTCGACCTTCCTATGAAGCCCACGCTTTAGCCAGGGAGAACTTATTAACTACAAGCATCCCAAAACATCAAAGCTTTATATAACCCAGATCAGCCTTTCTGCATCTCACCTGATGAGACAACACGGGACAGCAACTGCCTGGAAAGGGCTTTGATACTCAGTTTGTGGACCACACTTAATAGCAAGAGCAGCTCTCAAAGTAACTTTTATTAACACAAGTTTGTGACAGTGACTGTAGGGGTTGCTTAGCTGATGATAACATTTAGCTGCAAGATTGTATTTAATTGGTGACAATAAAACCCAAAAGAAACCGGCACAAAACACATTCTACAGGCAACTCCAGCAGTAAACCCCTCACGACAAACTTAACTAACAGAATTACTAACCAGAAATACAACAGCTCAACACCACATTTAAACACACTCAGTAACCCAAAACAAAAGCAACAGGAAGGATAGAGCAGCTTCCCACTAACACATTTATACCTGGTGAGTTAGAGCAAATTATAATCAATAAGGCACAGGAAAACAGGGTAAGAATTGATTGCTCACCCCTTCAATATACAATAGGGTGGAGGGAGACAGGATAGTTCATAGGTTGCCCTCCCAGAGGTGGTGGAAGTTTTCTCCCCAGTTTTTACTCATGCCCAATCTCTTTTTATACCCTTTTTTTTTCCTTTAGGTAGGTTGAGTGATTATAGTCAAGATTTTGGGGGTGATAGACAGATGCCTGAGGGGTGGCTCCTTGGGTCTCTGCAGGGTGCCACAAGGTGCAGCAAAGAAGGGCCATGTCATTTCCATAACACTCCATTCCTTGGTAACCCCATCAATAAGTACTCTCAGGGAGCTAATGGTTCCTGCAAACATCCTTCCAGGGGCTCGAGGTGTTTCCCTCAACTCATATCAGGGCTATCACCCTACAACAACTAGAATAGTATAATACTGTAATAGTTTAATGCCATCCCAGCAGCTGACCAACAGTCTAAACAGGATATATTTTTTGTGACTGTGGCAGTTACAAGGAATTTGCTAAATGAGGTTTATAAAAATGAGGACTGGGATTTTTCCCTGTCAAAACCTGTGCAAGTGACAACTCTGCGTTGAAATCATGGAAGAAATTTGACTCTTCCAGTGAAGCCCAGAGGGATTTGGAACAAATAACGTTTTATGAGCTCTATTTATAATGGTGGTGGTGGTGGAAGGGCCCAAGGTAAGTTTAGACACAAAATTCTAGACATTGAGTCTGTTGTAATCACCAAATCCATGGCCACAGAACCAAAGCATAGCTACGTTTATCAAAACAGAACCAACACAAGCACAGCTTTGGCTTAACACTTAAGGATTGTGTTTGGCAAAGAGCTGTTCTTTAAATCATAGAATCAGAGACTCATTAAGGTTGGAAAAGCCCCTGAGATGGTCAAGTCCCAGCATTAACCTGGCACTGCCAGATACACTACTAAACTATGTGCCCAAGCACCACATCCACATGTTTCTTGGATGCTTCCAGGGATGGTGATTCCACCACTGCCCTGGGCAGCCTGTTCACTGGGTCAGTGCCTGATGATCCTTTCAGTGAATAAATTTTTCCTAATATCCAATCTAAGCACCCTCTGATGCAACATGATGAGTGAATATACTCAAATTCCTTTTTAAAAACCTCCAAACCCTCAGCATAGATGGAGATACCAGGATCTCACATTTCTTCAAGTGGATTGGGTGCTACAGAAAACTCATAGTCTTGTAGTTGCTTCTCCTTTATATCAAGACCAGGCAAAAAGAAGAAAGCCAAAGTGGAATAAAATTAATACAAACAGCCTTAGTAGGGAATGCTGGTCATGGGATATGTGTCAAAGGACAACCAATCCCTCTATCACACCCCCCCCAAATTGTTCTCAGCCACTGTCCTGGAACAACTTCTCTTCCTTTAACTGTTTCAAAAATTGTGGACAGATTTACCCTGATTTGGTGATCTGCCACAGTTTTGAATAAAACCTCTTTTATCTTCTATTACTTCAGGTATTATATTCAGCTCTGGATCTCCTGGAGAAAAAGCCTGAATTACAGGGTCAAGGAGCAGATTTCCCAAATCCAACCTCCACTGAGCGACCAAGTGACACACACCCAGACAACCAGCATTCACCCTAAAGAACAGAAGGGAGCTTGCTATTTTACCAGTCTGTTTTGAAAAGAATGTGAAGGTTTGCTAAAATAAACCCTGAATGTTCATGTTGCTGAGGGTTGCCTGGCTCTCTCACAGTCTGTGCTACCACCAGCACGTGTGGGTGGCTGCAGCTGGATCAGCCTGTTCTTGAAACCCCCGAGATTTCACACTCTTCTCACACTTTTGCAAAGAATATATGAAATTTCAGGCCATTCCAAGCTCTGGGCACTGTTCCATCCCTTTGAACTGGTGTTGCTGGGAGCAGAGCAGGAGACCCTTTGCAGTGCCAGCAGTCCATGGAGAGGATACCCAGAAGGAGCCTGGGACAAGCCTGGGAGCAGCTGGGAAGGGAAACAAGACCCATCCAGGTTGTCTTCCTGCTTGTACTTGGCAATCTTTAACATTTATCACAGCACCAGATTTACCATGGGCTTAGTTAATAATCCTGAGTCAGCACAAAGACTCTTGCCCAGACTTCAGATTTGGCTTGGACATGGCTGGGATGACAGCTCTGATTTACCCTTCAGTCCTCTGCCAAGTAGTCCAAAATGCCATTCTAAAAATCTCCTGTTTTGATAGCACCCCCAGCCCATGTACAGAATCCTAATCTCATTCTCTAATAACAGTCACGAGATTAAATAAGATTAATAGCCAGAAGACAATAAAAAACAGGTGAATGTTGTAAGGAGTTTTATCCTAACTCTGAAATATTATGCTCACCATTGATCTATGCAATTCTTCATTTAAAGACCCATTTAGTTGAGTGGTGTTTTGGTTTGCATACTATTATGATTTTTAACCATTTGACCTTAAGGCAAAGCAGCTTCATAAAGTTATATGAAATGTATAAACTATAAGGCAAATTTTACATCTCCTACCCATTCTTATTATTCTTATGCCTCCTGAAATCACAAAATAAGGAGGGTTAGTGAGCAGCTTTATAGTTATTGTGCCCCTTTTTGTTCATTCTTCTGCTCTCTTCATCTGAATTATGCAAGGTATAGAGATTGTCACTGTTTTGAGTGATAGCACTTGGTGTTTTAGGTGTGGCAAGAGGCAGAATGGGGAAGAATCTTCATTAAAAGTTTTTTTTTTCACTTTTAGAGGCTGGTTATATAAACACATTGATTCAGAAGAAAACTGTATATATGAAAAAAGCTGAGAGCAGTTAAATTTTAATGTGACTTACAGACATTCATGATTGTTATAGGGAAGTAATAAAATACAGTTCTAATAATAGCTATAAAAGGCAATGCTTTATAAATAGGGCAATAAACAGGGACTTCTTCCAAAGTTTTCAAATCTATATACTTATATTATTCAGTCTTTTACTTTTCCAGGTACCTTCCCCTTCTTCTGTCACCTCCCTTGCTCTGGTACTCTTTGTTTCTGCATAGAAAATACATTGCAAGAAGAAATTCAAAATGTGTAGTCTCAGCATGTAAGAAATACTAAAGAACACAAAATCATCCAACCTTCCACTTTTGATGGATGACAATTCTATTCAGAGGTCAAAGTGATGGAGTTATGTGTCTTTTTTTATACTCTGCACAAATCCTACTCCACAAGGTTGTAAACCAGAAAAAAAAAGAAAGAAGACTGGTTGATAAATGAAAGCTTCACATTTCCATCGAAGTTTCTGATCAAATGAAAGGATTTCATTTTCATAGATCATAAAATCCCAGACTGGTTCAGCCTGGAAGGGACCTTAAAGCCCCTCCAATCCCACCCCCTGCCATGGGCAGGGACACCTTCCACTAGCCCAGGTTGCTCCAAACCTCATCCAACCTGGCCTTGAATATTTCGGAGTAACTCATGTTCATAAAAAAGCAGACTAGAGAAGGGGAGGAGGGGGGGAAGTCCAAATACATTAATTTTGGTTTGATCCAAATATTATTGATATCACAGATGATTTTACATTTTTTGTTTCAAGAACAATAGAAATTAAATTGGAAAGGCAATGGCACGTCTTTAATTATCTTCCAAGCAGAGAAGTGTGACTATGTTCAGTCCCAGGATCCACAGCTGAGAACTGTTGTGTCTGAGAGGATATAAAGAGAGACGAAACAAAGAGAGGAGAGGGAAAGGTGAAAATCTAAATACACATTATGCTGAGATGGTCCAGAAGGCACTGAATACGCACAAAGAGCACCAGAAGCGCATCCTTGTTTTTTGAGGCCTGCAGCCTACAAAGAACACCAACTCACAAAGCAAACCAGCACAGAACAAAGTTATTTAACAACCAAATCCCCCAAGAACCAGTAACAAAACCTGTGTGAAACCTGTGCCACAGGCCAGGCAGGCTGTTCTGTAGTGCCTTGCTGTCAGGGCTCCCCCCAGCACAGCCTTCCCTGGGCGGCAGGGCTCGCAGTTCCCAAAACAAACTCCAACATGAGGTATTAATGAGACAACTGCGCACAGTTTTCACTCAGTTCAGTCTCATAACCATGGTGTGCTGGTTTAAAGGTAAACCAGCAGGAGAAACAAACTCATCACAAGAGAGATTATGAATCAGAGTTACAATTTAATTAAAATATTACAATAAATGCAATAGCACAAAGAGAAAATGGTTTTAACCCACAAACCCCAGCAGTGTAACCCAGCCCCCTGGGGCACAAACACAATGGTGGTCATTGGCCCCTGTGCTGAGCCCCACATGGTTCGCCCGAGTCCAAAGGAAAAGGAAGGGAAAAACCTGTTAGTGCAGATGATGGCACAGTCCGTCCAAGAATGGTGGGCTCCTCCTGTTGAGGTTTTGCACCTCCTCTGGATCCCATTAGCAGTTCCCCAAGTCCCCAAACCCCAAGACTGTATCCCCTCAGGTGCAGGTGGGAGCCCCCAGTGCCTCCCCAGGGCAGGGAGTTCCACACTGGGGGATCTGACTCTGAGAATCAGGGGGGATTTTGGAATCATTGCTGGCCCATGAGCAGAGCTAAGCCCTCAGGTGGGTGTGGAGGTGCCAAGGACTCCCTGCAGGGCAGTTCTCCCAGCTCCTCTCCCAGGCTTCTTTCACAGCCAGTTCCCAGCCTGAGGGGTCAGGTGTGCCCTGGGCAGCTGCTGCAAATGGTCCATTGGTACCAGTTTCTGGGCAATGGCATAGAGGGTTTAGAATGCACAGCTTTGGTCACACCCACACGACGATAAATTGGTCCCACCTGCTGAACTAGGACACATGGTGATAATAACCCCATTAGAAGTGCACTGGGAACGTGCCCCCAGCACTGGAGCAGGGCTGGATTCCTGTGCTGTCGGTGGGTAGCATTTGCCTGGCAACACCCTGCTTTTTGTGTCTGTGGTAATTAAGCCTACAGAAGGCATTCCTAATAAAAGGGAAATGTATTGCTGCCGAGATTTTGCTCCTGGTGTGTCCTTTTACATGCACATAGCTAATGTTCCCAGAGCCTCAGAGCTGCCTTCATAAAGGACTGTCCTCTTCAACAAGACTCTTTAAAAATGTGTTTGGCTTCTGAGGAAGAGAACTGAGCCAACACAAAGGAGGATGAGACAATGGTGGTCACTTCAGAACAGGCAGCATTTGTATGCCCATAAAGCTCTTTAAAATTTTAAGCACTGGAATGATTATTTAAGCAAACTCATGGTATAAACAGGATGGAAGAAGGTCTGTTCTGAACAATCAGTGCAGAGAGAAGACAGGGCAGAAGCCTGGACTGAGGACAGACCTGAAGTCTGCAGGATTCTCCTGAATAGCAGGATGGTGGTGCTGGTTTGATGGTTGGATTTGGTGAACTCAAGAGGTCTTTTCCAACCTTAATGATTCCATGACTTTCCCATCAACCCCACTATCAGGACTTGTCTTCCAGCCCATGTTCCCACACATCTTAATCCCTGCACATTCTGTAGTCAATGCTTATTTTACCTTAAAAAAAAAAAAGTTGATCAAATGAATAGGCACTAAATATACTTTCTGTTTAGATGTGGATCTCCTGCCAACTCTCTTCCTTTTTTCCCCCCAGGCCTGACAGTTTTTTACAAAAGCACCTTTATTCCAGCACTTCCCTTTGCCACACAATAGTTGCTGCTCTGCTGCCCTACTTTTGTCATTGAATGTAGGAAAAAAATCCCGCTAATTAGGGTGCAATTAAAATATATCAGATTTTCTGAGTGTTCCAAGCACTGACACTTCTCATGCTATGGGCTAGACGTGCATTTCTGAAGGAGATACAGACAAACCAGCAGCATTCACAGTGTCAGGGCTTGGATTCAGAGTTTCAAGATCATTTTATTAATTGCCAGCATTTTCAAACAATACCTTACAGGCATGTAATGTTTTTAACCCATTTTCAAACTGCATAGGGCTAATGTTTTAATTTGAAGAGCTCACTAACTCTCCCATCATATTTTTCTCTCACCTGTAAGAAGGAATAGGAACAGTAAACTCGGTCTTTCCGCAGAAGTAATTGCCAAATTTCCATTAACTTCATTAGAAGGGAATAACGACTCCTTTCAAGTTTGTGGGCAAGGAGATGACTTTGAATTTTACCGAATGCAACACTAAAGCTTCCCAAGAGATCAGTCTAATCCTTCCATTCCCTCTCCTTTGTTTCTACACTCGCAGGAATTTACTGTGAACCAGACTGTTACATTACAATAACAATGAAATTGAAATGTGTTCTCCTCACATAAGGCACTAAATACCTTAGAAATCAGAATATTCTGGGAACTGGAAATGAACTCAGACTATTTGAATTCTGCTCTGTTGGTACATTTGTTAAAAAGACTATGATTTTTTTAAGGCTGTTTAGGTTCATATGATGGGGAGCAATCACCTCTCTGCTCAAGTGCCTTCCCCACTCTGACAGAAAGTAATTTATTGTCTGTAAATTCCAGGAAAATTCACAAGAACATCAAAACGAGTGTGGCAGCACTGCCAGTCCTGGCATTGCAGCCCCAATTTTCCCTTTAGAAGGATGTGTCTATCCCTTGCCTGTCAGGTGCCACATTCCCATGCATCCCTCTGGAATGCAACTGGAAAGTTTGCAGAAAATGAGGCTGCTGGAAAACCATCCGGGCAGCGCTGCCAGAGCCTTTATCTCCTGCACTGTCAGAGATCACAGGGGCATCAGCCTCATACAGAGAAGGAGGACAGGCATTCTCCCTGAAAGAACAGGTTATCTCTTTTAATTTATCTTGAAGAACAGATGACAGGGAAGTTTTCCTACGGAAGAGTAGCAAAACTGTAATAAAAACTGACTATTTTGTCTCAGTTTCCACTTAGCTGTTTCTGCTTGCCCATATCTTACTTAAATTAACACTAATATTATTTTTTCACAGCTTTTATTGCCTAAAGAGAGAGCTGAGCAACAACTAGTAAATGAAATCTATATATTTGGGTTAAAAGATAAAACTAAAAACAGAGAGTACAGATACAAATTAAAATGATATTTCATGTTTATAAAAATCTCAAGGTATCTGCAGAAAGCAAAAGCAAAGATGCCTACTGAAGCAAAACTCATTTGCCTAACTTTTCCAATCATAATTCCATTACTACATAAAGGACAAAAAGATCCAAAGAAATTTGGGGGGCCAGACTCTAAAGGGAGGCCATTTTCTTACATTTAACTGCAAAATCCCCTGTGAGGACTTCCCAAGAGTATTAGGAATAGGATTCATATCTTTGTGGATCAGTTCCAATACCTGGTGCTAAGGCTACTGGGGTTTTTCACTGTGTTCCCACTAGTTAAAGAGGACAGGATGATTTGGTTAATTATAAGACTCACAGAGGTTATAATTCATAATAATATTGCAGTTGAATGGATTTTTTTTACGTTGGTAAAGTATGAAGAAAAAAATACAGTCCTTCCTGAATCAGAATGAATAGTTAAAATGTTCCTTTTCTTTGTGAAGTGTCAGGAAAAAAGATCATGTTGGTAAATATAAAAATTATCTTTGGATCATTTGTAAATGTTTTACCTTTAAAGGTAAATAAGGGGTCAGTTTTAAAAAATATCTATACATGCCTATATACATATTATCTTTTAAGAGGAAAAAAATGAAAAACCCCTTGTGCTAAGGAAAAGGATAGATTAACATTAGGTCCTAAAAATAGCATGAAAGGCATTTAAAGACTTGAAGCTCAAAAATCAAAATGATAAGGGCAGGTTAATTAAGAACCCAATTTTCCGTGGAGATCCTACCTATGATTCTGTGTTTCTGTGCAATTCTAAAACTTACTCTTTTCAGCAACCTCTCTAACAATTTCCTAATTGAGGCTGTTTCCAGAGCTAACATTTTCCTGCCTGGGTGCACGTGTAAACTCTGATTTCTTTTTGCAATCCACAGCCACTCTGCCCCTCTCCCAGGGACATCCCCAGCAGGACAGTTGGCACGGGAGTTTGATTTTACCTTCCTCCACTAAGATGCCCCTTCTGGGGCTGTCACTGCAACCTCTCCAAGGAAATCCCTTTGCTGTCCATTCTGTGCTGGGTTTAGGGATTTATTTTTAGGTTATATCCTCATTACTTCCCACTCATTTCATCCCTCTGGTAAATGACTGTAGCACATTTGCTCTTTTTGTCTCACTGGTCCTGCCAACTCTCAATGTATGGTTTTCCTAAACTCTTATGTTTATACTTCTGGGTTTAATGTTTTCCTGCACATTTGAAGACCTGCCCTACAGAGTTAACAGCTACAACTGATCCATAACTGAATCATGAAATCTCTATCAAATATTCAAGCTAAGAGGGAGTTTAGCTTGGCTAAATTTGTATTAGAAAAGAAAAGCAACTTAATACTGAAGCTCTAAACTTCATTTCATAGGGATGCTTCCTCAGTTGTAGATGACTAATTTAGGTCTATTGTTCTGTAACTTTGATTGATTAAGTTGTTTCATGAAGATTGTGTAGGTTAATCCATGGTGAAAGCAAATCTTTGCCTTTAAATCCCACAAATTTATGAAAAAGACATGGAAAGAATGCCTGAGAATGGAATCTGCTGTTCAAATACTGCTGCAGAAATGTGTAAATCATGCACAGTGCATACATTGCATGAGCCTTACTCAAAGTGGGCCAGTAGGATTGACAAACTTTTTCATGGAATCATAGAATCATAGAATTATGGAATCATAGAATAATTGAACCACAGAATAATTGAATCATAGAATCATTTAGTTTGGAAAACACCTCTGTGATGAACTGCTCTCCCAGCACTGCCCAGGCCAACACAAACTGTGTCCCCAAGTGCCACATCTATACATCTATTAAATCCCTCCAAGGACGGGAACTCCCTGGGCAGCTGTGGCTGACAGGTATATAAATTATAACAGATTCAAGATTCAGAAATCAAATCTCTGCCACTTACCATGTAAATGTGTATGTTGCTTTTAAATTATTTGATAGGAAAAAAAGCATCTCCAAATATTTATCTGCAATTGTATTTGAAACTCCCATCAAGGACCAATATCAAATTAGCTGAAGGATAGTAAACCACAAAGAGGAGTGTTGAACAACAGTTTAAATCCCAGGGGTCAAAAAAGAAGAAAATTGGTTCTTATTTACCATGTTTAATCTTCATATGGAAATTTTCCATAGCAAAAAAAATTCTCCCAAGCATCTCTATTACTACTCCAGGTGCTTGTCTGGATTGAAGAACCATCAGCATTCACAGGCGGCCTTCAGCCAGAAGTAGCAGTGAGGAAGCACCAGGTAAGAACAAGAGGGAAAGGAGGCAGTTTATCTGGGATATGAACTCCCTGTGTTAGGGCAAAACTTATAGAATCAGCTGGGTTGGAAGAGACATCTGAGATTGTCAAGTCCAACTCTTAATCCACTTTGATTACCAGATCATGGCACTCAGGGCCACACCCAGTCTCACCTTAAAAACCTTCAGGGTCAGAGAATCCACCCCCTCTCTGGGCAGCCCATTCCAATGCCTGAGCACTCTCTCTGGAAAGAACTTCTTCCTGATATCCAACCTAAACCTCCCCTTGCAGAGCTTAAGCCCCTGCCCTCTTGTCCCGCTGTTGGTTGCCTGAGAGAAGAGATCAGTCCCCAGCTGGCTACAACCTCCTTTCAGGGAATTGTAGAGGGTGCCATATCCGGTCTCTTCTCAAACACCTCCAGGAATGGTGACTCCACCACCTCCCTGGGCAGCCCATTCCAATGCCCAGCCACTCCCTCTGTAAAGAATTTCCTCCTGATGTCCAACCTAAACCTCCCCTGGTGCAGCTCAAGACAGTGCCCTTTTACCCTACTACTAAGAGGAGCCTGACCTCCACCTGGCTACACTCTCCTGTCAGGGAGTTGTGGAGAGTGAGAAGGTCCTCCCTGAGCCTCCTCCTCTGCAGGCTGAGCCCCCTCAGCTCTCTCAGCCACTCATCACGGGACTCCAGACCCTTCACCAGCCTCACTACCCTTCCCTGGACATGCTCCAGCACCTCAGTATCCTTCTTAAAATGAGGATCCAAGAACTGGACACAGCGCTCAAGGTGTGGTCTCACTGGTGCCCAGTCCATGGGCAGAGTCACTTCCCTGGTCCTACTGGCCACACTGTCCCTGCTCCTCTTCCTAAGTCTGACACTGATTCCCTGGCAGGTCCCTTTATACATGGAATGTGAGAGAAGTAGACTTGATTTTGAATTTAATGTGATGTAATGCTAAAGAGAGAAAAAAGGTATTAAAAGTAACTTTTCTCAATTGTCTCATGTAGGTGTGATGGGAGAATATGAACCCAAAATAGAAGTTCAGTTTCCTGAGACCCTTCCTGCAGCCAAAGGCTCAACTGTGAGGCTGGAATGCTTTGCACTAGGAAAGTAAGTTTTCAGCCTCACCCAGACTGAACACTGAAACACATTGGGGGTCACCATCACTGAAGATGTGGAAGTCTGGCAGTTGTTTTAGGGGTGTTTTCCAAGTATCTTTTTCAGATTATCACAATTACTGCCTTGAAATAAGAGGGCAAAGAATCTTGGAGTTGTTTGGGGGTTGTTTAAAATGTGTATGTTGGCAGCAGAGGAATTCACATTTCATTTAAAATTGAGGAGGATCAGCGTGGGTTGACATGTGACCTCTCACCTAAGTCTCCTCTCCCTGTGTAGAAACAAATGGTGTCTGAATTTTCCCCCTAAATGTCCTTGATGCTTTCATAACACTGTTCTTCCTTTATAGCCAAGATAAAGCTTAAAATTCATTCCTCCTCTGAATGATACTTCACACACAGCTGATACCTTTTCTCTTTCACAAATGATCTGAGAATGCATTTATACTTCTGTAAATTTATTTATTTACCACTTTGTGGTTTATTTGCAGAGAGCTTTGTCAGGTGCCCATATCAGATTGATAACTGGATCACACACTATTGCTTTGACTCCCCAGTGAGGGGAGGGAAAGTTCCAAAATCAGAGAATAAATGGCTGGTGGAGGATGGCAATTTCAAAAGAGTTGCCTTGATTCTCCTCCATGGAAGTCACTGGTGAATCTCACTCATCTTCAGGGGAAGCCAGTGCTGATTGAAAGAAACTTTTACAGTTATTGGACATTCACACAGATATTAATGAAAACCTTGGTACCACAAATGCAACATGTGGAACAGCAAATCAGGTCTGCCCATCTGTCCTGGACAGGGTGTTTGTTGTTTAACACAAGCCTTTAGTCACTCTGAGTTTAGTTTAGTTTAGTTTAGTTTAGTTCAGTTTGAGGAGCTCGTTACGACAATCAAGGGCTTGAAGCAAAGCTGTTTAAAATCCCATTCCTCTCTCTTTAGCCCTGTGCCTCAGATCAACTGGAGGAGAACTGATGGTCTGCCATTTCCAAGTAAAATAAAGCTGAGGAAATCCAATGGCATGATTGAAATCCCTAATTTCCAGCAGGAGGATGCAGGACTATATGAATGTATTACTGAGAACTCCAGAGGAAAAAACATTGCAAGAGGACGTCTCACTTACTATGGTAGGAAACTCTTGTTCTCCTTCTCTCCCACCCTTCTTTAACCATGAAATATAAACTCTGGGGTTTGCAGCTTCTGCAGTGCCATCAGGCTTTTGTGCTTCAAAATCCGTGGCATCTTAAGTATTCACAGAAAATGAGAACTTCTGCACCAGTTTCTTGCACAAGATTTTTAAGAAATGTTTTAAGGCTCAGAAGGGTTGCCCAGAGTAGTGCAGAGAGTACTTGTGCTTATTTTTCTATGATGGAAAGACTTTTTTAAATACTTTGTAGAGGTCCACTGGTGAAACCTTCAATTTTCAGTCAGTTGGATTTATTTGGGGAATCATTTAGGCCTCACATATATAGGAAATACAAATTTTATCTTGCTTTATGAAAAGATTACTGATGGATATTTCTCCATCCTGAGCTTTCAAAGCAGCCAATTTTATTTTAAAATGAGTAAATAAATGAGAGAATATAATCCAGTATAGGAAATGAAATAATATGAGATTTAATAGCTGGAAAAAACCCAGTCTCTTGTGCATTTCAGGCTATTGAGTGCAATGAGTATGAGCGTGTGGTGGTGGTGTGAAGTGAGAGTGATTTGCAACCAAGTGGTAATTGCCAATTTTTGTTAAAGCCAGATCTCAGCAAATATAATTTTCTTTAGGTAAATGGCAATTGAAACAGTGTTTCTGACTGTGCTTTGGAATGTTTTCCTCCTGTAGGAATATTTGAGCAAAGAGAGAGATTTTTAGTTGTGTAAAAGGCAGGAGCTGCTCTGCAACTTGGAGCTGGTGTTGGTCGTTTGGTCCTGCTGGTTCCCAGAACTCAGGGGGGTGCAGTGGGGGTTGTAGTCAATGAAGATTTTAGTTTAAAGCACAACAGATTTTATAAGGAGGAAGGAAAAGAGATTTGTCCCCCCACCAGTTTCCAAATTAATAGTTACACTGAAGGAGTGCCCATCCCTGGAAATGC
This sequence comes from Myrmophylax atrothorax, assembly GCA_026770055.1. Taxonomy (NCBI): domain Eukaryota; kingdom Metazoa; phylum Chordata; class Aves; order Passeriformes; family Thamnophilidae; genus Myrmophylax; species Myrmophylax atrothorax. Next base: position 18,311,594 of record JAOXXN010000175.1, on the reverse strand, counting down.
CCAAGGTTGGGTTGGACAGGGCACTTGGAGCAACCTGAACTCTCCATGTTTTAGTTGTAATTGAACAACTTTTAGAGGAATCCTGTGAATACCGTGGGGCTGCTTCACCCATCAGTGTCATCTGTCATTCCAAACTGGGCACTGTGGATTTGAGTTGACAAAGTGCCCTTATTTGCTGCTTGAAAGTTTGTCAGGCTGTGTTTGTACATCAGTTTGGGTCAGCAATCCTGTGTTTGAAATCAGGACAGTCCTACAATGCATCAATGTAAATTACACATAAAATAGAGAAGATTTGGTCATTAATCCTTGCAATTACAACAGTGGGCATTCCTGAGGTATCTGACCTGCTTCCCAAGTTCTGTTTGGCTCATTAAAAGGCCACAGAGCTGAGATAAAAAGATGTTGCTGATCAATAAAAGCAAGTGAGTTGCAGTTTTGTGACAAGTAAATCAGTGTGAGGTTTTCATTGCAAATCTCAGACGGGATGTGAACCCTCCAGTGGAGTTCATATTCCAGAATGAATGTCTGCCCACATTAGAGCCATCCCTAATATGGATGTTTATCTTAAAAAGAATAATGAGACCTGTAATGGCAGTAATGGCACTCCAACTGCTTCATTTCATTTGTTCTGCTTCATGAAACCCATTGTGCAGAATTAAATAGATTTAAGTAATCTTTCTTATTTTGTTGCTTTCTTTGTTGTTGCACAGATAGAATGCCAACAAGTTTGGATTCAGGATCATTGTAACTCTTTTTGATAATTTGAAGGATTTAATGATGGTTAATAAATAAAGATAATATTTTCTGGTGGATTGCCACTGTGCCTGAGACCAAAGCCCAAAAATCTGTCTGGCATCAACATCCCACTCAGTCTTCCAATAAAAGATCAATAATATTTAAGGAAGTTGTTGTAAAAGCAGATGAGGATTTGGGGGAAACAAATGCAATATACTGAGGACATAAAGTAAAAAAGATCCATGTGCCAGAAAGTACCAATATTGCCAAAAATGACACAAATCTGGTGTTACTGGGTGGTGGCTGCTGTTAAAAACTTGATTGGGAGAAGTTTAAGGTGTGCCTGTGTATTATATACAGAAAAATGGAAGCAGTACAAATGGACCAATGTCTTTTTATTTCAATGACAGCATTTCTTTTCCTCTCAGCAGAACAAAACCTGTTTCTGCCTCACCCAAAACAAGAGCATAAGAAGAATTGGGGTTAATGTTTTCCAAGCTGTTGTAGTGAAATAATGTGGAAAATAAATCTTCAGGGGGAAACAATATTGACAGAAATTCCATGCCTGAAAAATAGGTTTCCCTTCCTTTGCAGATTTTAAAGATTCTTTGTAAATGAAACACAAAGTTAGTCCTAAGCAAAAGCTTGGAACAGTCCCTGCTCTGCTACAAAGTGGAACACTCCCATTCTGATTTGTTCTGTGAGCTGAAACTGAAAATTTGAAATCTGAAAATGAAGTTTCCCAGTGCATAAATTGTTTAATTTAAAAAACCCCCACATTTATGATTTCTGTGCTATGCTGCCTCTTTGTGCAATAATGAATTACAGTCTTGAAGCCACAAAGCACTTGCACCGAGGCTCAGCTTTAATCATGTCCATAGTAATTTTCTCATAAAAGGCTTATAAATAAGTTTGCTTTAGAAATTCTGTGCACATCTGCAACTCTCTGCCTGAAAAAAATGAAATGGGTCTATTTTTTTAAAATGTATTATGGATTTTAAATATAACTCTGAACCCATAGTTGATATTGATAATTAAAATAGATACTCTAAAACAGGTATTCTGAGTTCTTTCATAACTACACTCACAGACTATTAATCTTTCTTTTTTCTCATGAAGGATTTTATCAAGAAAAGCCCAGCATGAAATGTTCAGTTTTTTGTCCTTTTTACAGTTCCAACATTTAATGCCAGTTTTCCCCTCAGGGGATTTCACATTGTGCTAAAAATAGGACAAGATTATCAGACTGTGATTGAATATAAAACCTGAATATATAAATAATTTGCTTTCACTTTATTAGTGTGTTCGTTTGTCATCATTATTAGCCCTTTCCATAAAGAGAAAATGGAAGAGGAAAGAATCCATTGAGATGTTTCATGGCACAGAAAAATGAGAGGAGATGAAACAATTACATTTCTGTGTTTTAAGATGCAATTAAACATGAAGCATGGTAAAGATATGTTAAGCAATTAATTTAAAGTAGAATTGCAGAAAATATATTCTTAATTAGCACTTGCTGATGTAACAGAAGTCGTGCTTGACAGCACCAAGGTGTAAAAGGTTTAACAGGGAGAAAAACCTCTGCTGCTGTTCCCCTGTTGCTCTGCAGGGCTGCTCTGTGATAACAAAGATAAACCCCCTCAGTAACACAAAGACTCCACATCTTTTTTTTTTACTATATCAGAAAGTACTGATATATTTTGTTGATTATTTTTTAATAATCTGCCAGCAAAATTTTACTGAAACCATGTTATTTGTGTATGTGGAAGAGCCTTTTCAGTTTAAAGCTGTTTTCTGATAGTCTGTCTCTATCTTGGACATGACTGCAAATATTAACAGCAAAGCCATAAATGACTAAATAATATCCATGAGTTGTTCAGTTTGATCAACCTGCAGTTTGTTAATTCTGTATAATAATATAATTGCCTCACTACACAGACATAGTCCATCTTTTATACATCCTAAAGCTCTTCCCAATGCTGTAGGAATTACCTGTTGCTCCAGAGCATTTCTGGTTTCGAATGGGAGTCAAAAAATGGACATTTTCAGGGATGTGTTGGATACCTCTCTAGGCCCTGTTGTGTATCAGAAAACAAGTTATTCCTACTTCAAGTCACTTGGAGTTTTGAGATAAACCAAGGTTTGTGGCTGCATCAGTCTGAGTGTCCCACCTGGAACAGTGAAGGTCACTCTTTGGGGGTGTGGTTTTTTCCCAGTGTGCTCCAGAGCTGCTTTCTCTGGAACT
>JAOXXN010000175.1:18292024-18308260 GCA_026770055.1 Myrmophylax atrothorax | reverse complement strand
TGGAACTGTGCAAAGTTCCTTTGGACTCTGCTTTACTGCCCAGCTCTGAGCTAATCCAGAGGTGTTTCCAAGCATTTCCAGCCCAGCTTCCATAGTGTCAATCTCAAAGTAAAGATGTGTGTAAGCAGGAGGCATCTCATGTGTGAGTCCCAATTGGGGATTGCCCTGGAAGAGCTTCCATAGTCCTTTGGCTCCCAACAGAGGAATGACAGACCTGGGAGAGCCCAGACAGAATCTTGGCCTGAAGTTGTGGCTTTCCTTCATGCTGTTCCTATGGCTTACAGAGCTAAAAGAAGGGGTTTATTGGATTCTCCTGCTCTGAATGAAATATATCTAGAATGGCATGGTGGTCCTCAAATCATTCCCAAATCCCAGCACAGCTTTTGGAAAGTGTTGACTTCTTCAGCCATTAACTTCCAGGAGCTTCATCACTGTTGGTCTTCATTCACATCAACCCTCAGAACATCACAAAGGGGGTCTGAAATGTCTAAAAAAGATGGTTCTTCCTTTCCTTATGGCTCACAGGGATGCTCTAGGGTGTAGTGAAGCACGTGTGTTCTGCAGGAAGACGTGCCTGGCCTAAGTAGCTGGAAGAAAAGGGTCATCCTAACCTCCAAAAAAAAAAAATGGCAGAGTCTTCTCCCTGGGATCAATTTTAAGAAGTTACACACTTGTTCACTTCTTGCCCCTGGGACTATGAGTATTGCAAGGAATATTTCAGGCTGAAACAGCTGAAGCAAAAATACAAGGCTGGTGCTTTTCCAAGTGACTGGCCATGGAGCTGACGGCTCACCTGCTTCGGAAAATCACTTACCTACAAGCACTTCATCCTGAGGGAACTTCACATGAATCTTTCATGAAGATTGCACAGCAAGTTCTGAAGAATTCTTAATATTGTCACAAAATACGGATTCCTGTCACAGCCTCAAACCCTGAACTACAAACTCCATTAAAATGAACTTCCAACCTCCCAGTTTACCAGCTCATCATGTTTTTTTCCTCTCAGGGAAGATATGTTGCCTCCTTGTCCATGCCTTGCTTAAGGAGGGAGGAGTGATACCTTCCTCTCCTCTCAGGAAGGTCCAAGCTAGACACCAAGCCATGGAGCAGTTCCATGAGAGAATGAGGCTGTTCCCAAGTGTTTAGTCTTCCTTCAGGAGCACAGATGTGGCAGTGGAGGATCCAGGTGTTCTGAGCAGTAACTTTTGCCTCACTGTGACCAGGTCTGGAGAGGAGTGAAGCCTTTTGTGGAGTCCCTGAGGTACCATCAGGCAGAGCTCAGCTAAAAGGGCAGTGCTGGGCTTGGCATGTCCTCCTGTTTTGGGAGGGTGTGTAGTGCTACTGATACATGACCTTGCACATGTCTCAGCTGCTGCAACATGAACCCTCTTTACCTTGGCCACAAATCAGAGTATTCCCAGCTGGAATTGCCCCTGTTCAGCTGCCTCTTCAATTTTGAGCTGGTTGGTTGAGTTGTTCTTTTTCAAAGATTTGAGATATGGCAAGTTGAAAAGGGTATTTTTCTCTCTGCTCAATTCCTCCATCAGTGATTTGAAGAGAAAAAGAGCCTTTCTGAAGGAAATCACTGAAGTCTCCATCAGCACTGTCTGGTGAATGAACAAGCACTGGGAACTTCTCACATTGTGCCTTAGGAACCTGTTCTGGGCATTTCTGCTTTAACTTACTCTGTGAGAACTTGGGAAACACTCCTGTGGAGGCTGACACAGTACAGTTTATGGTGTGGACAATGGAATTGAATTCAAGATCTTGCCTCAAAACCAGACTATTTAATCTACTTCCAAGTGGAGATAGGCAGCAGATGGGAAACATTCCACACGTATGGACCCAGCAGTACTTCAAGCACTGCTGAACGTTGCATCAGTATTGAGGTGTGCAAAGTGCAGGAGGCACATGACAAGAAGACCTGAGCTTTCATTCCCTTGGCTTGTATGGGGCAAATACTGCAGATTACAATGTGATATAAAGCAATGAACTCCAGTGTTAATAGCAGTAAAACAGTACATTTGTGGGACACAGAGATCAGCTTATCCTGTCTATTAGAGCTGACCTTGATAAAGAAGGTCTGAAAAATAAATCAGCCCCAAACACCCAAAGGTGTTAATCATTGTGGGCATGAGCAAAAAAAAAAAAGTAGTAACTGAGGGTTTCACAGTCAGCAGATATTGGTTGAATTCCAATATTTATTAGTAGTTAATAATGAATACATTTTAGTAAGTTGTTCTGTAAGAAGTTAATCCTAAGAATGGATAAATTAATCATAAATAGAATTAAACCTTGCTGTCATACAGGTCTGGTGCTGTCCATGGGCATGTTGAGGTGTTATCCCTGCACTGCCCAATCTGTGATGGAGAGGAAATTTCCATGGTAGAAAACGGGGAATCTTTTTCAGTGAAATGAATCCCACCTTGCCCAGCCCTGGGCTGGCTGTGCCTGTGGCAGTGGCACAGGAGCAGCTCTCAGCTGTGCTGCCCTTCCCTTGTGGCCACGGGCAAGTCATTAATTTCCCTGGCCTGAGTTAGTTGCTGGTGTAACTCCATTGGAGTGGGAAGTTCAATGGGAATTAATCTGACCTTCTGTGCTTCCAAAACTCATGTATTAAATAATATTTCCCTGCATCACCAGGGACTTTTTTCCTCCTAGTTGTTTTGATACAACAGTGTTATGAGATTTTCCTAAATGACTAACTTAAGATAATCAAATTGACTCTGGAATCTTCTTTGCCCATAGCTATATATTTGCAGCCAAGTTTCATCCTCCTCTTTTATCTCCTTTCTCCATATGCAATGTCCAGAATTTATCTTTTCCTGGAGAAACAGCATATATGGAGATTATGAACTTTCTAGTAAATTGAGTAAATTCAGAGAAAATTCACAAATTGCCTCTAAAACAGTGTTGTGCTGTTGTGGGAAATGGCACTAAAGGAATAAACTACTGTTGTCTTCCATGCATTGATGTTTATTTGCCAAGTGAGCTTTCTCCCACCACGATCCAGTGAAAGCTGTAACAGATGTTTTAAACATCTTTACAGTTACAACTGTATTTTGGGTAATTCTGAAGGATGTGTGTTAATACATCAAAGTTTTGTTTAAAAAATAGTGATTTTTAGAGACTTTGTTCTGGTGTTTTCCATCACCCTAATTCTGTGCCAAGACTAATGCTTTCAGAACCAGTCTCATATACCCAGGTATTCATCCAGTGAAGTGCTGCCTTGCCTTAGAAAACAATTTAAATGGTGTTTAGCACTAAGGCTGACATATCATTATTTTTTTAGGACTTAAAGGATTCTCTTCAGCGTTAATTTGATGATTTAGCCACATCACTTACTTAATTTCAGTTTCACCATTAATGGCCTCCTCTTATGTTTACCTCATTTTCAAAGTTGTGATGTTTAATCATCAGTGATTTTAATACTGGTTTCACTAGTCAAGCTTTAGTGATCTGTACACACAATTTTCTTTTGGTTTACTGGTAAAAAAATGTGTAAAAGGAATAGCAAGCTACTTGTTTCATGAGGGGGCTTGGAGCAGGACCAGAGAGAACCTTTGATGGCAGAGACCAGTCAGTGCAGGAGACTGAGGAGTTCCACACCAATTAACCCTTAGATGCTGCTGTGGAACAAGACCCTGTTTGGTGTTTGTTGATGTGTATTCCATCTGCAGCAAAGCCTCACTGGATCCAGACCATACAGGATACTGAAGTTGCTGTAGAGGATACCTTATTCTGGGATTGCAGAGCAGGTGGGAAGCCCAAACCATCCTATAGGTGGCTGAAGAACGGAGAGCAGCTGCCAATAGAGGTAACATTCCCTTTTGAAAACATGATGCTGTGTAAAATTAAAGGTACTCATGTGAGAAACTCCAAAAGTCTGTGCAATTAGTCAAGGGGAATATTTGATACTGGTTTTCATTTGTTTGTTGGGGGTATCCAGGTGCAAACTTCAAAAGCTGCAATACCAGAAGCACAGATTATGTTGTATAAAAATATCCCAGCTAAAAGCAATCTCAAAAGCAACAATAGAGCCATGGAAGGAAGTCTAAGGAATGGCTGGAGAAGGAACCCTGATAAAGTTACATGTAAAGAACCATAAATGATGGATAGAGAGTAGCATTGCATTGGGCCTGCCAAGCCATGTCTAGATAAAAAAAAAAAGAAACATTAGAAAATACTTCTGGGAACATAGTTTGGGTTCTGGTCTGTTTTCTTCCCAAGGGTTATGCTCTTTGGCTCTCTCCCCATCACTGGTTCCTTCTCTCACCAGTTCCACCCCTCAAATCAGTCACCTCTTATTGTAATTTATACAGCTTTCTAAAACAAACAAGGTGAGAAGATCCAGATATTTCAGTGGCTTTGCTGTCTAAGGCACTTAAATCCGCGTCTTGTGTTTAGTGACTGTTGGAATTTTTGCTGCATAGTATTACAGGGAGCTCATTAGCAAATGGCAAGTGTGAAATCTCTAAAGAGTCCAAAATGCCAGGGCCATCTGTATAGTTTGGATGCTCTGGGCTGTCCTGAGGAGGCTGGTGGGGTTCTGTCCATATTTCCAGGGAAATACAAGGGTATTTGAGATTGCAAAGCCTCTGTGAAACTGGGCAAGTAAGAATTGTTTCATGCACTGCATTGCCAAGCCTTCTCCTTTGATCACTGTTGCAGACCATGATGCAGTCGTGTCACTTCTTTTAGAGCTGTCCTCATGTTTATGCTGTTGTATTTACCCCATGTATTGTATTTATGCTGTCCTATTTTTGTTTCTTACTTAGTTAAAATTTTTCACAGGAAACGTATCATCAATAAAGATATTTTTCTTAATATTCAGGGAAGGATCCAAATTGAAAATGGTGCACTTACAATATCAAATCTAAATCTGACAGATTCTGGCAGATACCAGTGCATAGCTGAAAATAAACATGGTGTCATCTCCTCGAGTGCAGAGCTCAGGGTTGTAGGTAAGATTTTCCCTTTTCAGGGACACAAACCTGCTTTTCCCTCTCCAACCCCCTCCACCTGCCTCGTATTCCGCCTCGTCAGGAGCTCAAATTTAACTCGCTCAGATGCTATCACCGAAATAAACATTTCTGTCAGCCTGATGTCTTTATCTGCAGTGCTGAGGAGTTGACTCATCTGCTTCCAAGAGGATTTGGGGGCCAATCCTTCACTGCTTTAAAGCAGAACATGCTAAATTATTCACTGGGGGAAGAGCAGAGCTGGGGGTTTGGACACGACATGGAGGCTCCTCATGTCAGTTGTCACCTCCTGCTCTGGGGCTCCTGAGCATTTTAAAGCCATTGTGTGCAGCCCTTCTTGGTCCAAGGGGCAAAAAGTTGGGATTCAGTCAATCAAATGTGTGCTTGGGTCTAAACCAGTGATTGTTGTTTGAGGGGGACACGGAACTTGTGACTTGCACACTCACGTGCTTGTGTGATTTCTGCCCTGAGCACGGGCTGGTTTCAAACCACACCTGTTAGAGTGGTGTGTTTTGGGAACACAAAGGTATCTCCTTTCTGTTGTTGAGGTTCCAGTCAGTCAGCAGATGCTCCTTCAGCCTTGGTTCCCTGAAATGCTGAATTTCCTTTCCAAGCCCAGTGTCAGTGCAGGCAGAAGCCACATGTGTTTTCTTAACTGTTCATAAATTAAAACTGCACACTCAGAACAAGCTGTGCTGTCGTTCCGTGTCACCTGACACACATTCTCAATTGGAAAGCAGTTCCTGGAGGTTCAGTGAGGCTCCTGACCTTGGCCAGTGTGCTCCCTGTGAGCAGAAAGTGCAGTCAGGCACGTGCTGAGCGCTGGTTGGGGTCACTGAGCTCCCTGTGATCTGCTGTGCACGCCTCATTAGGTGAGGGGCCTGCACCACTGAGACCTTCTGTACCTGGATAAGGAGGAGAAATGCCTAATTATCCAACAGAAGATCTGTTTGAACTGATTAATGTTTTTAATTACGTTTGGAATCTGAGAAGTGTCGTGTAAGTGCTAAGGAGTGGTGTTGTTAATATAATTAAAGGCTTTATTTCACTGTTACTATCCCTTCTGTTTTAGCTTCTGCTCCAGATTTTTCCAAGAATCCAATGAAGAAGCTGATCCAGGTCCAAATAGGCAGCACAGTTGATTTTGAATGCAAACCCAAAGCTTCCCCTAAGGCCAAATGTTCCTGGAAGAAGGGAGGTGAGCAGCTACAGGAGAATGAAAGGTATCAAGTTACATTGGTTTATTTGTTTTAATCTTAAAAGGAGCTTTGTGATCTCTTTTTATCCTGGAGTGTCATCTGTAGATGCAAACAGTTGTAAAGTCTCTCTGAAGTTTGGCTGGCTTGGGGGGAGGTTGTTCAGTTGGTTTTTAATTGTCATTGTATCAGAGCACTGAGAGTGCACGTGTGCTGCTTTCTTGAAGGTGAAGGATCAGATACTACTTTCAGTTTAAGGGAAAGTTTGGCTGATTCAGAGAGAAGAAGGTCCTGATAGAAAGCTGGAAAGGCAAAACCCAGCAAACAGTACTGAAAACCTTCAACAGAATGCACTGAGAATGTTGGCAAAGAGGTGTGTTACAGCCATGGTGATAATATGGCTGAGAAAAGAAAGAAAAGTAATGATTGGGAGGTTTAGAGTAGCAGATGAAAACAGGAAGAGAAAAGGAAAATGAGTTTTTTCCAAGCAACCATGATCTTACCAGTTATAACATCTTGTCACCATTGTTTACATGCCAGTGACTGTATTTTGGGGTTAGTAATTCCCAGTGGAGGGTTTCTGATTCACCCATAGCCCCAGCTATTGATTTCCAACAACATGTAAACGTTTCTTCTCAGCAGTAACAATTAAAACATTATGGAATTAGCCATGGACTGAAATTGCACAAGTCTACTGATTAAATTGTATAATAAGACAACACAGAACTGTTCCTCTCCAGCTGTTGGCTTTGCATCTCTCCCACTTTGGGCATTACTGGCTTTTCAGGCTTTCTGTTTTACATTTCAGTATTTAACACAGACTGAGAGTTTCACAAGTAAACTGAGACAGCAAAAAACTCCTTGGATGATCCGTGTGATTAAGATAGTTCTGTGTCTGATATAGCATAAAAGGCAGGTTGGTTCTTCAGACATTGCAGCTGCAGCACTTCAGCCCTTGGGACAGGCTGTGAACACTCAGAGAAGCAGAATAACTCCCTGGGAGTTCAGTCTGCCCCAGGTCAGCCTTTCTGCAGTTGGTTGCTGGAGTCTGTGAGTTAAACAGAGACTGCAGTCACAGCAACAGCCAAGGGAAGTGCCAGTGTTTGCCTGGGGGCAGCGGGGACAGGATGACTGTGAGTGTTCCTCCTGGAACACTCTGGTGTCACCTTGTGCTTAGCAGGATAATTCATGGACAGAGAGTGTCCTGAAGTCCAGGCATGAGACTGAGGAAACAGAACACTTCATCTTTTGAAGGAGGATTGCCATGGCAGTGTGTTGTGATTCAAGGAAGGTATTCCTGCTCCTCTAAGACTGTGTGTTGGGCTGTACAAAGCTTAGCCAATCATCAGGAAGCTTTTTCTGAAACAGGCAAAATTCTTCTGGTCCTATTACTGTCAAACACCACGTTGTGGTTTGGTTTTGCAATTTCTGAACACAGAAGTTGCTACCAGATAGATCAAAACTTACAGAGGCTGCAGTGGAGACCTTTCTTTGCTCCATCCTAAGGCTGGAGCTCTCTCCTTGTACCCAGAAGCTTTGGGCATTGTCATCTTGATCTGTGCAGCCCTGGCTCTCTGTTCACAGGGACCACAGCAGTTTTCATGTGTTCTGGTGTTAAGTGTTGTCAAATGTGGCCATTTGGCAGGAGATGGAGCATCTGTTGTTCAGAGCTGGACATGGTACCACAGCCTCACTGGCTGGCTGTGTGCCTGCAAGAGAGAGAGCAAAACCTCCTTCCAGATAGCACTACTTGGTTTTTCTTTCTGTGTGAAACCTCCCATCAGCCTTTAATTAAATAATATCATATTACTAAAGAAGTCAGTAACACAGGGCCACAATGATCTCTAAAATTCATGTCAAACCTGTCCCTTTTTGATGATTCTCAGGGGGGTTTATGATTGCTTTTGTAAATCACATGCAAAAAGCATGAACCTGATGTTCTCCATTTAGAAAAAGTCCTAGTTTTTGTCCCCATACCACTTCCATAAAAAGGCAGGCAGGTGGAGTGGTACCCTTCCCAGTCCTGCCTGTCTCTTTTGCTGGAGCTGCCCATCATCAGCCTGTGCAGGTTCAAAACAGGATAGTCAAAGCTCTCAGACACTGCTGGACCTTGCAGGACTCCACACATCTCCAGGAGGAGTTTCAGCCACGTTGTGTCTTGCTTTGAGCTTTCTGTCTGGCTGGGCATCAGGTCTGGTCTTGGTGGTTGCTTTGGATTGCCCTTCCAAAGCAGTACCCACCAGTTTGTTTTGGGGTGATGGTACCAGGCTAAAGAGAGTAATGATCAGTTCCTAAGAATGAATTGAACATACACAGTGTTGCCTGCTTAGATTTATGAACATAAATTGCAGCTTTTAGTTCTGCAAAGTGCAGGTAACTCCAAAATAGGACCTAGAGTGTCTCCTGCTATATTTCTGACAATCACAAGCCTGTAATCCTGAATTAATCTAAATGAAGTTTGCTTCTCTTCAGAGAAAAGCAGGAGTGGGATTCTTTGCAGAAAGCACTGGAGTTCATTACTATCTGCTGTGAATAATTGCAATTCATGAATTCCTTGCAGTTCTACAATTCTTGCAATTCAGGAAAGGGTTTCCAATTAATAGTACATTTTTCAACCATTAATTGTATTTCCAGTGGAGAAGTCTGCTGGGGAGGGTTTCATTTACTTAATTGCAGAAAACAGGAGGAATGAGTTCCTAGGGAGGTAATGCTGGTCATGGAGATCCAGGAGGAACTACCCCTGGGAGGGGTGGGGAGGCAGAAGGAGCTTAATTACACCTGGAGCTCAGCCATGGTGGGGTTCAAGCTCACAGAGTCCTCCTTAGGAGACACTGTCAGAGGTCAAGTGTGAGACAGAGATTGACTCCCATCCCCTGTCAGTCAGTATTGTCAGCTTTAATGTCAGCTGTTACCATTTGCTTGTGAAGAGCAAGTGGGGTCTGCAGAGAGTGCAGCAAGTGAGTTCATCTCCCTAAGCCACTTCCTGCGAGGTCACAGCTCTTGGACTGTATCCCACCTGAATTGCTCTGCCCTTGAGTGGTTAAAATCATATTCTTGTTGCTTTGGGTGAGTTTGCTGGTGGTGTATGAAGTTGCTCAGCACTGTTAGAGAATGAGGCAGTGAAATGTTTCATTTCTTGTGTGAACACACAAATGTTGGGCTGTGTCCTCTTCAGAGGACGTGCCAGCACGTCCCTCCAGCTCTGGGATGGATACCATGGTCAGACTGTGCTGGTTTGGGCTATGCCTCACTTGGGAAGGTTTTCTGGGAGGCTTAGAGGCCAAACATGGCTTGGCATGGGCATGGAACTAGTCCTTAATGTCAGCTCTAAAGGTGAACACATCACATGAGATGCAGCAGCGTGGATAGAATTGATATGTTTCAAGAAAACTCCTATTTGAATAATAATATTAAAGCACAATTACTTCAATGTGTTCTGCCATCAGAGAGCTTTGGTTTAGCTGGAGGTTCTGTCCACATTACTTTAGTAAAGCCTGAGAGAGTTTCATTTTGATGGCACTGTTGCTTGTATTCTTAATTTATTTTTAAATGGTGCTGCGTTTTCAGTGTGTAGAAGATTTGGATAATGACTCAGTAAATTTTAATTAAATGAGCTGAATATGATATGTCTTGTGGAGGGAAGAAAATATAATTCAAAATGGATTCATGGGCTCTGGGCTGAGGAATTGCTCAGCTTTGAAGAATGCAATCTTGTTTCCTGTTAATTTTGCAAAGTATGTGATTTTTTTTTTTTTTAATATCTTGAATAAAGAGAGAGTTAAGCAGTGGAATGCAGAGAGAAGTGAAAGCACAGGGTAACATGAAGAAGGAAAGGCACAAATCAGGGGTGCTGAAGGGCCCACATATAAACCCTTCAAAGATTTCCTTAATATTTTATGTATGTGTGTGATTTTTAAGTGCCAGATAGTACAGACAGTTGCTGCATCTTGGCCATGGTGCAAATATTTGACTGGAAGTGGGTTAATAGAAGGGATTTTGAGCTCATGCAGAGCAGTGTTTCACCTGTAAACAGATCCACCTTTATTCCTAAAAGTTTCTAAACTTACCAAGACTAGAAGAAGATGAGAGGATGCTGCAAAAACTTAGCTAAGAGGCTTGCCAGTGCAATTCCCTTAAAAAAACTCCAGTTTTAGTATCTTTAATTGTGGCAAAGTGATGCCAAATTAAGGGAGGAAAGAAATAATTCCTGATAAAAAGTTGCATGATTCTTAGAAATACCAGTTACTGGTTTTATCTTCCCTACAATTTGAATTAAGTGTTTTTATTTCGTGTTACAGTTTTAAATGCTGTGATGTGGAAAGTAATGCATTTACTTACTAGTACTTACATAGGGATTTTTTTCTGCTGACTTTCCTGTTAATTAATCTGGTTTAATTTAGTTTGAATTTGATGGATACATAAAACGACAGTTTTGACCCATTTTTCCACTGTTCCTTTGTACTGAAGTGTTATGAACTGGGAAGGAATATATTCATGTTTATTATCATGTCAGTGAAGATCTAAAATAGTTGGGGCTTTTTTATAAGTAATCCGACAAATGAAAAAAACAACAACTCCTTAGTTTGATTTTGTCTGTTATTTTAGTAATAAAGCATTGTCTTGGGCAGATGAACAAATGGGCATTCATTAAGAGTTTTACTAATGATGAGTTTCAGTGGCAGCCTTGTGGTCTTGGATCCTGAGGCATATTCTGGCCTCTCTCTATGTAGATATATATGTGTGTGTATGTGTGTATATATAGATACACATATATATTTATATCTATAGATATGTGTGTGTATATATACATATTTATATCTATATATGTGTTTCTATATACATACATAAATACATACATATATACACATATACATATGTGTGTGTATATAAATATAAATATATATAAATAAATATATATATATATAAATATAAAGCCAGGAACCCCAAAGTCCTGCAGTTGCTTAATCCATGTCCCCTTGATCTCAGTCACAGACTTGGTATGAGTTTGTTTACCTGGTGGGGTTTTATGCCATCCTTTGACTACTGGGGGGGAAAAAAAAAAAAAAGAACCTTGGCAAAGATCAATTTCTCACAACTTTGCTCAAGAGGAAGCGAGAGATGATGATTTTGTCAATGATATTTTTTCCTGATAACCAAACAGGTCCTAAATCCATCTCCAGGTGTGCACCTGGAATGTGCCAAAGCGTTTACTGCACCATTCCCTGTTCTCCAGGGCTAAAGGCTCGTGCCATTTGCCAGGAGATCAAAAGTGTACAGGTTGTTGCAAATGGAGTTCACTTTGAAAACTGCTGGCCTTCAGCAAAATGTATTGGAAAACCACTTGCAGATAAAGGGAATTGCCAAAGGATGTGTTCTGGGTTTGTGTCAGAGATCCACATCTCTTCTTGGCCATTGCACAGTTGTTTTAGTGTGTTAATATCTAAAAATTTTCAGTAAACTCAGAGCTTTGGTCTGTGTAATGTTTCAGCTATTTTAGGGGCTTGGGTTTCCACAGGCTCTGCACTTCCTGTTTTGGAATTGAAGAAGTTTCTCTTTTCTAATTTACTAGTAAAGATTTTATTTGGACTATAATATTTTTCTCAAATTGATTTTTTGGTGTATTGTTTGCCTTTTTTTTTTACATCTGGGAAAAAAACTTGATTCTTAATTATATCTGGAGTTTAATAAGCCCATTGCTTAATTATATTAGGCAAGCCAGAGTTGCAAATAGCTCAGAGCACTCTAGAAGTGATTTGTTTTAATTAAACAATAGACATTCTCAGGTTTATTCCCTGATCCTACTTTTTCCTTTCTTTGATCTTAGGCTTTGTCAACACTTGGGTTTTATTTAGTTGTATTTTTTCTGCTGGAAGCTGCTTCAAAGTAGATGAAGCAACACAAGCCTTAGCTTGAAAGTGCAGCAACTCAGTAGCTTGCTTGTAACCATAATTGATATATTTTAACACCTTTTTTGATGTCATTCTAATTACCTATAAAATGTATTACTCATGTCTTTAACACATTTTAAACACCTATAAACCATATGGTGTGATTTAATTAATTTTAAATGTTCCATCTAACATAAAGTGCAGCCAAATATGACTTAGGAATTTTCCAAAACAAGTTAATAAGCCTTGGGGAGATCAGTGGAGGGAGCTCATCTTCCTCAGGAATGTGCTTCAGATGCCACCACCCCACTGGCAGAGGCACCTCAGGATGCTTTGCGGATTCAGAGTTGGTTCCTTCCCAATGTAAGCGGATTAAACTATTTAGAACTCCCTTTCTCACCCCAATAAGATGCTTTTTGTCTGTCATTCTGACAGGAGGACTTGTTATCTCTTGTAATTTGCATCTGCTAATTCCATTATTGCACCACCTTTGGCCAAAGGAAATATCTCAGCTACAGTGGTGGCTGTTGCAGCACCTTTTCTTAGGGAAATATAAGATGCAAGTCAAAATAATTAAGAAAAAACGATGAAAAGTTGTGCTTATTTCTATATTTTGGTTTCTGAAATTGGGTTAGAGCAGTGCAGGTGTGGAAGGATCCAATTCCTGCTTTCAGACATTTCAAACAGTCTCCACGTGGCTTTGAGGATTAGGTGGGGACTCGCTGGTAGAGGAGAGGGGCACCACAGGGCCCTGGTGGGCTCCCACCACCCTGCTCTGCCAGTGGGGAACGTGCTTTTGGGGCTCAGACAAAGGGGAGGGGGAAGGATAAGATCACTGGACCCATCAGACTCCAGAGTTGTGTTGTGCTGCCCTTATCTACCCACCGAATCATTCTCTGACAGACAGAGTCAGCTGAGTCGCTCGTCTACAAATTCCCATCGTAGCTGTGCATTATTTATATATAAATCACTATAAATAATGAGTGACAGTGCAGCTGACTGGAACTACACCTTCTGGGGGCCACTTTTGCCAGCACAGTGAAGTCTGAGAGGGTGTGTTTGTTCCCCAGGTGTGTCTGTGCTGTGCCTGCCCTCAGTGCTAAATGCCTGCACAGCTTTGCCTGGAGCCAGGGCTGTGGTTTGCAGCTTTCCTTGCCCCTCCTCAGCTGCTGTCCCACGTGTGGAGCTGCACAGGGAGCACTGCTCCCACTGAGCTGGTGCTGGGAATGCCAGGAGAGCCAGGAAGGGGTTTGTTCAAGTGAGCATCCTGCTTATAGACCAGAGGGTTGTTACGGTGGAAAAGACCTCTGAGATCATCAAGTTCAACTCTCAAACCACCACCTTGTTCACCACTAAACTGTGTCCTCAAGTGCCACATCCACGTGGCAGGGATGATGATTTCACCACTTCCCTGGGCAGCCTGTGCCAGGCTTGACAACCCTTTCCATGAAGAAATTTTCCCTGCTGTCCAATCTAAACCTGCCCTGGTGCAACTTGAGGCCATTTCCTCTTGGCCTGTCACTTGAAGAAGAGACTGACACCTGCCTCAGTACAACCTCCTTTCAGGTGGTTGTGGAGAGCTTATCCTGTGCTAGGGACAAGCTTTGTGAGGAAGGACAGTGATCCTAGTTTCCACTTCACACAGCAGAATTCCTCATCTTCCTGTATTTAACCACAGAGAACTCAACCCAGTTGGGAGAAGTGATGGAGATCCATTGGTACTGTTTTACCTCAAGTGTGTTAAAAATAAAAAGAGCAGCAGGCATGTGTAATTAATTAATTTTGTACTGAAGGAAGAAGCAGGTTAATAATGAAGCACGTGCAAGTGAGCAGGCAAAACCCTCACGACTCTCCTGAGAGGGGGAAGGTTGCAAAGCTGAGCTCTGACATTTGCTGCCTCCTCAGCTCATACCTGCTCTGACAACTGTGCAGAACTCCAGCTAATGCAGTTAGAGGTTTGCCTGAAGTGTTGTTTGCTGTTCTGTTCATCTTCTGTGGCTCTATGTGGGTGTTTGGGGCATTTCCAAACACCTTGCTGAGGTGCTTAGGGAGCCAACAGAATGGTCTCACTGTGGTTTGTCCGGTGCCTCTGGTGGGTTGGTGGGATCTGAGAGAGAAGCTCCAAAGCTCTTGACTCGGATGTATCAGGAACTTTGTGTTAATTATTCTGGACATTTTGTATACAGTTAGTTACAGAGCTGCTCCAGGTTGTCTTAGGAAAGGCTTGGTAGAACTCCCTGCAGCTGAGGATATGACAATGGGAGGACTAGAAATAGGGAGAAGGAGGCAAATCATCCTTAGCTGTGCATCCCTCCAGTGCTGCTGTCCAGGATGTCATCTCTGCTCCTCTGTCTGTGTGTTCCTGTGGGTTTACTTTTGTCCACATCTGTTACAAGCACCTCTCTGCTTGTTCCACTGGTCTGTCCACTGGGCATGGCTCTCCCTGGTGGAGGAGGTGTGGGCTGAAGGGAATTCTCTTTCCTGCAAGCCCTTCCACAAAGGAAGTCAATGAAAAATCCTATTGCATCACCACAGTAATGACAGACAGTTACTTCAATGTTGCTGTGCAAGACTGCATGAAGTAAAAACCAAAACAGCTGAAAATCACTCTAGTTTCAATTAGTGCAGCTGAAAAAGATGGAGATAATGTAGGATTTCTCTCTTTCACACACCCACATACACTTACATACATCCCTAAAACATTGGTTCTGCATGGATGGGTTCAAATTTGTTGTATATTGGCAGTGAATGGTCACAACATTTCCAAGCACAGGTTGGTAATTGCCCTGGTTTCAGCTGGAATAGAGTTCATTTTCTTCTGATGCAATTTAGTATATCTGAGGTAACAGTAGAGTGTTAAAGTGTTTTGGGTACAAACCAATGCTGTGACTCTTACAGTCTCTTCATAATGTTTTAGGATCACGTTGTTAAAGGATGGAGGACTAAGAATAGCCAATGTGACCAAAGTGGATGCTGGAGGCTACACATGCCTGGCAAAAAACCAGTTTGGAACAGCCAGTGGCTCAACAAACTTAATAGTTACTGGTAGGTGAGCTGGGACAGAGGGTCTGTGGAAGAGGATGGACATGGAATTGCAAACACTGCAGGAGTCTGAGTTTGCTTATTGAAAAATTAATAAGTGTGGTGGAATGTAAAAAGTATGAGAAGCACATTTAACAATGTATAGAGATAAAGGGATATTTTTATAGCTCTTTTATTAGTGGAGAGGAAAGAGACTGAGGGATTTTCTGACTTTGGCAAAGATGTTTCTCAGATGTGAGGAAGTTCAGGAAACTTCCCCCTCTTCTCTCACTTACCTAAATCTAAATAGTGCAATTATGCTTTGAAGTTTGTTGGCTTTTTTTTAATTTTTTATGAAAAAAAAACAGGTTAATACAGAAATATTTGCAGTAATTTTATATTCCAGTCAAAGTCTATTTAGCCCAAAGGAAGTCTGTGTGCTGTTTGCTTATGGAAGAAGACATGGTAGAAACCCCAACTTCGAGAGCATTCAGGGACTCCTCAGGCAGTAAAAGAGAAAGTCAAAAGCAAATTGTACACAGAGTTATTGTTCAAAGGGGTCTTGCCCCTTCCTCAAAGTTACCTGTTGCTGGCTGAGATACTGGATTAAAAGGACCAGTAGCCTTAGAAGTTTATCTTAAAATGTGTTTTCTCATAACATTCTTATTTCAAAGATGATTTTCCAAACTCAGAATTACTTCATATCCCACTGTATCCATATCCTGTATATCTCATAGGTCCAAACAGAATTATTTCGTTCAGTGAATTAACAGCTTCACCTTTCCAGTCTGTGCTCCCAAATGATTCATGTCCCTTTACATACAAGTATAGAATTCTGTACAAAGGATTCCCAGATGGGAGGAACACGGTGGAATGTGGGGAGCAAACCAAGCTCAGCAGTGCAGGAACCCAGTAACCCACATTGCTGCTCTCCACAGAGCCCACGAGGATCACCCTGGCTCCTTCCAACATGGATGTGACCGTGGGAGAGAGTGTGGTGCTGCCTTGCCAGGTGCAGCACGATCCCATCCTGGACATCACCTTCACCTGGTACTTCAACGGAACCCTCACCGACTTCAAGAGAGACGCCTCTCACTTTGAGAAGGTTGGAGGGGTGAGCTGAGAACTCCTGCTCTTCATTTGCCTTAC
>JAOXXN010000175.1:18208436-18289626 GCA_026770055.1 Myrmophylax atrothorax | reverse complement strand
GGATTTTAGATTGCTTTTGACTCAACTTTTAATTTGTTGTGAGCAATCAGCACTGAATTGTCCTGCAAACAACTTCCATCTGTGCTTTCACAGCAGACCAGGCACACACATGGAAGGGAATCAGGCAATTGCTTTCAGCTTGTGTTGGATAAAGAATCGAGACATTGTAATGCTGAAACAAAGAAAAATAACCAAATGTTTGGAAAGGTTAATTTATTTTTTTTTCTAAGACTAAAATAAGCTTCAAAATTGTATCTTTCCCTTTTTCCCAAACTCCTGTGTGCCCAGGAATCAGTCATGTGCCCAGAGTAGCTGCAAATACACACACAGTGGGGTTCTGACCTCAAATAAAATGGTGCTTCTCCAAAAAATTAAAAAAAATACAAAATTTTTAGAAATTAAAATAGGACTAAGAGGTTTCTCTTCCTGGAAAATACTATGTGAATTAGGTTAAAGTAGTAATTCAGCTGACACAAAGAGGGGATTTTTTTTTAAGAGACACTGTCTGCCAGTGGTTTAGTATCAAATTCTCTGTTCATTGAGGTAGAAAACAAATATTATACAAGGGGCCCTGAGATGATTTGAAGTTACTGTTACCATTCAAGTTTTATGTGTATTTTCTGTGATTCAGGAGATCAACAACATGAGAGAGAGCAAGGGAGGGGGGGGAAGACTAAAGGTTCAGTGAAGAACAAAGAATAGACCTAAGACTTGTTGTATAATGGGAAATTTAGCCTGAAATGTGCAACCTTTAAATGAAGGTGTGCTCACAATAACCTGCAGAATGGACCAAATTCAGCTCATTTGAACTCCTGAAAATCTGTCCTAACGTGGCTTATAAATTCCATGCATTCTGTCTAGAAGTCAAATTGGATAATGGCCATAGAAAGCACCTTTTTCTTAGGGCTTTGAACAAATGGTTGTTCACAGGGCACTGATGTTGTTGATGGTTCCTGATCCAGGAGATGTGTTCTCACTGGGTTGTAGCTTAGTTTTCCCAAAAAGAGGGACACCATCTCATGTTTAGTGGGAAAATGCTCAGAGACAACGAGCCTGGAGCAACAGCTTCGTGTCTGGGACAGCGTCTGCAATGCACTTCTTGAGCAACTTCACAGTTTTGATTGATTTCTTTTACCTTTACAAATACAAGGTTATCATATTTGCATTGTAATATTTGTCTTTCCCCAGAGTGCCTCAGGGGATTTGATGATCAGGAACATCCAGCTGAAGCACAGTGGGAAGTATGTTTGCATGGTGAAGACAGAGGTGGACAGCGTGGCATCAGCGGCCGAGCTCATCGTCCGAGGTACATTTATTGTGTTCCCTTTCTTTTCCCATGTTGTAGGTTACACAAACAACTGGTGTTGTAGATTACAAAACCAACCCAGGACTTGAATTGGGTGATGAATGACTCTGACTTAAATTATGTCACTCTGCCTTGCAGTTAGGGAGAATTACAGCTCACTGTTTGGATGAAGCCTGATTTTTCCCAGAGAAACTAAGAGCTGGAGGTTATAATATTGACTTCACATCTTTTCTCACTGACAGTCCTTCAAGCCACTGACAAGAGGGAACTCGCTGGCAGCTGTGAGCCAGTTGTGAGTTGCTGCCTCTGCAAACTGAAGTGTTGGGGACTCCAGAATCCTTCCTGGGAAATGGGAACTGCTGCCAGAGCCCAGGGGAGGCTTTGTCCGAGGGACACACTGGAATTTAAAGCATATAATGGAGGCTTATTCCTTCCCATTCAGAGCTGGAATGCTCACAGCTGAGCCAGAACTGTAGCTTTCTTTGCTGGTGTTACAGCTACATTTATTACAGGGAAAAGCTTTGATCTAGGAAAGCACATTATGTGATCAGCACTTACTGAATATATTTTTAAATATGTCAGATATTTCTCTCCTTGTCAGTATACTGTTAGTCATTGCAACCTCCTTTGCTGGTGCAGATGAGACAAACCCCAGCCTTTTTCCCAGGTGCCCAGACTGAGGATTTTCCAGAAGGCAGCAGAAAGTCTGTCTGACAGAATTGCTGCTTGGGGTGCTGGTCAGATGTTGTGCTGAAAAATTGCTCCATTGTGTTGGACAGTAAAACAGCTGTAGGTAACAAATTGGCAGACTCCAGAGAGGTATTAGTAGATTAAAGGAGAACATTTAGGACTAAAGGAAAAGACATTGGAAAGATGGAGGGATGGTGCTGAACAAAGGTTCTTGGTGAAAAAACAACCCCTTGTCATCTGTTGTGCAGCTGAGAGAATTTCAGGTTGAAATTACCAGAGTTAAGTTCAGTGAATGTAAAACAATAATTACAAGTGTTGCTATTCCAAGCTGACTTGTTCCCTTCCTCCCACGGCGCTGTCGGAAGGGAGTCCATACTGCTGGTGCTGATTCCCAGGGTTCTGGCTTCACAAAATGCCTGGGTTTCATTCTGATTGCAGGCTCACCTGGGCCCCCTGAACACGTGAGAGTGGATGAAATCACTGACACCACAGCCCAGATCTCCTGGCAGGAAGGGACAGACAATCACAGCCCCGTGACCACCTACACCATCCAGGCAAGGACTCCCTTCTCGGTGGGCTGGCAGCGAGTCACAACAGGTAAGCACAGTGCTTGGTACAGGCTCTGCTGAGGTGTTTTGACCAGGAACACCATGTTCTTAGTTTCCTTTTTTCCCTTTCCTTTTCATAGTTCCAGATGTGATCGATGGGAAAACGCTCACAGCCACAGTAGTGGATTTAAATCCTTGGGTTGAATATGAATTCCGTGTGGTTGCCACTAACAAAATAGGAGGTGGAGAACCTAGTTTACCCTCAGAAAAAGTAAGAACTGAAGAGGCAGGTTAGTGGGTTCTTCTATTTGTTTTTAATTCAAGAATCTTGAGTATTAACAAAAAAAGGAGTGTTCATGTTTTTGGCTCTTTGCAAACAAGCTTGGAATTGCCATTGGATATAAAAGCCTGTAACTGGTTTGCCCATATTTTTTCGTGTAGATGTGGAATAGCTTGTGTTGCATTACTGAACATCACAGAAGCCCAACATCTAAATCCATTTAAACTGTATTTACTGTGCTAAAATCTGCCAGTTCAGGCAATGCTGCAGAGTCTGAAGGTATTAATGGATGGAAAGAGTTTAATTTTGACAGGGATTTTTCATGCCTAGCGTTTGAACAGTGTACACCTTCCATGTAGCAAGCACAAAGCTCACAAGAACCCATCAATTAAAACCCCAGTTAACTTGGAATAAGGCCATTGCTCAATTTATCTGTGTAACATCCCTGGAAGTGCTCAAGGCCAGGCTGGATGGAGCTCTGAGCAACCTGATCTGGTGGAAGGTGTCCAGGGGTTTGGAACCAGATGATCTCTAAAGTCCCTTCCAACCCAAACCATTCTGTGATTCTATAAGTTGATCCTGTTAAAAAATGAAGCATGTCTCCAGTTTCTAGAAGTTCTTAAACACAGCAGATGTGGTGTGGTCTTTGAGCTGCTGAGGTTCTTCAAGTGCTCAGAGAAACTCCAGCCTGGCCCAGGGATGGGAAGCAGGAGGGTGAATGTGGGATTGGGCTGGAGCTTTCCAGGACTGCCATCCTGTCCCAAAAGCAGGACAAGAAATATGAATAATACCACTGGGGTACACTCAGAGCATGAGGTTAATGTGATGTGGTCTCTTGTGTCTACACTGTGCAGACAGCTCTGTTTCCTCTCCACAGTTCCCGAAACTGCCCCCTCGGAGGTCAGTGGGGGAGGAGGCAGCAGGTCTGAGCTGGTCATAACATGGGATGTAAGTTTTCTGGCAAGCAGTTTTCTTCACAGAGTGATTGTTTCCATTCAGACCCTCCAGGGCTGAGTTTCCCTGACTGCAGCACCCTCTTCTCTGGGCTGTGTCTGTGCTTGGTGCCCTGTGTGATGTGAGCTCTGCACCTTTGCCTGCCCTCTCTTGCTGCCACATGTCACTGTGCTGGGTGACTGTCCCCAGGAAATTCTCTTAGTTTGGCTGGGATTGCTTCTGTGCTCAAGCAAATGTTGCTAAAAAAGGGGGCAGAAGGACAGGGGAAGAGGAAGGGGAAAGGCTGAGCCAAAGAATTAGGTTTTACAGTGGAAGTTTGCAGTTCTTTCTTCCTTGCCACTAACTCTGGGTGCATGTGCTAACCAGTACACTCACATACTGCTTTATATTGTGTATCCCCTTCTTAATGACTTTAAAAAATGTTAATATTCTGTTACTAACATTGCCTACTGTGTGTGGTTATCTAATCATAATCACATCAGAAGAAAGCTTAAGCCACTGTGTGAAGGTAGTATTGGATTCTGCAGTAGCTGACTGAGCAATTACTCATTTTTTATGAACTGTGGATTGATGAAAAAAATTATTTACTGAAGAGTGTCTTAAAGCAGAATACTTAGTGGAAAACAAAGATTATACCTGAAAGTTGTTCTCTTCTTGAATTGCAAACCTTAAAATAGGTTCAGGAGAACACATTTTGTGCTGCTGTACCAGAGTTAATTGGCTGGTGGAATGATGCCAAAAGCGGTGCCAGAACCTGGTTGCAATCATGCACATAAGCCTGTTGGCACCTTCTTCCTGCAAAACATACCCAGTGCTGTGTGTGGCATCACAGACTCCTGTCTGCTGCTTTTCTCACAGCCCATCCCCGAGGAGCTGCAGAACGGAGAAGGGTTTGGCTACGTCGTTGCTTTCCGCCCCTCTGGCACCACAACGTGGATACAGACGGTGGTCACCTCTGCTGACACCCCAAAATACGTGTTCAGGAATGAGAGCATCCTGCCCTTCTCGCCCTACGAGGTCAAAGTTGGTGTCTACAACAACAAAGGAGAAGGGCCCTTCAGTTCAGTCACCACGGTTTTTTCAGCTGAGGAAGGTACGGGACTGAGTTCCCTCCAGGTGTTCCCCCTGAGCTGTTCCATCAGGGACCGCAGCAGCAGTTCATGGACATGAGGTCTCCTGTTCACATGGTTGTTTGCACAGGGCCCAGTGCTGTTTGTCACCTCTCCTTCCTTGCTTTCCCAATGCAGAGCCCAGCACAGCCCCCTCTGGAGTGTCTGCCACTAGCCTGTCATCCTCGGCCATCAAGGTCTCCTGGGCACCCATTCCCTGGAAGATGAGCAATGGAAGGTTACTGGGCTATGAGGTGAGTCTATTTAACCAAAATATTTAAACCTTTCGTAAAGGGTCATGGCCCAGAAGGGATGTGCAGGCTGCAGGACAACCACACACATTCACAAAAGATTGTCCCAGATTTTACCCTTCCTGCCCCACCTACACCAGAAGAAGGATAATTTCTTCTAACTATTATTGCAAAAAAGCTCACAGAATGAAATGGTGTTTTTGTGCTGATAGATAGTCCTGTGTCTGTCTGACTGACATATTTTTTCAGAATTACATTTGCTTTCAAAGAAACTTTTTTATAAGGTACATTTTTCTGAGTTTAACTTTTCTTTTTAATGAAGTAATGGTTTTCCTCTTGTCATTCTTTAATTCAAGCAAGATCTAATATTTCAATTTCCTTTTTCCTACAGTCACACTAAAAAGAGCAGCAAGCGTGAGAAGCAGATGGATAAGAATATTTTATTTTTGCCCAGTAAACACATTTCTGAAACTTTAATGCATTTCTACCTTTTTCAGCTGAGAGGAAAAAAAAAAAGCACTTAAAAGAGTCAAGTGCCTTGCTGTGGGTGAACAGTCATGCAAGATTTAAATGGTTTTGGTTTTATATCTACTAGGTTAGGTACTGGCATAATGGTCAAAAAGAAGAATCTTCAAGCAGAGTAAAAGCTGCAGGGAATGAAACATCACTAAGGATCTCGGGTTTGAGGAGCAGCTTGGCTTATTACGCAGCTGTCCGTGCGTTCAACAGCGCCGGGGCCGGGCCCTTCAGCGCCACTGTCAACGCCACCACCAAAAAGCCACGTGAGTAGCTGCAGTTTCTAGAGGGGAGACACATAATGCACTCGGGGGGAAAAGGAAAAGAGTGGCATTGCTGGGAATCACAGTATGAGTGACCTGAATTTTCATAGTCCAGAGCAGGACTGAGTCACACAATTAAATCAGGCTCGGAGCTTCCCCCTCTGTGACTCCAGCAGGATGAGTAAAACCCAACTGTGCCAGTGGAGCCCAAGCAAGAGACATAATTCCTACACAGAACCTTTATTATGCTCCTAATGACTGGAAGAAATTTAAAAGAAAAATCTCTGTTACTCAGAAGGGAAAAAAAGAGACTTGTTGAATTTTTCAGTGTTCTATAACATATTTATAAGTTCTCTAGGGCATGGCTTTTGAAATGCAATGATCCTCATACAGTTCATGCAAAACAATCCTTCATGTCCACTGTTTCCCCTTGAACAAATTGCACAAGAGGCCACTTTGCTATTACAAAGGAGAAATTAAGCTGGAGAACAGATTGGCAAAGGCTGCACTAATTTTTCTACAAGTGGAAATATTTTTAGTGTGCTCCTCCATGGTAATACAACTTGGAATCAGGGTCATCACTCTTGAAGTACTTCTGTCAGAGGCACAAGAACATACAATTAAATGTATCTGAAAGGTCAAATTCCCTGGAATAGTCATTAACATTCTTCTACCAAAAGCAGCGGCATCATTAATATTATGAAATAAGCTAATTTATCAGAAATCGTTATATGCAAAAACGAGTGTCAGGCTGTCACTGAGGACTAAACCAACTCAGATTTGTCAGAGTTTAAGTAGATTATATTCACATTTACCGTGAATTGGCTGATCTGAAGTAACTTGTTGCCTGGAGCCTGGACAGGACATGTGGTAAGTAGTTTTTTTCTCTAATTAATCATATTTGTGGCTGGAGCCCTTAGTCAGCTCAGGGATTTTGAGTCCTTTCTTGGTGACCACCTGCCTTTGGGATGTGTGAGAACTGGACAACCACCCGATCCCACTGGTTTGAGCAGGATCTGGATCAGGCCCTTGGTCAAGTCACTGCTATTTGCAGCAATTAAAAGGAAAATTAATTGCATTATGACCATCTTGCTGGTGAATAGAGAGCAAAACCATTGCACTACAGTATAATGTTAGTCTGAAGCATTTTGCTAAACTACTAGTTGAATTGACTAAGACAAATAATTCTCTCTACTGCTGCAGTAGAAACTGATTTTTCATTCAAAGGTGTGATTTTTAATCAATCCCAATTTCTACTTTAACTTGAATATTTGTGATTGATGTGTTTTTCACCGTGAAGGATTTACTTTTCCCCACAGGCCCTACAAGTACCTCTCAGTAACTCCAACCATATCAAGAAATACAAATTCCTCAGTTCAATTGACAGTATATTTCAAGATTGAAAATTGAGTCTCTGACAAATAAAGTATTTTTGCTTTTATATTTGAAATATTCATGTTTGCAAGCCCAAAATAACAAGTGGAGGCTTTTTATAAAATATGCTATGTGAAATGGCAAGTGACTGGGGATGTCTTGCCTAAGTTGATTAGACAAGATGTCACAATTATTTCATATTTAGAAAGTCTTAAAATACAAGCAAATGTTCTGTCCATCAGTTCAAACTCAGGGAAATCCTCCTGTCTGTGCCCAGTCTCAGCAATCCACGCAGCTATTTGCATCCTCAGCCCTGGACATGTACTTACATGACACGAAGGATCACCATCTGACCTGCTGCAAATGAAGCGCTGCAGTTCTGAGCACTGAAGATTACTGGAGATTTTGGTGTCTGAAGCAAATTGGAGCCTTCTGAATCCCTTCCATAAGCCAAGTGATAGCTAGAGGCTTACAGTTTTTATATATAATTACTCTTCATTTTTTCACTTGTCATCTTAATGTTTTGTTGTGGATTTCAAGAGTGACTCATTACTTTTGAAATTCAGCTTTAATATCTCAGTGTGACAACTACTCATATGTGCTGTAACACTTCGTTCTCAGGAGTGAAACAATCTCCTCTTGCATTTCCAAAAAGTGGCTATTATTAGTACATCAGGTTAAATCTTACTCAGTACACAGAACAAGGCAAATACTGCAAAAAAACCCTGTGAGTGGTTGTTTGACTTCAGAATAATTTCTTTTAAGTCTCACCCTTACATTTTTGTGTCTATTTTTGAAGTGTAACCAGGTGGGTTTTGATCTGACTGCTCATGGAAAGAAGGTAGGGAGGTACCTGTGTGAAGGAACTGAAATGAGGAGAAAAAAAGGAGGGGAAAAACCCCATAAGCACATGGATGCAAATGTTCAAAACCACTCTCAGTGCTTAATACTTGAACCTCCAGCATCAAAGCATAGCCCAGTCCACCTAAGCAGCAGTTGCCTCCACTAGGTGACAGCAACAGTAAATTGTTTTCCTTAACACATTTAGCAAAGATTTTAATCATTGATTGTGTCACTGCATGGCCCATTTTCTGGGAAACCAACCTGAGGTATTGTAAGAGATTTGTACTTCCTTTGCCTGCCCCGAGACTTGGCAGTTCCAGGATAACTGGAATGGCACAGCCCAAAGGATGCAGCTCCTTTGGAAACAGCAGTCTCAGGTTGCTAATGAACAAAAAAATCCCAGGAGCTTCCCTTGGCCAAAGCCCACTGTGGTTCAGCTCAGACACAGGAATGGCACAGGCTGCAGCTCAGACTCTCGAGGTAAAAGAACAAAATTAAAAAAAACGTGAAATATTTCTACATTACAAACATTAAAGTAAATCAATGTAGTGTGAAGATTTGAATAGTCACCAAGACTAAATTTGTCTGACAGTCTCTTGTGAAGAATTTTCTTGTTCTTGGCACTGTACTAGAACTGGAGATTTTCTGTTACCATCACTGTTTTCATTAGTTTGTTCTAATTGATCACCCATGTCCTAAGACACATGCTTCTCTCTGGCTCTATGTAATGAAGGACCATCAACAGATAATTCAACTTCAGAAATAGCATTTATGTGCCATTCCATTTTTTCCTTCCTTCTGTTTTTCCAATTTAGCCTCTGAACCATAACATGCACAAACAAGGAACCTACATTTGAGTTGCTTTTGCATCCGAAATGTAATGACAGTCAATTACCTGAACTACTGTTTCCTACTGTTGAATAAATCACTAATGCCAATTAAATTAAAGTCATGCTTTTATTCTGTATTTGAAGCACCCAGTCAACCTCCAGGGAACGTCGTGTGGAATGTCACTGACTCCAGAGTTATCCTCAGCTGGGAGGAGGTGACAGCCATGGAGAACGAGTCCGAGGTGACTGGGTACAAGGTCAGTGACAACAGAGCTCAAAGCAGTCCAGAGGTGGCTTTCTCTTGTCTATTTGCATGTTCAGAGGATGGACAATGTATGTCACATCCTTCTTAGAGATTTTAAATCATATTCTAACAATGTCTTATAACCACAGTCTTTTTACCATTATTAATTACCATTAATATACACTACTAATGCCTTCTCCTGGGATTCCACTTCCCACATGTGTAACACTTGGATCTTAGGACATGCAGAACACTTACCACATCTAATAACACTTATTAAAAATGTGTAACACCTAAATATAGAACACTTCAAAAGAAACCAAGCTTGGTGGACATGGTTTCCCCTCCTGGCCAGGTACATTCATTAGTACCACATGTATCAAACTGCTATTTTTAAACCCTTTTCCTTCTTACCTGCTGTGGGACACACTCACTTTCCTGATAGAAATTACACTGTTACATCTGCTCCAAATCTGGTCAGCACACAAATGGACAAGTATTTAGTTATGTCATACAAGTGTGTGTAAAAGAAGAGCTGAGGGTGTTTTTGATAAGCTCTGTGGAGCTGGATCCCACATGAAATACTCCTGCATAAAAGATTTAGGCTGAAGAGCTGAGTTGCATTGGCAAGAAGTTTATGTTTACAGCTTGTTCCAGAGTCCCACCACCCATATTATATCATGTCATATATCATATAATATTTACTATGTTACTATATCACATCATGTTACTATATCTTATTATGTTATATCACATTATATTATTAGAGTATATTAATTATAGTATCGTATAGTAGTATTCCATTATATTAATAATTATAACTAAAATAATATAGCATACTCATTACCATTCTACATTGTGCCATTTTTAATTAAATCTGTAATAAAAGGGCTTGATTGATGTTACCTTCTTCCTTTTTTAAATATAATTCTGCCCAAGCACCTTAACCAAAAATCCGCTCCCCCCATCCCTTTTAGGGACTGAAACCTTGTTTGTGAGGAGCTCAGAGCAGGTGGCAGGGCAGTCCCAGAGGCAGCTGTGCTGTGCTGCAGGGCAGCTGTGCTGTGCTGCAGGGGCTGTTCTGGAGCAGCAGCCAGGGCAGGGTGCAGGGCAGATGTTCTGTGCTGCAGGGCAGATGTTCTGTGTTGCAGGTGCTGTTCAGAAGCAGCAGCCAGGGCACTGTGCAGGTGCTGAGCGCGGCGCAGCCTCGGGCCGAGCTGTGGCTGCAGCTGGACGACGATTATGTCATCGAGGTGAGGGCGACCACCGAGGGCGGGGACGGCACCAGCAGTGAGCAGATCCTCATCCCCAGGCTGGCCAGTAGGTTCAACCTGAATCCCTTTTCTTTGCCCAAATTGTCTCTGCAGAAATGGAAAAAAAAAACCAAACCAAAAGGATTATTATTGTGTGGTAATAAGGTCGTAAAAAGAAAAGCAATTAACAGCCTTCATGCCCTCATGCATGACAAACTCCATTCTATTGAACTGGTAAATTACCATGTAAATTAGTATATAAAATGTTTAAAGTTTTTACTTTCTCTCTTTTTTAAATTATTACCTTGAAAGTAAAGTCATAGAAACACAGAATCACTGAGGTCGGAAAAGACCTCCAAGATCATCGATTCCAACCCTTGACCAAACAGCACTTTGTCAACTAAACCAAAGCACTGAAACCCTTTGTATAGTTCAGCATTTTGCAAGGCATTTCTGTAGTTTTAAAATACTTACAGTATTTTTGTAAATTTCTACTGCTTTTAAGAAATAACTTTTAAAAAATTAGAATAATTTTTGCTTAGCATCTAGGAAGGAGAATAATTTGGCACAGCCCACTTTCATTTAATCCTCACCTTTTTCGTTTGTCACAGGTATGGATGCAAGAGGTTCTGGTCCATCAGTCTTGAATATCTTCAGTGTATCCAGCTTCTTAGCAACAGTCTTTTCCTTGACCCTTAATTCAGTGTTGTGATGATACATTTGCATTTGCTGGGAGGAAAAAAAAAAAAAGAAAGAAGTGGTTACTGAAGTGCTTTTTTTAAAAAAACTGCAGTGGTTAATGCATGTTTTTCTTCTATCCTGATGTGTTTTTAAATTCTTTATATTTCACTCTAAGTTGAAGTAAAAATACTATGTAAAGTTTAGCAAATCCTTTAAAAAGGAATCTAAAATGCCTTAATACTTGAACCAAAGGAGTTTACATATTACATACTTCAGATACAGTGTAAGAGAGAGGGAGAGCAATGGCACTGTGGTCAGAGAAAGAGCTTAGCTCAGTGAGAAACTCCATTTTTGCAGCAACACTGAACTGTTCTGGGTATGCTGTGCATCACTGCAATACCATTCTACAGAGAAAAGATGAACTCAGAGACAGGGGTATTGTCAATCAGATGGTAACACCTCGACCAAGTGGCTGTTCTTAAGCCAGTGTCATCCCCCAGGAGGTTTGGAGCAGTTTTCCTCCTGCCCTTTGTGTCAGTTATTCAAAATCTGGCAAGAAGTCACAGCTGGGAGGGAAGGGAAGTCCCAGTGTGGAGGTTAGTTGTGCACAGTCCATGCTGGGCTGTGCAAGAGGCAGGGCCTCCACTGCTGCTCCTCAGAAATGAGCCCCCAGCTGTGTTTCAGAGAGGCCTCTCTGCTTTATCACACATTTATGCACCTTTCCAAACACCTGCCCTTCCTCTCCATCAATAAAGTTCAAAGTTAATGTCCTCATATCCCCACCTTATATTCCTCAGCCAGGTTCTTCATTTATAACCAACTTCTCCCACCTTCAGGCTCCTTTTCCCTGCCCTCCCTGAACTCCTGCCAGTGCTTCACTAACAGAAGTGCCCAGCTGGAAGCACTGGTGAAATGCAGTTGCACCATGGCCTTATGAAGAAGGACAACCACCACCTCCCTACCTTGAGATGTGGTGCTTCCAGATATGCAGCCCCAATTTGTATCTGCCACACTGCACTGGAAACGTCCTTAATTGGGTGGTACAGTCAGAACTCTCCTTCCTGCTGTTTTTAACCAGTTCCAACTCTTTCACCTGCACTCAGGTGCACCCCCACCACTGTCATGTGATTCTGGTGAGTTTATGGCAATACTATAGGATGGAAAACACAATTACACCACAACACTTCAGGCTTGCTATTACAGAGAAATCTATGCTTTCTTTCATAGAAGTATATTAAAGATACATTAACCCTGGTCCATTTGACTTCTGTAGCTGTGAGTTTAGTCAAATCAACATTTTTGTACCCCTTTTAGAGAGCTGACAACACACCTTTAACAGCACATGTTGACATGACATAAATCATATCCTTTTAAAGACTGTTCTTTTTAATTTCACAGGATTGTTATAACACACACAGAACTACAAAGGGAGAACCAGGATTAATGAAATTATGGTAGCACTGTAGGAAAAAAACCCACCTTGATACGCATTCAGCTAGCAAATTACCTGATTAGATCCAGACAAGACAATGTGCTAGCTGATGAGCAAGAGCTGTATATACTGTACATATAGAGCTATAAATGGCTAGTTGCTTTTCCATGTGGCAAACCAGTGTTGTTTTCAGACACTTACAAAGGGGGGGTGGGGTGGGAGATGGAAATACAGGTGTTCTAGTAAATATATAGTTATGTTTCATGCAACAAAGGGTGACTCTTTCTATTGTGTCACACAATTCTAGTCCATGTTCCTGTACTGCCATTTTCATGCAATTACATTGTATTATTTAATTTCTAGTTATATATCTCCATGAGATATGTACCAGGTACCTTGTTTCATATTGAAAAGTTCAAAAATGATCCTTAAACTTCCAGTTGTGTGTGTATCCTATGGTTATCTGTATGCATTTTTTTCTATTGCTCTAAT
Source organism: Myrmophylax atrothorax (assembly GCA_026770055.1). Classification (NCBI taxonomy): domain Eukaryota; kingdom Metazoa; phylum Chordata; class Aves; order Passeriformes; family Thamnophilidae; genus Myrmophylax; species Myrmophylax atrothorax. The sequence continues at coordinate 18,276,560 of JAOXXN010000175.1, read as the reverse complement.
AAAATATTTATTACATTGAGGGATAATGGAATATTTCAAAGTATTCTTGCTTGTTCCTGTTATATATTTGCACAGGTGGGGGGTTGATGCATCTAAAAATGATTGTGCTGGAGCTGCTGAGCTCCACCTCTGCCCACAGGTTTGCAGCACGATGGACAAAAAAGGCACCTCCCTTTCCCTGGCTGCATTTCCCATCTATCCAATTAGCCTGCTTCCTCTCCTCTGAAATGGAAAAAAAGAAACCCAGTGTAATTATATTGGAGAAGAGTTAGTTCTTTATAGTAATTTATTCACTGTATCACTATTTAGCATTAAGTTGCACGTCCTGTTTTCCACTGCAGTTTCCCATTCCTTACACAGCTGCAGCTTCCTGTAAAGCCCAGACTTTCCAGCACTAAAAACCTTCTCCCTGACACAGCACAACTATGTATTTTAAGCTTTCAAAGCTTGGATTCCACCTGCATAATATGGAGCTGATCCAGGTGCTGCTATAAGGGTTAATAGTGATGCCAACACCTTACAAGGGTATTGATAAATGGGTTTTCCCCTTTCAGGTGGACACACCTGCCTTGCTCTGCTTTCCCCAATGTCCAGGTTAGTCCTCCTTTACTAATCTCTGTTTCTTACATCAGGTTAGTTCAGTTAATGGTTATTTGTATTAATAAAACTTACTTGATTCTCCAGTGAGCTGGAAAAAATAAGTTGTCATTGGGAAAGTGCAGGAGGAAAAGGTGAAGAGGCAGTAAGGGATAAGCCCTCCTCTTGCAGGCATTTCCAGAGCAGCTCCTGTGACTATCCAAAATTAGCAGGTCAGTCCTGAGGTGAAAAAAAGAAAGAAAACTAATCAATAATAAGGAAAAATGTGATAACAATGCTTATACAACAGGAGCTGTGGATGCTGGGGAAGGCAGTTCTGCCATTCCACTTTGACTTCCACCAAAAATAGCCAGGACTTTGTCACAACTATTATTTGAAATCTAGTAAGAAAGAACAGTAGGTTTCAGTCACAGTTTTTAGTAAAGCACTAAATTGCATTCTTTTCAATTCCCTATCCAAAACCAGAGCTGTATTCTAAAGCCTGAATTTCTCAGAGGTAGCTGGAATAAGAAATTTTTGTTTAAAAAACCCTTTTTTCTTTGGACAGTTTACTGTTGGATATGTTACAAATATGCAAGATCCTCTATGAATACAAAATGAGTTAAAAAACTAATATCACTTCAGCCCAAAGAAATATTGGAGATCTCCATTTTCAACTTAATTTGCCTTTCAGTGGTGGAAGGCAGACGTGGGCAGTGCCTGTCAGGTTATATATGTTATGTCTTAATAACAGGCAATAAAGCAAGCTGTCCTGCAGGAGGGAGTGCATTAATCTGACAGCTCTCTGTCTGAAATAAATAACAATGGAATATTGTGAAAATAAAACGAGTTTGTAAACAGGCCCTCGCTCTCTTAGGGAAAACAACCGCCTGGATTGTTTTATGCTAATGCTTTGAACTCCTGAAAAGCAATAAAAAGAGAGATGTTTAGCAGAGCTCTAACTGAGTGCATGTTGCTCTGGTTTTATTGAGGTTGCTGGTTAAAAAGGGACACTTTAAACGTGGTGCCTGCACAGTGTGAGCTGCGACGTGCTGGGGGACGGGGTGCAGCTCTTGCTGCAGCCCTGGATGGAGATCAGTTTGCCCTCTTGGGAAAGAGATTGTCTGAGAAGTCTCCACAGTTCACAGCTGCCTCCCCAGCGTGGTCACAGCTTGGGCCTCGCTGGGAAACGAGAGACAAAGCCTGGAGAAGAGGGTGGAATTCCCCTTGTTTAAAGCTGAACAGCTAGTCCAGCAGCCTCAGCAAGCTCTGTCTCACAGAGGGGCTGGTAATGTCTCACCTGTGGCTTGGAAGGGTTTCCCAAGGTCTGCTGAGGGTGTGGGCACCTCCTTGGCATCCTCTGGCTGTCCTGCCTCTCATGAGGAGCATGACAAAGTTCCCCTCTCCAAAGTTTTTGATACTTCAGTAAACAAGCACCCACCTTTTCTTTCATGGATCCTCTTCATGACCTGAACTGCCACGTTGCAGTGTCTGCACTGGCCCTTGTTGTAATTCATACCATGCTCTCTGTTTGCTTTGGGTTTGAACTCTGTTTTTAGACTTCACAGTTTGTGCTTGAGAGTGTTTTAGTATTAGAATTTCACAGGACCCTCATGTGCATCCTTCCTTTGCTTTTTCCATCCTTAAGGGTCAAAAGAACTTGATAAACTCATTTGGAATAAATTTTTTTGAGCTCGTAGCTGATCTTTTTGAGGTCAAGAAGTATCTTTGAAAGGTTTTTTCTTCCCCCTTTCAAATGCACAAATACAGGAGATGTGCCAGTAACCCCATGCAGCATTACTGAGACACTTTCCTCCCAATGTACCCAAATTATTTTCAGCATAATTAGTGCTGTGAGGTCTGGGCCATGCCTGCTCTCTCTGCTGTGCTCTTCATTCCAGCTCAGCAATTAATTCCCTGGGCGTGGGAGAACATCAGGGCACTGGCAAATGCTGGAACAGGATGGAGCAAAAGCATCCCATGAGGAGCCACGTGAAAGGTGCAACTTCAAGATGTTCATTAATCCAGCCCATGAGAATTTAAAATCAAAGCAGCTCCTGGGACAGGGAGACATCCAAAATTGTCCATCAGGAAAGGGAAACTTTTGGAGTGTCCAGCTCCTTTTGCTGCCCTCAGCCTCCTGAATCCCACACTCCTTGGGATGCAGAATGAGAGGAGGGACACAGAGTTGCTTTCCCTCTACATCAGCAGCTGAGGGGGCAGGGTTGGAATCTCCCAGCAGCAACAGGGAATGCCCTTGGAGAAGAACAGACTGAACTTTTTGTCACCTCCAGGAAAGGTGCTGCAAACGTTCTCCTGAGACTGGAGCACCTAAATGTGTTCCCTGTGGCCATTCCTTCTAAAGAAGGCAAGAAACGTGTCCCTTGGGATTGCTCTCCCTGGGGATTCACCTTAGGGATCATTCTGTTCTATGCTGGCACACAAACAATGACCTGTTACATCAGCTGAAGACAGAAAGAAATGAGGCAGAGAAAACAAGGGAAAGTCCAGTCTTTGGTGCCCCTCATGATACAAATAATTAATCATTTTCCCAGCTGAGGGCTGTGAAGGATTCCATCAGAAAAGGACACGTGTTTAACAAGAATTTCCCTCATTAGCAATGCAAGGAGGGCCATGCTTAAGGCAGACAAATAATTTAATTTTTGTCACACTTCCTAACATTGCCACCAAACTGAGGCATTTACAGTCACACTTGTCACAACACTAATTATCTATTTGAACAGCAGAGTTCCACTGATTGAATGAGTTCTGCAGTGAGAACAGATCATTTCAGCTGCAGCATCTGATCATCATTACTTTCTGGATATAGGATGTAAATAGAGTATAATGACAGAAAATATGGCTCTGGTACCTTTACAGCAGCTTCAGATGAGACAGAGGGGAACTTCTGCAGCAGCCAAAAGCTTCTGCCCATGGACTGGAAAACAGTGTCTTGGGTGTTTGTGTTGCCTTGGAAACGTGGAAAATAAAGCACCATTAATTACCTATTTTCAAGCACCAGTGTATCCAGTGCTGAGGGCCTGATCCAAGGCCAAGGAAACCCTCACCCCAATTTCAGCAGGCTTGGACTGATCAATCAGCCTTTCTGAGCGTGGAGAGGACAGAGCAGAACAAAGCTCTGCCAGGTTTTACTGCTGGCTGTGACTCCAGAAGGCTCCAGGCAGCCACTCCAAGTGCAGTGGTTCCTCTTGCCTTCACATCCATGACTGTGAAACCATCCTCATCTGGTTAGTTTTTGAAACACATGCCCTCTTCTTTCAAGAGGTACCAACAGCTGACCTGGTAACCATCCATGTGAACACATACCTAGGCCTATATAAATCCCACATACATATCTTTTCTCCAGATAGGAAACCAAGCTGATAGTCCTGGTCTGTGGTGCAGAACTGTGAGTTCAGCCAGACCTGCTGTCATTCTTTCCACCCAAAATACTGCCAAAGTCTCTACTATTGTATCTGCTGTACAATCCCTTTAAAGTGTGATTAAACATTTTTAACTACAGACTGCTTGCTGCTTTTTCTCCCATTAGCACTGGTGGTTTGGTCTTGACTTTGTAATTAGGAAATATAACTCTACATAAGAACTCTGTGAAATAACTCCAATAATAAATATAGAATCAGTGGAACTAGAATCAACCTCCTCCTGGAGGAGTTTGAAGTTACCCTAACATTTTCCTTTTGGAAGACTGTTCACCCCTGCTGCCAGCACAGTCCAAAGCAATCATCTAAAACTTCAGCCACCAAAGTATGGAAAGATAAAAATAATTCCAGCAATTTGGAGATCCTGCCCACAGCACAAGTTTGGAGCACAGCAACCTCCCAGGCTGCTGGAAAAGCACCGCTTTCATCTTCCAACACTCTGCAAATGCTATTTTTACATTAGTCCCAGATATTTTAAGCAAAAATTTGCTTAAAAAAGACACTGAAGGACAAGCTCTTCCTTTTGTTTGCATCCATTTCTAACTGAGCTGTAATTTTAAGTTTTCTTTTCTCTCTCCAGTTTTCCTCAGGAATAATGCCATTGGCAATCTCCATGAATCTCTTGACTCTTTCTGGAGGTTAAACTGACTACAAGCAAACTGGATCAAAGGGAAAGAAAAACTTTGTTCTAGAAGCACAAAAATATTTACATAATAACAAGATAAGCCAGAACTCCTCATTTCTACCATGTAAACAGGCTTGTAACAAAGATACAAAAAGTTAGGCCATTTTTAGTTCAGCTGGGGAGGGGAGGAGAGGAGAGATTGTACAGCTCATGTAAGAGAGGAAAGACAAGGCTGGAAATCAGTTTGCAATGCAGCTAATGGAACAGATCCAGCATTTTCTGGGTTTCCTGCCTGGAGGAGAAGAATCTCTCAGAGCCTTTTTGATGCACAAGAGAAAAAGTGAATAAAGTTCCCCACCACAGACCAGTGACTGGGAAACTATAGCTGGAAACAACTGGATTGGAGCAGGCAGCTCTTGGAAAGCAAGACGAGCTTTGCTTCAACCTCCTCTTCTGAGCTGCTCTTTGAACTCCTCAGCTGCAACCACAAATTTTGGCAGCAGACTAAAGATAGGGCTGATGAGATATAATACAGGTTGAATTTGGGTTGGTCACTGCAGAGCAAAAAAAAATGAGAGATATTTTGTCACAAGATACTGCTGAAGAATTGGCCTCTTTTGGCGCAGCTCCAGTAAACTCAGAAAAATAGGAAGTTCAATTCACTTGTCGACATTTATTCTAATGAGTTCATCATCTCTCCTCACTGATGTGCTGGAACCAAACCATAAATGTTTCCATATCAAACACCCACTTGTGCCTGCCCTGGGAGGAGCAGAGAAATCCATTCTGCACTTCATTAGCTGTCCTCGAGGAAGAAGTAAGAAAGGCCATGCTTTAAATTAGACCCATCTGGTAAAGGCATTCTTGAAAACATGACTGTTATGTGATGGTTTGGAGCTATCAGAGGCAGAGGCCATCTGGCCTGACTAACTGCTGCCAGTCCTCAGGATCCTGGTCCATAATGATTGCTTATATATGAAAAAGGTGACTGAGGGGTCAGAATGCTGAAATCTGAACTTGAACATCATGGTGGGGCCTATGAAAGCCCAGGTAAGGAGATGAGGAGTGAGGCTTTGCCTCCAAGTGCCTCCCTTTCCTTCAAGGAAATCACAGGGCTCTTGAGTTCAAGAAAGAACCGAGATGCTGCTGCTTGTGGCCACTTCCCTACTTGGAGTTTGTGCTAGAAAGTGTGAGACAGGGTCATGTATCTCCCCAGGGGGTTTTAATATCTCTTGATTTTCATGAAGCCTCATGGATTAGAATCCTCTCTTACATCTGCCTGAACACCCAGCTGCATGTCTGGGATGAAAGCCCAGATTGTAGAGATGGAGGTACCACGATCTCCAGTCCCAGATGATGCACTAAGTGGGCTCCATTGCACACAGCCCATGGCATGGTCACAGCCAGAGCTTCAAGGCTGAACTGCTGAAACCCAGCCTTGAATCTGTTTTTTTACCCCAATTCTCTGTAGTTTCAATTCATTCCCAACATGCCACGTGCCCTGTTCTTTGGTCACAGCCAGCTGAGGTGCAGTCACACAAGTCCTGCTGTTCCCAAAGCAGCTCCTGTCGGGGCAGCACAGGGCTGGGACCAGCTCCTAAGGAGAGAGACTGCTTACATAATTCATGGTGTCTCTTCTTGCCAAAATAACCAGACAAGCTTAAAAATATAAGCAGGCACTGTCAGGAACAATATGCTTAAAATGTTGAATTATATGTTAGTGGCATAGAATGGGAAATACTTGAAATCAAAAGAAAATAAAAATGTAAGGTATTAGGGAAATGCCACACATTTATGGTATTTCAGCCATCAATAATGCATCCTGCATTGCTTTTAAAGGCAGAAGATGATGATGATGCCCAGGTGGTTCAAGGAAGATACTGAAATGCCAAATAAACAGTATTTGTTGGTGGGTCCCACTTGCACCCTCCAGGGCAGGGCCCTGCCCAACAGCTGCTGTATATGGGCTTTACAGGCAGTTTTCATTTGTGATAAAAGAAGTGTTTGGACAGAGAGTCATGGAATCATTTAGGCTGGAAAAGATCTCCAAGATCATTGAGTCCAACTCCCCCAGCACTGCCAAGGCCACCATCAAACCATGTCCCCAAGTGCCACATTTACACATCCTTTAAATCCCCCCAGGGATAGTGACCCCACCACTGCCCTAAGCAGCCAGTTACAAGGCTTGACAACCCTTTCAGGGGAGAAAATTTTCCTAGTAGCCAAACTAAACCTCCCCTAGCACAACTTGAGGGCCTTTCCCCTTGTCCTATCACCTGTTACCTGGGACAAGACACATCCATTTCTCTGTCTGTGAAGAGCCGAAGTTTTGTGAGCACAGTAACTCCAACACAGAGAAAAATGGATGCACAGATAAACACACCAAAGGGCACTGCAGCCTCACTGCTCACAGAGGGAAAACACTCTGAACACCTGACTCCAGGCTCCCAACTTCAGGACCTGCTCACTTCAACAGAAGAGGACAAATATAGAAAGCATATCCCCAGAAACCCAAGGCAGTGAGGGGTTAGTTTCTCCTCACCAGCAGCAGAGGAGATGCTGATTGCCAGGTTGCAGATGGACACCACACATTTCAGAAATTAAACTGTAAGTGGTTGATTGTGGTTTTTTTTCTTTTTACCACATCAGTCAGATTTCTGTCTGTGGGAAACTTTTCCTCAGAGAGGTTCCTTTCACAGACACAGCAGGGATGGAGGTAACAGCATGAAATGAGAGAGCTTGAAAAGCAGCCGCGTGCTGCAGGAAGCCCAGCATTTGCATGTTAAGCTCCATCTATTCCCTGAACGCTGAGACACATGAAAGCAACCTCAGACTTTTGGTTAGCAGCAGATCTGTTGGCTGCAGCCTGAATTTAAAGGTCAGGGATGTTTAGAGGGGGGTTTCTGCACAGCCTGGAGCAGCCTTACATGGCTCTCCTCGGGAGGAGCAGTGGGAAAAGCAGCAGCTGCGCCGTGCCGGGACATGGGGTCACAGTCCTGTCTGCAGCAAACACTGCCCTGACATCAGCCCCCATTCCCAGTGCCAGTGGCCTCAGATCACTGGGATGTTGGTTGAGAGACACTTCTCTGATAACCCGTGACCTTAACAAGAGCTTTTTAGTGCTTGTCTGGGCTATGACAACTGAATTTTTTAGGCTTGTAAGTGAAAAGCAGCTGAACAAAACTCACTGTCTTTTCAGAAAACACAGCCCTGAGGGAAGTTTGAGACATTCAAACTCAATTTTAACCTTTCTCATCTTCAGAAATCAAACTTATTTGTGACCAGGCTGAAGGTTTCCTACCTGACAAGGCAGTTCTCTGCCCTTTGACTTTGTGCCATGTGGCTGGAGGGGCTGGCAGGACTAACATCCATCATCTCCTTGCACCAGCACCACAGAACCACCTCACTGGCACTGCCCAGGGCTGTGGGCACGGATGCTCAGCAGTGCCTCTTGCTCCTCCTCATCCTCCCATGACACCCTAATGAACAGTCGAGCATTGCAAGGTTGTCATCCACACCAGCGAGCTCCCCAGGATGCTGTTTCCTCCTTCCTTCAGCATTCAGGAGCAGGTGAAGTGGGAGATAAAGAATAAAAATGATGACCCCTGTCATTGCCTTCAAATGAGCAGCACTGATGTGGCTGCATATCTGAATATTCAGGAGAAGGGCAGACCAACATGCTGGATTTACTGAGATAAATGTTGGTCTCAGCTGTTGAATTCCTGGTGCTGATGAAGGCTGCACAAAAATAGTATGTGTGCAGAGTGGATAAGAGGTGAGGGCTTGCTGTTGCCTGCCAAGAGATAAAGGACTCCAACAACTGCTGGTTTGTTTGGCTTTATGATTAGATGGATATGGCTCATGTCTTAGTATACTGCTGATAGAGGTGAGCAATTAAACAGCAACAGAAGCCAAGATCCTTGAACTGACCTGAAATGCACTGGGGAGCTGCTAGGAAGGACCTCTGGGGAGTCTGATCTAACCCCAGAAAGCAGAGGATACCCTCCAGAGGGTTATTTCAGTCCTTCTGGACTGGTCATTTATCTCACACTGGCAAGATGGTACATGGACCCACCCCCTCTGAAGGTGCAGTACAATTTCTGAAGCCACAGGGAAGAAAGAGAAGGGGACAGATTTGTCTCACATACCCCAAACAGAGACACACACACTGAGAGCAGAGGCAAACCCCCCCAGACTTCCCAGCACCACTGCACATGGTGGGATTTAAACAGACCTGTTTCAGGATGCCTTGCCTTGCCCTGCCTCGCCTTCCCCTCGTGCTCCTGAAGTGATTTCTCACAGAACTGAAGGAAAGCACCATACTTCAGAAGCATATTTGAAAGATGAGCATGCCTTACTCACAAATCCTCCAGGTACTTGTTCAGCACTTCAGCGCCGGGTGAGCTGCGCTCTGACAGCAGCAGCTCTCAGGGGTGTCACCAGCGTCACACAGGGGCAGTGGGGACATCCAGCTGGCGTCACCGAGCCACCAGACTTGCTGAGCAGGGCAGAACATCCACCTGGGGCTTTGGCAGGCTCGGGTTCTGGCCTCCCAGCTCCCTTGCACCAATGCACTTCTGCTTTGCTCTGCTGCCTCCCAAGCACTGACGGTGCTGAGGCTCCTGCTGTGCTGAGAACACACTTATTCCTGGTGACAACGTGACAAAATTGCTTGGGGCTTTGCTTTGGGTTTTCAAACACTTGCTTTATCTATAAACCCCTTGTCTTATGCTGGAGTAAATTTTCTGTTACTGTCTTCCTACAAACCTCCTGCTCAAAGGCAACATCTCCCACTACTGCAGTCCCTGGGCACCTGTTTGGGACAACATTGGACACTGTGAAGTGTCGGGGTTTTGCTTTGCCACCAGCACCCAGGAGCCTCCAGGCCCAAAGAACCTTGAGAGATCCCATGTGTCTCACTCCAGGTCACACATCTACCATGTGGTGCAGGACCACAGGCTGGATCAGACCATGCTGAGGAGATTCTCCCTTCAACAAATCCACACCTGCTTACGGCACCTGATGCTACTTTGCACTCACCTCTTACCTGGTCCTTGGGCAGGTGAGAATTCTGGGCTCAAACACTACCAGCTGGGGCTCCCCAAAACTCTTCTCCTTTTCAATTCTGTCCTCTCTGTGAGGACTGCATTAAGTCCCCCAGACTTCACTGCTACATTTAGGGTACAGAGCAGAAGTTACAGAAAGCAGCAGCACCTCTGTGTGTAAGGCAGAGCTGATCTCACATATGGGATGAAAACAGTTGTAGCTCTCAATGAACTCCTGAAAGGGGGTTTTATGAAACTACAGGTAAGACCAAAAATTTCAAAATAGAGAAGAAAGTTCTGACATACCTATAAATGAAAATATTGCTTATTACTTTTAAATGCATTATTCCATGAGAAATGTGGTCATACTGCAATTAAACGTTTAGTCCTGAATCCACTGAACATTTTCATCATCAAAATAAGAAAAATTAAACCAGCTTTGAATCAGAGTTGCTCACCTTTAGCATCCTCATTTAGGCTCTGCTCAGGTTCTCAGGCACAAACAGCTCCACATCCTCTGACACGAGAGCAGTGCAGTCAGGAAAAGTTTCCTCTGGAAAAAGTTGTGAGAAAAAAGAAGTTTCATCACCACAGAGACTTGGTATTGGGGAATACCGAGGAGTCAGTGGCAGCTGACAGTAGTGTGGGCAACACAACCATGTTCAGAGCCTACAGAATATGTAGCCAATATTTGCATTTTATAAAATACAAATCAATTTTGTGCAACCTACGACAAGTTTGGCTGCAGTGTAAGTTAAAAGACAGGGCTGAGTTAGGAATTCTTCTGTCTGCCTGATGTGCGATTTTGGGCACATTTGTAATTCATGTTTAGAATTCAATTATTTATATAGTGAACAGAAATGTAAGACCAAATAAGATATAGAGTAGAAATATTTGTGGTTTCTTATGACAATAAAAGAAGACAACTTCAAAACAGCTTTAAAAATGAAGGCCAATATTATTTTCAGATTTACAGCTTTTAATGGTCTCAAAAACACACACTCCAAACTAAGTCAATGATAAGCAAATGTTGGAGAGGCAGTACATAACATTCTGGAGTAATATACATGCAGGACCACAGTATGAACTGGGAATTCCTGCCACAAAACCTTTGTATGGTCCCAAGGAAGTTGGAAAACAACATATCTGACTCCTTTCCCCATACCTGCCACGGCCAATACAAATCCCAGCCCACAAAAAGGGCACTGCAGTGACCATCCACGTTGTCCTTTTCTTAAACACATGTAAAGCTGGATGAACACAACACAAAATCCGAGGGTGATGTGTTCTCTCTTTCATATTTCAGTCTCAACTTTGTCTTCCCATCATGCCTACACTGGGAAAGGGAGGAAAATGAAAATTACCAAGCAGGTGTTTAAAAGACGTCTGTAAGCAGTTCTGCTATAGTCTAATTAGTGCTCTAATACATATCACAGTGCAGAGTCATCATTATTTCCTCTTCATTAGCTGCTGAAATATAATGCATCTTAAAAAAAAAGTCTAACCCATTTTCCTTTTATTTTTTTTAAATTAAAAAAAATTCCCAAACCAAGAGCTTGTTTCTCCCATTACCATAACAAAGGCAACAGGAGTATGATTAATGCATGCCATCTAAACCATGTGCATTGTGCATTAAACACCAGTACACCATCTCAGCCCAGTGTGCACTCCCAGATTATAAAACACACTTGTCAATATTAACACTTGCACCGAAGGGAATGTTTAGAAAGAAAACAACAGGAGAATAAATCTTTTCTTCTGGCTGTCTCTGTGTAAATGCTGAACCCCACTCCTGTTCTTTGGAAAGAGAGAGACCACAAGTCCACCAGAATGCACCCAGGTTATTCAAGGCATGGTCTGAGCTGGTGGGGAGAGAGCTACAGGAGACATCTATCTTGCAGTCACTCCTGGGAGAGCAATTGGTGTCAGCTCCACAGTTTTAAATTAGTTTTGGCTGCTGCTGGCCCTCTCTCTGCCCGAGCACACAGCTGCAGGATGGAGAAATTGCTAAAGCATTGCCATTGCTCTCAGCTTCTCAGATGGACTCTGCAAGTGCCCTGCTGCTCACAGGATCCCAGCCAGCTCCTGCTCTGCTGATCCACATCCAAACTACAGTCCCAGCAACACACAGACACCTCAGGAGCCTGGTCTGCCCATGCTGACACGTGTTTTCAGCAATAGCTCTGTCCACTGGACATACCCGATACCTCTCCCTGTGCCAAAGGCAAGGATGTCTCCCAGCCTGTGGTCTAGGATTTCTTTGGTGGTGCAGCATATTTGGTTGTTCAAGTCAAACAACTGGGGCACAGTCTGCCCTGTCCTGCTGGCAGCACATTCCCTGGAGAGGCTTTACAGTAGTTTGGTGTATTTGGACAATAGATCAAGGACCCAGCTCCTTTACCCCCACACCTGCACAGACTGGACACCAACAAAAGAGCATCAGGAGTCACCACAGTAACCCTGAGATAAGACATTCCCTTTTCCACCTCCCAATTCAATTCTCCATCAAATGTTGAAAGTGAAGATGAACTCACCAGAGGAAGGAACATTTTATGCCTGCTTGGCCTCCAACAGCAGCCTTTTAATTACAGCACATGGCAAGTCTTCAGCAACTCCCTCCTCATTCCTGATCCCCCAAACTCAAGTTAAAGCTTCTCTGCAGCTCCACTCTCCACCTTCTCCAGCACAGCAATGACAGATGATTCCCAAACTGATCCTTGATGAAATCAAACACCAAGTCTATAATGAAGCTTTACTGCAACAACAAATTTTACTCCTCCTCTAGAGATTACAGAAATTTGGCCAAGTTTTAGAAGAATTCAAGCTTTGGGGAGAAAGAAAACCCCAAAGTGGATTCCAGAGTGACACTTCACTGTCACATTACAGAGTGTTGTGTTTCAAAAGCACCCCACAAATACAAGCAACAATCACAGTAACAAATGCCATGGGTAGGTCAAAGTTAATGTGCCTTCACCTTAAAGACAGGGAAGCAGCAGCAAATAGGTTAAATAATTTAGCACAGGTTGTTCAATAAATGAGTAACAGAGCCTGAGCTGGAATCAGAGATCTTGTCTCCTGCTCTCGTCTCGATTTAACATTGTGAGAACCACCTTAATTATTTTGGTTTGCTGTTTACAAAGAAAATAGGAAATAGTCTAAATCCCTGTGCAATGCTGAAAAGAGCTTGATGGGATTTTGTTTCTTTTGCTGAGAATACCCAGGACAAAGAGTAAAAGGTTGAAAGTAGACGAGCCACTGAGTTCTCTTGGTTTGCTTTTACAGGTTGTTTTTCCTTATTTTTATTATTAATCAAGAACACTTTGAAGTTTCCTAAGGAAAAGGGTAATGGTGTCAAGAAAATTTAACATGTGTTTGAGATGAATTCAATGCAGCTCTATTACCTTCAGGTCAGCTTGTTCTTTACTTTTAAAGACAAGTTTACATCTCAGATTAAAGAATCTATTGAACCACATACAAGAGGAGCTCTGTGCTGTACCTTGAGCCATATTAAAGCAGCTGAGAAGCACACGAGTTTGATAACGTCTTAAAGCACCACGGACATGGAATTTGATTTCGTGTATTGATCACTCTGTACACAATTAGTCGAGTAAGTGCAAGTTTGCAACTGGTGCAGCTCCTTACTCTTGTTTTTGTAGTGAATAAAACTGACTGAAGCTTAAGTGTGGGGAAGAAATGACGTTCCCTGACCTCAGAAGTGTCACCCAGCCACAGTAACAAGGCACAAAGGCTTTTTAAAGTCATGCACGAGAGCATTGCAGTTATGCTGACTGGTCTCTCACCTTTGATTTTAAATTATTTTAATGGATGCTTACAGAAACATGATTTCAGGGTTTTGTTTTTTTAATTGAGGTTAACCTCCAGCTTTAAAAAGTCAGAGAAAGAGGGGCTGTACTTGGTAATTTGAACTCCAGATACTTCTGTACTTGACAAGTAAAAATTGCAAAAATGTCTAATATATCTAAAGGCAATAACAAAGTTTTTCTTCCTGTGTTTTCAGATAAAAGGTTGCAGACATTTATATTGTATTCTAATTGCTGATTTCTCAACAGACAGAGGTAAATGTCTTTTGCCCCTGAGACTTTTGAAGATGTTATTTTGACAGGTCCACACAGACCAACACCCACTCAGCACATCAGGATGTAACTGTAAAATCAATTAATTTAACAGCTATTTCTGCAGCCTGAAGTGTAATTACCCATGAAATGTTGATGGCTTTCAGGATAGCAGAAATTCATCATTTATGCTTAACCTGGGCTCTTCTTCCCTCCCTCCATCCAAGGAGCAGCGCTTGGCTGTGCAGACAGAAGTGCTGGATGCAGGTGAGCTGGTTCCCTCCCACTCTGGACCAGTTCATTGTTTTACCCCTTAGGAAGGTGTTTTGGAACATGGACATATCTTCCAAACCCAGACTGAACTGACAACCAGATCCCTACCAGTAAAGATGCTTGTTCCTTAGGCAATGCCTTCTCTTTTCCCATGTTCCACCTTCCCTCTGCTTCTCGTCCCACTGCTGCTGTTAAGTCTGTGGATGAGGAGCTCTGTGAGCAGCTCCTGTGAAGACCTGCAGTAAGCCACCCCCTGCCTCCAGGAGCACATGCTTGCACAGCATCAGCTCCACCACAGCAACTTCCCACCTGCCAGACTTCAAGGACACACAGCGGGGTGGGGGGGTCAAAAGCTCCCTGCACCCCCTGCCCAGAGCTCCAGCAAGAGGTTTGCTCCAGTTATGGATGCTGGATATTAACAGCAACTCTAAACACAATAATTAGCTCATTTATCTCCAACTTACATAGCCTTTGTATAAAAAACTATTTTACAGTTGAATAATTTTAATTTTTTTAGCTCTATGTAAAACAGGCATCATCAGTATAATCCTTAGAATCTAATAATGATTCCATCAGTGTAAAATCATTATCCTTAGGCAAGAAGGAAACCAATTCAATTATGATGTTGGTTGAAAAATCGAGGGTGAAAAGTTGTAGTACATATTAAACTTGAGGCTGGAAAAGTTGTAGTACATATTAAAATGGTTACTACAAAATTTGTGCATCCAGGCTAACAAATGCTAATATGTTCTTTTGTTACCTTCTAATTTATATGATTCATGTAAGCCTGCAGCAAGAGAAACTTGTTTTAAAATTCATCTACATTAAAAAATAGCAATGCAATGAATTGTAAAGTTATTAGCATTCATGTCTGGTGGTGTTATTAAGCTGTACACATCAAATCGGGTAGTACAAGCACAGAAATGTCATAATGAAGTAGAACAGCATTTAATCAGAGGAATTTCTAAAGGTCATCAGAGCATCATATAAATTCATCCATGCATGACAGCAATGTGAAATAAATAACTGAAAGAACACTAGAAGAATAAACTTCAATCTTGCAGCTTTGTTTCCAATAGTGGAGGAATTAGCCGAGTTTCATGCTGAGAGAACAGCCAACAAAAAATACTGAATTCTGTAGCTTTAATTAATGAAAGACTAATAAGAGGCAGATAAGGAGTTTTACACAAGGGAGCTAACGAGGTGTGTTCACTGATAGCTCCCTACAACAGCTGATCTCATACATCTCCCTACAACTGAGAAGAGCTCAGCTCAGTTTTTTCTTCCTCATTAGCCAGATGAGCCCTAAATGATTCCTTTTAAATAACCAACGATTTGTTAATATTTTTTGCACTCATAACAACACTTTGACTGCTTTATGACATATATTATAGTCCTGGTGCTTGGCAGCTCCAAACACTGGAGCTATTTTAACATTTCACATCAGTGCAGACAGCCTGTTTTCCTCACTGGGAAAGCTCTGGCAAATGTGGGAGCAGATGCCAAGGGCACCCAGAGCCAGGCTCTGGCACCTGTAATCGTGTTCAGCAGCACCTTGATCTGCACTAAACCTACCTGATTCCTCTGGGAACCTTCCCAGGACAAAGTTCAGCTCTCAGGGATGAAAGGCACCAGGATGTGGCTCAGAAGGTGCATTCCCACAGTCCGGGAAGGTGACACAATGCAGTGGCACACGAGGCTGATGAGACAGGCCAAATAACTAATTCATCAAAGACTCTCTCTGAAGCCCTGCATGTATCAATGGCTTTCACCTAATTAGTTGGCTTGAGGAGAAAAAGAAACCCTGTGTTTTGAGCCGGTCTCCAGCCCTGGGCACCGCTGGTGCCAGAGGGATGCGGCAGGCAAGGAACCCTCCTTCCCTTCTCAGAGTGGGACCAGGAGCCCTGCACAGGGCACCTCATCCCTTATTCTGTTTGAACAGGGTGCCTGGTACATTTTAATGATAAGGATTAAGTTTTTTGAAAGGTTAGTTCTTCATTAGAATCCAAGCAAACCTGTTCCTCCTGCCTCAAGAACTGTCTCTGTGCTGGCGGGGAGAAGAGAAAGCAGATAAAGCACTTCCCTACTTCCATGGATTTCAGCTGGCCAAACCTCCAAGCACTGAGCACCTGGAAAATGGATCTGTCAGCTTTCCCAGCCTAATAGCAAATGGGAATTTCCTACAAAGCAACTCTTCTGCTGAATCTGCAGGTCCTCCAAGTTTATGTGCATGCCCTTTGAAAGGAGCACTATAGACAGGGAGGACTCTTGGGATTTGGCACTAGAGCAGAGTAAAAAATAAAGATACTATCTATTTCTACAGTGACAAACCAGCAGGATTATCTGTGTGCTTTTGTGCATCACCAAGAGGAAACAAGAACATGCTATTCTACCTTTCAAACTAATTTGGAGAATCTACCACTGTCCCCTCAGCAAAGTGCTTGTTCTTTCCTCAAATCACACAGAATTCTGTTTTTCAGCCCAGTTCCCAGCAGTGTCTCATTTCCATCCTCCTCCCTGGCACCTGTGCTGGTGTCCTCAGCACAGGGAAGAGAGGACTGAACCTACAGCCTCAGACTTCAATTCCCTTCACCACAGCAATTCCTACACTGGGGACCCACACCAAAATATCACACACTGGGTCATAATACTAAAATCTTAATCTGTACATCATCCATCTGCTAAGACAGGCCAAGACACACATAAAGGGGATGTGACATTATCACTTTCCATCTCCTTATTTTATATACCCCATGAAGAGAATAACTGCTTTTTATTTTCCTTTTTTTCTTTTAATTCTAATAAACTACTGCAAAAAGCAACAGACAGCTCCAGAGGCCGAGTACAGTCTCATGCATCATCTTCATATTCTTTTTAATTCATTAGTGTCTGCACTAAATGAAAGAATTTATAACCACACTCAGGTTTCCTGAGAAATCATCCTAGCAGCATGTTTACTGAATCAGCAGGAAAAAATGAATACACAAAATGAAATCAGAAAAGAAAAGCAGTATCTAAATGAAAGCCAGAGGAGCTGAAAAGAACCGTGAGATTATAATCTTAAATTAAAACCGCAGTGAGGGCAATATAAAAGATATTCTAATCACTACATCCAATTAAATGAGGTAAATCACTAAAGCATGTTAAGTGCCTTAACTATTATAATAATTAAGAATCAAACAGAAATCAAGCATCTTTGAAAGACTGATGGTACACATTAGTGCCCAGGGAATGCTGTTTCCCACTGAAACACAGAGGCAGAGCTGAAAACACGGGACATTTCCTGGCACCCAATGCCAGCAGGGGTGTGAAGGTGGGGGTTCTGAGTGGAAATTCCCACTGCTCCCCCTCTCCCTGCCCCCCAAGGAGAGCAGCCAGCAGGAACCTGAGGAGAAGTTCCACAAGAAAGGTTGGGTGCATTTTATGGTCTCACTGCAGCTCCAAAGTATGAATTAGAATCATGGACTCTTACAGTGGTTTGGGTGGGAAAGGAACTTTAAAGGTCATCTAGTCCAACCTCCCTGCCATGGGCAGGGACATCTTCAGCCAGATCAGCTGCTCAGTGTCCTGTCCAGCCTGATTTTCAGTGGTCCCAGGGATGGCGCATTTACCACCTCTCTGGGAAACCTGTTCCAGTGCCTCACAACCCTCATTTACACAAATTCCTCCTTACTCTGAGTCTGGATCAACTCTCTTTTAGTTTTAACCCTTTACCCCATGTCTTGTTGACAGTTTCCTCCAATGCAGAACAACACTCTCAGTGACAGCATTACCAAACCCTTCCATAAGGATGTAGATTATTGTCCCAATCCACTCAGCACACCTTTAACATCCAACACAGGGATGAATTTCAGCACAGCCATCCAGGAAAGAATCTTCTGCTCATGTACAACTCCTCATTAAATTACAGACAGTCATCTTCCTATTCTAAATCCGTCTGGGGCCGTGCATGGGTGATAGATATTTTAATTAGTAAAATTAGCAACCAAGAAATACAATTTAGACACAAGATTTATCTGCAAATGGTAATTCCCCAACTTTAGTGCAATAGCTGGGGCTGAATACAAAATGGACACACTGAATACACACGAACCTCATTGATGACTTCTCTACTTCCAAAGAGGTTTCAATAAATCTATTTCTTTAGTGTCAGAGCTTATACAGGATCCATTTTTATTAAATCCCAGGCAACTCTGGTTTCCCTGCCATCAGAAAGCAATGCTGAATATTGCAGAAAAGCTGAAATTAGGGGAACTCCAAAACTGGAGTCAAAAGTGAGCCTTGTCTAGACAAAATGTACTCAAATTTTGGAAGAATAGCTACAGACAGAATGCAGGGAGGGAAACTGGTCCTGCTGGAGTCCTCTGCCACATGAGGAGACCCTGGAGGGCAGCAGGAGGTGCAGTGAGCACAGCCAAGGAGGGACTGGTTGCACTGTTTCCTCCTTGTTTCACTAGTGCTTTAGCTTTGATCATTGTAAATAATCCAGATAGTCAGTTTAGTCTCATTGCCCTGCACTTCAAGGAGAGGAATAGTATTGGAAGGACTAAGACATACTGAATTTTATGGGCATATAAGTAAGGGGTTTTAACAGTTCTCCCTCTGCTTTCCCTTTGTACATCCCATTTGCTTGACAAAAGTTGGTATGCAAAAACCAAAAAAGAACAAGAGCAACATGATTTTTGTTCCTATTTTCCTTTGCATTTGTTTTCCCTGTAAGAAAAACCCACAGAAGAGCTCAGTGTGGGATTTCATGTGTTGCAGTTTTACCTCAGGAAAGTAATCCCTCCCACACCACACTGTATGGAAGGGAAGAGTATACAGCAGTAAAATGCATGTTTTTCATTCCTACACCTTCTTCATTGCTGGCAAGTAAATACAATTGCACGTTGAGCACAACAATACAAGCTAAAACTAAAAACTATCTGCAGTATATCTAAGTCTGTTTGAGGACTGGCAGGTTTCCATTCAGGTAAAGAGGAAGAGAAGAGAATCCTGTTAGGGAAGGAGGGTTCTGGGCTGTTTTGGCAGCAGGGAAGAGCTCGGAGAGGAATGTGAGCAACCTGCAGCCTGCAAAGGCCAGGCCACCACTCAGCCAGGACCAAAAGTTTTGTTAGGAGGCTGTAACACTCCTGACTCTGAAATTCCATTTGTAATATCATTTTTAAGAAGGTTATTTTCACCAAGTCCAGCTCATAATCGCTTTTGTGTCTTGAACCATAGAACTATTAAAATTTCACAGTATTACACTAAGTGTAGGTATTGCACTGGCAACACTGACCCTTGAGTTCTACCTGCAAAGCATAACCTGCTCCAGTCCAGGTGCTGAGGGATCCTGGCAGCCCTCAGCTCTCTCAGAAATCAGCAGATGACCCCCCAAACTGCTGACTCCAAGCTCCTGGCACTCCCAAACCACCTTCCCCCAAAGCAATCACTGCCAGCCCAGCCAGTGATGCTGAGCCTGTCCCACCACCATGGCTTGTGGCTGCTTGGCCCCTGCACAAAAAGCAGATTAAAATGACTCTTCAACGCATCCAAGAGCACAGCCTTGCCCAACCCTGGTGAGCACTAAGATGAACCCCCTGAGATGGCATGAAAATCCAGCACTGAGCTCCCTTCAGACACACACACCCCACGGGGAAGGGGTTTAACTCAGGCCTGCCAGCTAAAACCAGTGAGCTTCAGGCTCATGTCCCAGTGGGGATGGATGTATTGACACCTCATCAAACATGTGCTGCTCTCAGCTGTAGCTTTCAGAATGGGCTCACACCAAGCTAAGTCCCACTGAGGGGATTTGCAGTATGATGCTGCATTAAAAAAACCCAAAAGCTAAAGAGAAAAAACAACAACAGAGTACCCACATTAATCCAACAAGGCTCACTAGAGGAATCCCTTCAAAACCCATACTTTTACCCACAATCCAGTACAAACTTGCTCAATTTTATCACAAAAAATTGCAAACTACATTGGAAAAAAAATCCAAGAGACAGCCTTGCTTGTGCCACAGCATGATGAGACTCCAGTAGGACATTTTTAAGGTTATTCTTTGGGGGCTTCCCAGGTACTCGCTGCTTCTCCACTTGGCCAAAGTGATGCTTCAGTCCCTCCTGCCCTCTCAGAGCCCCTGACCTGCAGCAGGTGAGTTCAGGCCCCGATGGGCTCCTCTCCCAGCCCACCCCTTCCATTATCTGTGCCGTGGAAACCTTCAAACGCTCATCCCCAAAGATTTCTCCAGCCTCCCAGGCCTTTCAAACACTTCCTCACTCAAGAGCCTCCACTTATCTGTGAGAATATTTTACCTTTCACCACATAAAGCTTAGATTTTTTCCCTGTTTGAACTTCGGTCTGCTTTATTTTATCTTTTAATACATCACAGTGTCTTTTACAGTTCCTGGTTATATTATTATGCATTTGAGCAGGTCTCCCCCAAGGAATGACCTTATCTATGGGTATTAAAGCTTGGCAGTTTTCAGCTGTTCTTTTACTGCTGGATTTGTTCTTTGGGCTGGGGAAGAGCAGGTTCAGTGGAAAACCAGTAAATATCTACTGAGATCTCTCTGCCCAGATTTAACCCATTTCACAGGCTCTGACTATCAAGTCTTGGATGATTGCTGGGCCTTTTTTTCCCCCCAGATTAGCTCAACAAAGAAAAACTTGTATCTCCAGCTGTATTTTGGAGGTCTGGCATTTCAGAAAATGAGGATTGTTTCCCCAAAGGAAGAACAGGAGGATTTGCTTTGCATGTGTCAGACACGCTGACCAACCACTCCAAATAAGGATGCCAACAACAATAAGGCAGTACCTGACCCTAAATGTTCTTCCATTAAGAGTTAATTATAAAATGTAATTTTACATTTAGTTTTTTAAAAATATATCCTTATTAATGGAATTCTAGATATTGTCATTATATATTATGATTTTAAGCACCATAAATTGAGCTTCTGAGCACTCCTGGTGACAGTAACTTTTTTAGGGTTCCTGTATACAGCACTGCTCTTCCCATTAAATTTCCAATAAAGTATTGCCATTTTTATATCTGAGATCCCAGAAATGGCACTGGAGAAACCCAGCATTCAACTCTGGAATTTAATACAAACTATTTCAGTCAGCATGAAAGCATTTTAAAATTACTCCAGTGCAGGTTGTGGTTCACTGTTGTATGTGGTGAGCTTTGTATGTCCATGGCAACTGATGAATATTCCTGCTATAAATAACAAACCTGTTTGGCAAAGTCTGAGATGTAAATATTAAATCCAGCACAAAGGCAATTTTTTGTTTCTCCTTTTGCTCCCTTCTGAGGTAGGAACATATACTTGCTGCTGGTGGGTTATTTCCAAATTGATCACGATATTGCAGAAAGCAGCAATTTGACTGACACTGCTTTGAACACAAACCTCCCACCTGGGTCCAGTGGGGCTGTGCAAGGCTGGACTGCTGCAGCAGCACTCCCAGAGCCAGGAGTGCTCCCCAGCCCCAGCACTGAGGGGCTACAAACAGCACAGCCAAAATCTGGGGCCATTTGTGGCTTTGTTTTAAGACACTTAAAGGCACAGTCTCAGCTGCAGCAGTAGCCTAAGTACAACTGGGCCACTATTTTTCATGTGCAAATTTGGCTTGAGGGCCCTGCTAGAGGAGTTAACACCCTTTCCACCAGATGGTACCAGGGTGAGCCTGTTTGGAAACACTTCTTTGAGGGCAGTGCCAGGCACTGCACACACAGGCAGGAGCGCTGAGTGCAGCTACAATGCCCAGTGCTTTGGGGAAGTCACATCCTGTCAAACCTCCACATGTTTCCCTGCTCCTCTTGGCCGCTCTCCCACTCCTGGTGAGGGAGAGGGACATCCCTGCTGCCTGCCCATGCACTGATGCTGGGACTGAGTGTGGCGGGAGCTGCCCGTGCCTGGGCTGTGCTGAGCTGGGCATGGTGGCAGCGAGCCATGGTCCCTCCTCCCGAGCCTGGTGACCACTCGGAGGGGCATGGACAGCAAGCAGACCTGTCACCTCCCTGGTGCTGTCCCTTGCCAAGTCCTGGCAGGGGTGCTAATTACTCTTGAACTGCCATGTGGTCTGAAGAATTCAGCTGAATTGTAGCAGCATTCCACCTTGGCCACCTTCCTGGCTGCTGCTCCTGGCTATGGCATCCCTCAGTCAGAGCACTGTCTCAACCACGGAATGGCAACTGCTCTAAGGAGTGGTCAGAAGCAGCTCCCTAAACACCCTCATAGTCATTCTGCACCCCCTGCCCACCAGGCTGGCTTGTCCTCACCTCTGGAGGCTCTGGAGAGGTGTCCTACAGACCATTCTGTGTTTAAGAGGCATGGCATGAGAGCCTGAACCTACACCCAGGTCACACCTGAGCTGCAACCCCAGCAAATGCAACATTCTCACTCCTGACCCTGCTTTTCCCAAGCATCTGCTCTCCACAGCACTTAAAAGGGGATCCATCTGTTGTGTTCCACACAGATCTCACCTTCCTGCCCCTCACTCCCCCAAAACACCAATAATTCACTGGGACACTGCAGCCCCACAGCTCTGCCCCACTAAGCCACCCCAGGGTCCCTGCCAAGCCACCAGCCACCTGCTGTTGCTATTATGATGGTTAGAATTAGTTAAGTGTTGCTTGAGAACAATGTACTCATTCAAAGGCATATTGAACTATCCTTTGATACAGCATCAGAAAAATCAGGGTGGAAAACACTTGATTTAAAAGAGAAACAGTAGCACCAGCACAGCCCTCCCTCCACCCAGGAATTTGCTTTTACTCATATTATCTACATCTCCTGTTGTAGGCACAGTGGCCTGAGTTGAAGGGTACAGCTCTCACATTGCAGGATGTGGGTAAACAAGGTAAACATGAGTGTGGGAGAAATAAATGGGAATGTTGGAGAGCTGCTGCTCAGACACACAGTGCTGAACCCTCCGGCGCCGAGAGCTACAATTCTCTGTCATAAACACATCAATTACAGTGTTTATATCAAAGCTCTCAATAGATTATACTATTAATATCAAACTGACAGCTGCCATGCAGCAATGCCCCTGCTTTAAAGCCTGCCACAGAAACACGGGGTTTGATTCTGCAGCACTCAGCTCTGTGCTCAGGCAAACCATTGGTTACATTCAAGGAAACTGCTCAGCCACATAAATAAAGACCTCAGAATCAGTGCCAAAACCATGCTTGTAACACAATTTAAGTACATTATTCTCAAGCAACTTAACTAATTCTTAACATCATACTAACAAGTAATTAAATTGTAAAGCAACTATGGATTTCTCAGTGTGGGTGATACAACATTTACAACAGCAGAATTGCTGGGAAGTTCACTGGACCCATCCAGAGTGGCAAAGCTGCTTTCAAGGGATGGATAAAAAAAAAAAACAACAGGGTTTTTTTTTCCACAAAGGTAATTGGATGGACAGAGGAAATATAGACTTTTCCTGCAACAATTCCTCCATAAACTGCCTCAGTGGAATAGATGGGATAGTTCAGGAATCAGACTTGGTTCTGCATGACTGAGGGTTGCAAGCTCTGGGGTATGGCTTGGGCAGCTGGGCCTGGGAAATCAAATAGAAACACAGACAGGGGGATGGAGAACAGGTGAAAGTTTTCACCCTAGAAAAGGGAAAGGCAACTAAAGCCCATCATGAAAAATATATATATGAAAATCATTTTAATTTGCATATTTAAGTTGTAGCCACTTGCCTACATAGCCTGAACAGGGATAAAAAAAGATAATAATTCATCCACATTTAACACCAACTTAATTTCTTACAGAATTTTTCACTAGAAAAATTTATCCTTATTGAAAAATCTGCATGTGGGAACCTACTGACTGCCAAAAGTTTTAAAAAAGCTTTTCTTCAGCTTCTTCTCCCAGCTAAATCCTCACAGTAATGGAGCAGTGTGAGAAAAGAAAACCCTGAGCTGAAGTTTCCCTGAGGAAAACTCCTGCAGGGCCACTCTCACCAACAGGTGCTGTGTTGAAGACGAGGTAAAGCTGAACAATAAATGGAGCATTTCCACATTTCCAGACCCTCCTCCACTGAGATTGAAAGACTGGAGGTGTTCTACAGCAGAGCCAAGGAAAACATGAGCTCTGTTCATTCATTTAGTCACAATTATCTGTAATAAATGCAAGGAGAACTCACGCTCTGCAGCAGCTGCAGGCTCAAGGTGAGGATGTGCTTTCTACAAAGGCTTCAATTCTGCTGCACTCAACTAAGCTGCAATGCTTAAATCCTCCTCTGAATCTTGCCCTAGGCCGTTTTAAATGCATAAACAGATGCAGAATGAGTCTTTCCACAGTGGAAACACCTCTCAAGAGCCTATCCACCTTCCAAACAGCTTTGCATTTTGTTTACTGAGTTTTATTGTCCCTGCTTCCCAAGTGCCTCCTTTTAAAATCTCTGCTGCTTCCTCTACTGTTGCTAATTTTACCTGTTTGGGCTATTTTAAGTTTCTTTCCACCAGCAACTGTCTTTGAATCCTCTATTAATGCTGAAACGTTCCCCTCATCACCCCACAGACATTCCCAAATCAGACATTTCCATCCTGCCATATCCATGCTGCTGGTTTCACCCTTCCTTCTCTCCCCACCAGGACCCATTTCCATCTGCTGAGGTCTGGGCTGCACCAAGGACTCTGCTGAGTTATTTCACAAGCCTTCTTTTCTCTCCATGTTTCTGAGAGTGCTAGAAAGTCTTCCAGAGAAATGAGCTTTTGCTGCCACAGACACTATGGAAAATCAATTTATTTTTGTTCTTATCTACAGCCTTATCTGCAAGAAAACACCAGTCCAATATTTCAATATACTGCTGCCAATTCTCATTGCCTGGGTTAAACACTCCTATTTTTCCTTAAATTGCCAGGTCTCAAATATTTTATTGCCAGTTTTGGAAATGGAGAGCTCATGTTGTTTTAAAAAAAAGGCACCCAGTGCAGTACTAGGGGGAATCACAGCTTTATCAACTGAACCAAAACAAGACGGAGAAATTCCCACTATCCACAGCACCCACAGCAGAAACCTCATCCCCAAAGGCCAAACTCAAATCACATCCATCAGTTTATAATTGATTTTCTCCCCTAAATTATAAGGCCAAGAAGGAACCTGAAAGGGCAAGAGGTGACTGGGAGTTTGAACCAGACCTGGTGGTCCCGACACACGTTGCTGTCCAACCCTCAGTCCCTCCAGCACTCCCAGATCCAGGAGCCCTCGACTCACCTATAAGGACACCCTCCTTCCTCCCTGTCCTCAAAGGAGCAGCAGCACAGAGGAGACAACCAGGCTCTCCCAGGGCTGCAAAATTCCTTTTTCTAGCATTTTTGTTCAGAGTAAGTCCACATGTGCCCAACGGAGGAACACTAATGCCTTGTAAGAGACAGGACCTGATGGGGAAGGAAGATCTGGGAGTGGACACAGCTGCCATCAACCACCATGGCTGCAAATAACCCATATCAATATCCTAACCCATATCAATACCCTAACCCTGACCAAAAGTATAACCCTCAACAACACTATAACCCATGGGATGTGCAAATCCCCCAAGCTGGGTGAGAACTCGCCAGGCCAGTGCTCAGGCAATGAGCTGTTCTGCTGTAAATGTGATCTAATCAGAGATGCTGCTGCTATCTCTGATTGTTGGAGTTTGTTTCTGTTTACATGATATTTACATATAGGCTATTAAGCATTTGAACCCAATTAAAAGCTGCATCATTCACTGGATAATTCACAGGCACTGACCAAGCTGCTCCACTTGGGAGCTGGCAGAGCACTGAAAGAGGGAAGGGCTAGATGGGATATTAGGAAGAAATTGTTCCCAGTGAGGGTGGGCAGGCCCTGGCACATGCTGGGCAGAGAAACTTGGCTGCCCTATCCCTGGAAGTGTCCAAGGCCAGGTTGGACAGGGCTTGGAGCAGCCTGAGATAGTGGAAGGTGTCCCTGGCCATGGCAGGGAGTGGAACAAGGTGATCTTTAAAATCACTGCCAACCCAACCCACTCCATGATGATTTCAAGACTATCACTATTTGCCACAACAATTCTGCTTTCCATGCAGCTGGGGAAGGGACTGACAGCACAACACCTCACCCATCACAACACCTCACCCAGCACAACACTCATCCACTGCTTTGCATTTCCAAATGTACAACAGCGTTTTCTGATCTCTGCGCTGCCGATTCCTAAAGTGTTTTACACCCCATAAATTCCATAATGTGCCAAAGGAAAGCTCTCCAACCCATCATCATTTAGGACGATATACATTTAATTCCATGCAGTAAAGCTGCTAGTACTTTCCACGGTGCCTTTCCTAGAAACCAGCTCTGTGTCATTGGAACAGTGTGGCTCCTGCTTTGCCATGGCACGGGGCTGGGAGATGGGTCAGAGCTGAGCACAGGGAAACACAAACTCTGTCGAGGCAGCAGAGCTGCAGCTGCTCATGCTGAGCCTAAACCAGCCTCAGACAGGCTGCCCTGCGGAATAAAGCAAAGGCAGAAAGGTCTGAGGCACATGTCCAAGCCAGACTTCTGTTTTAAGCCTGAGTGAATTAACATGCTGACAACTCACAGTGCCTTCTGAGCTCAGGCTGTCAGAGCCTGCTCACTGCCCTGCCTGGAGCAGGGAGAAAAACTTGGGTACAAGAGAGATTCGGACCTCTCACCTTGAAAACCTGAAGGGTGCTCCTGTTTTCCATCCCACTGGATGCCATGTTACCATTTCCAGCTGCTCTCCCCACCATCAGTGGTCTCTGCATGGCAATGATGTTGGGTTTCTGTTCCTCCATAGTAGGGAAGCTGCAAAGCCCATGCCCTGTGCCAGGACACTCCAGCCCTGTGGACACAAAACACTCTAAAGCCTCCCAAATCCAGGAGCTACAGAAGTGACAGATCCTCTGTCAAGATCTTGTCCAAGTCCCAGTCTTGCCACATAAATGACACAGCAGGAAGGATGGAGGACCACGAGGACCACAGGACATGTAAGTGTGTCAGCTTTCTGGTACAGGCACCAGGAGCAGCACAGAGCTGGTGCATGGGCTGCCAGGCCAATAGCAAACACTTCTATTCATGTTAGGGAAAAATAAAAATTCCAGACCCTGATGTATGAATGCATAACAAAACAAAGCCCAAAATCTGTGCCCTGCAACTTCCTTCGCCAGCATAGCCACTTCACACACTTTTCCTCTGACAAACTTCTTCCAGCACACTTTTATACCTTCCAGGCCTAACTTGCAGTCAAAATCATTCCCACAAATCCACTGAACTGCAGATTACTGTGCAGTTAAATATTTCCTCTGCTGGCTGACGTCTCCCATGTGTCTGAGTATTTAAAGCCACTTTCAGGCTTTGCTATCTCTGCTCAGCACACACAGCCAAGTTCCAACATGGGGTTTGGGCTGTGGAAGAGTCTAGCACGGAATGAAGCTGAACAGAGAAATACTGTCACCAAAGAAAGAAGAGGAAAATAAAAAGAAAGAAAGAAGAGAAAAGCTGACAAGAAGAAAAACTGACGCTGGAAAAATGCCAGCCCTGTACAGTCAATTTTCAGGCTGGCAGCAGAAATGCCATTAAGTGCAAAAGGAAGAGGGTCTCTGATGACAGATGTATGCACAGGCTTACACAGAGTTGATTAAAAAATAAATAACAATAAAAAAAGCCACATTTTTCTCTTGTTAGTGTTAGTAACAATCTACTGCAATTCACAGGCACGACTGAGCAGCAGTTTATAGCCTGCAGTCAAAGAGAGCCAGCTCTTCACCAGCCCCACGGATCAGGAAACATGTGTAAAACTGCTCAGCCCAAAACACCTGGTTTTTTTCAACTTCAGCTTTTTTCAGAGACAAATCCCCCAATTAGCACAAAACACAAAGAAAAATTTTTGCAGGAGCAGGTCCAGCCTTGGGAATTTTGGTCGCTCTGGGCAGTGCCAGGGCACCACCATGAACATCCCATGGGGTGCATCACCCTCTTCCCAGTTCTGTCTGTGGCAACCTCCCACTGATGGATCCATTGGCACTGGAGAGTCCTAAGAGAGCACCTAAGCCTGTGCTTCCCTGCCCAACCTCTTTAACCTCCAGGAAAAGAGGTAACGACCCCCATCCTCTTGCTTGGATGGGGCCCTCAGTACCATGGCCTGGTGGAAAGTGTCCCTGCCCATGGCAGGGGGTTGGAACTGGATTTAGATCTTTAAGGTCCCTTCCAACCCCAAACCAGGCTATAATCCTATAAAGAAAGCAAACTGTTCATTTTGCCACACAACTGGCAAAAACATTCCTTATTTATCTAACATTCTATGCAGCTGTACCTTTAAAAATTTCTTGCTACAGACAGATGAACTGTTTTCAAGAAGTCCATTCAAATAAGTTCCAATTTGGGGTCTTTCCCTGATGATTATGGTACTTAACCTTTTGCAAAAACACCTGTATGAAGTAAGATCTTCAGCTGTTAAAAGCAATGTGGACTCATTAAATTATTTCAAACAAATAGGACTTGAAATTAAGCTTTTAAATATATAAAAGAGTTTAGAAGTTGAAGGATGTAGATGGTCACCTAGTAGGGCTTTTACTGAGTGCTTCTATCAGTATTTAAATATCTATGAAAACTGGCTCGCTGCCACATTTTAGAAATAAGGCTATGCAGCAAGACCTTTAAATGAGTTTAGATACCCAATTCCCATACATTTTGTGCATGGCTCCTAAATCATTGTGTGGTTGTGAAAGGTTTATCTTCCAGCTAAACAGTATCAGTTGTCTGAAAACCATAAATGCAACAACTACCTGCCATGGGAAATTACCCAGGCAGCCCAGGCAGTGCCCAGCCCCATGATTAAGTTCCCTGCATTAACAAGCACCTTCATTTCACTCAGCTGACTGTACCAATGCTTTAGCCCAATGCAAATGAAGAAAAATGTGTTGGCATGAGTGTATTTCACCGGGGTGGGAGCCTGTATTTGTCACGGGCAGAGGACACAGGCAATCACTCAATGCAGCTCAGCAGAGCCACAGAGACTCTACAGGACTTTGCTTGGGAGCTTTAACAACTCTATCAGTGGGATGCAGCAACAGAGAGGGGGAAACTTCTTTCAGGAAACAAAGCAAAAGTCATATTGGTGCCTAATATCAGGCTTGGCAAAAGGCAGAGGAGAGATGGGTGATGCTCTTGCCATTTGGCAGCAGCTTGGAGCAGGCAGCTCCTCCCAGCAAAGCCCAGCCTGCACAGGGGGAGACCAGAGTGGCTGCACAGCCTGGGGGGGAATGAGTTGATACCACACGTTAAATAATCCAAAGCAGCCTGGTAATAACATGCTAAAAATAACTGAGTAAGCACATTGCTTATAAAACTCCAAACTCCCTGCCAAGTCTTACCAGAGGAGGACACACACTCCTCCCCCTTCCCAGGCTTCTAAATAGATATTGCAGAGGATTTAAAAAAAAACAAATGAATAGGTGACACATAAATTTCCATGTAGGAGGAGAAAGAAATAAATCCCTTATAGATTTTCCTGGTCTTCTCCAAGCAGCTGTTGCTGACCACTGCAAGGGAAAGGAGGTCTTACGTAGCTCTGCAATGGTTTTGTTCCTATTCCACTATGTCAATATTATTCCTTGGATTCATTTATTGCAGCTGGTGCAAAAGCCCAGCTCCTGACCTCAGCAGCAAAGGGTGGCCAGTTTATTCTCCCTCTGTTTTCTGCACAGACATTTATAAATGAGAGACACGGGCCTTTCTGCAGACAACTCCGTCTCTGGCTTTGTTTTCCTCTTCATCTAAGATAAAAGACATTCTTGATAAAATGTATTTGTACAGGTTTTGTCAACAGAATGCTATAGTTAGAGCTGGCTGTGTGACAAGGAACTGGGCTCTTCAAAACATATTCCTTGTAACGACTGCTGGGATTCTGCAGGAGGATGGGAAAGGGCCAAGGGTGTCTCAGCACAGCAAGGAGGGGAAGGGAGAGGTTTGTGTCCCCAGTCTGAAGAGGAGCACACAGAGCTCCACAAAAACACTCCTCCTAAATGGATGGATTCTGAACTGGGTCCTGCCCTTGGGTCAAAAACAACCCCATGCAGTGCTACAGGCTGGGGGAAGAGGCTGAGAAGCTGCTCAGGGAAAAGGACCTGGTCAACAGCTGGCTCGACAGACTCTTCTCTCCACCCACAACCTCCTTAAGAATGATTTTGATTCTTACAGTTTGGCTCCTGAACCTTCATTTATCTTCCTCTTTTCCCTACAAATTTTATCGAAGTGTTTCAGAGCAGCTGTGGCTGCAACAGTGACCCCAAAACACAAATAAATTGTCAATTCAATGAACTGGTAGAAGAGCTGACAAGCACAGGTCCCAAGGGAGAAGAGAATCTCATCCCATTATCCAGGTAGCGCAGGAGCAAAGCCAAAGCTTTTATGTCAATATTCAGTTTGGAAGTAACTGCAAGTGCAATTCAGGCAACACAGAATTAAAGAGAAAACATTAAAAAAAATCTAAAAAAAAAAAAAAGAAATAGAAAGCTTTTGTTTTGGGAAAGAGAAGGATCTTAAACCATGAGACAGTTAGTTACTGTCCATTCCAGGAACATCTGAAACCTGCCCAGAGGCAAATCAAACAAGCTCAAGTCTTTGCTGGCATTTGGGACACTTTAATGCTCCTTGCCCTGGGTACTTAATTTCATATAAAACAAATCACCCTGGAGCAACAAACAGAAAATTTGCTAGTAAACAAGACAGCTCTAATTATTTAACAGTGGAATCCAGAATAATTAAGCCACGGTATTCAGAGTAGCTAAAAGCTAATTATATAATCAAGTATCCAAAATATTCCAACTCTCTTTTGAAAACCCAGAAAAAAGAGGCTGTTTAATTTCAAGGCTGGAGAGGAGCCGGAATCTCCAAGGACAAGCCTTCAAGGTGACGCATCTTTGCCTTTCCCAGTGGCTGGCTGGGCCTTGGATGCCTTCCCTGGAGGCACTGGCTGCCCATTTGAGCAGCTGGTCTCCCTGCAGGCATGTTGCTGGCAGCTGGGAGGACTCTGCTCCCAATTCCCTGCCCTCACTTCCTCCTTGGGATGCTGCCAGGTCTGCCTCACCACACCAGCAATTCACTGCCCTGCCCACTGCTTGTGTGGGGTCCAGGCTCAGGCACAGAGGGCTCAGCATGCCCAAAGCCATCCATGCACAGCGCTTTAGGAGCCTTCAGGGGGTTGGGATGGAGGAGTTGGCACTGGGAGGGAGAGCAGAACCTTGAGGCGCACACCTGGGAGGCTGGCGACTCATCTGCGTGGCAGAGAGCCTGGAGACAGCATCGTGCCATCAGGCAATTTTGGCAGCTCAAGGGAGAGAGCTGGAAGCTGCCAGGAGCATGTCAGATGCCAGGAAAGATGGGGGCTGCCACGTGCAGCCCAGGAGAAAGGAGCCATGTCCCCAGACAAAGGGAGCGTGACACTTGGGAACATAAAGCCGGAACCGAGGGCTGGTTTAGGAGATTGAGCCCCATGTGGTCCCTGAGTATCTCACTGCCCTGTCACAGGAGCAGCGATGAATGTCATGAGCTCTTGAGAAAAGGGCAGGCAGAGGAGCCAGGGGAGATGCTTCACTCCCAAAGAGGAGCCGGGATCTACCTGCACATCCAGTGCCTGAATCTCTGGGAGGATGTGGGACTCAGTCCCTCAACTAACACAACACCCCCTTCTCCACCATCTCTGATTTCATTTCTGCAGCCATCTCGACTCTGATCAGCTACTGCCACTCTTTTTGTGGTAATGTCACTCCTGGGACATCCTGAGAGCAGCAGGGGTGGATGGCAGGGCTCTCAAACACAGGCACTGGGGGCAAAGCAGCTGCTGATGAACACATCTGGCTCTGGCTCTCCACCTCCTCCTGCATCCTGCTCAGCAGCAGCCACCACAGCAGCTTTGCAGATGTTTTTAGGTATCTGGGCCTGGTGCCAAATCCACGTAGTGACCTTTGAACAAGAGCTATTTTTCCGTGACCGCGCACAGAGCATCAGCCGCAGCCGAAACCATCAGTCTCAGAAGTGATGATTCAGTCTCTGTTTCCCTTCAGACTTCATCATTACAAGGTCATCAAGCACAGCGTGGTTTAAAACACACATAAAGCAGCCACCAGAGTTCTAAGGAATATCAAGCAGTTTCACTGTCTCTCTGCAACGCTTCAATCCGGCTGCTGATTAACTCTTGCTTTATATTTAAAATTCCACTTGCCAAAAGGATGGCTGAGGGGGTGTATGAAAGCTGAACAACACGACTAATTACAGTCCAGAGGATGCTGCATGGGTACAACAGGATGGCTGCAGAAAGACCAGAACCTGAGAGAAGTGTTTTTAAAAAATGTATGAAACTCCCAAATTATGAGGGGTTTAGCTAAAAGCTTTTCAACATCTTTACATTTGCCTTCTGGCTTTAGATTACCTTGTTCAGGTTTTAGCCTATTGGGAGAGTTAGAAATGTGCTTAAAAATAACAGCCAGTTCCTCAGCCCATCACAGGGGACAGGGAACATGGGCAGTAGGGAAGGTATCACATGGCTCAAATTCACATTATGGGAATTGGCAGCACAACCTATGGCACATTCCACAGGCTCCCCAGTCCGAAGGGAAGTCACCAAAGGCAAGCCCCACCACTCCTCTCTTTGCTTCTACCTATATCCACACTTTGACCAAATCCACCAACTTTCTGCCCAATGCCATCCCTTCTTCCCTCTCCTCTTTGTTTAAGCTCTTGCTTTAGATCCCTGCTTCCTCCTCCTGCCAAACCTCTCAGCTTTTCATCTCCCCTTGCAGGAACACGTGCCAAGAAGAGTAGCCAAAATACTTTCTGTTCTTCACTTGAAACTGAGACCTTTTTGAGCTGTTCTAAACTGTCTTTCTGAAGCACAGCACAGCCAAGCCTGAGGAAGGGGCAGATCCTACGTGTCTACTGCTTGTCCCACTCTTGCCCAGCATCCCACTGCCACACAGGACTGGGACCACACCATGCAATGCACTGCAAGGACGTGGCTCTGCACCTCTTGGCTTTGCTCTTGGTGTGCTCAGGGACCTCCAGCCCTTCCCTTGGGCCCCTCCTTAGAGCTCCCTCCCTTCCCACAGCTGCTCCCCCTTCCAAGCCCACAGAATTCACACCCCTGGTCTGTATGGCTCTGTGCAGACCAGTAAGACCAGTCCAGCTGCCAGTTCCCAGCAGCTCAAGGCTTAGAAGCATCACTGCTCTTAGGCTGGCTGTGACATGTGCTGAGCTTATTCCAGCTTCCCACGTTCCCGCTGAAAACTCCCTTGTTCGAGCTGACTTCCTTATTATTTGAGCTGTTAATTTTACGGTTGCATTAAGTGACTCTGAATGGATGCCACTAAAGCACATGGTAGTGTGGTTGACTGAATGATTGATTTTACACAGTTGTCTTCTCCCTGCACTCCTAAGTACTTTTATTTGTGATTAACAAGCCTCACCATTTCAGCATTCCACTTCACAGCTCCCTGGCTCATTTTCAACTTCTCTTCCTTATGTGTTCTTTATGGGGCAAAGATCCTGCTTAGCCTCCTCCAAATAAAAATTCTAAAGAAAACCAGAACAAAGGTAGCAGTTTGTAAGAGATCAGAGTGTACACACACTTTCAGGAGCTGCTTAAGCTAAAAACCACAGCTCACACAAACCTTGAGACATGGCACCCCAAATTCTTTGTTTCATTTTTAGTAAGAAGGCAACTTAGTTTGGCAAATATTATAAAGCTGGGATTGCAGAGCACCAAATCCTAGGATATATTTCTATATGTAAGTATATATACGATTTAAAGTATCTTGCTAAAACTAAATGCAAGTAGAAAACAAGGTTGAAGAACAACCAAAAAATGCCACAGGTTTTTGCTAACCTATTGCTGATATAAACAAAGAATTCAGGAAAGTAAAACATAAAACTAACTAGTAACTTTTTTTCCCAAATAAATATCCAAAAGTTGCTCTCATTCCATAAGAATTTGACATTTTGGATTCTTTCTTTCTAAAATGGCACAAAAATTCAAAATTTTAACATAACTCAGCTGCAATGTTCCATTTAGATTATTGCTGGGATTACTTTTTAATCCTCTTAACAAAAGCAAAATCAATTCAATACCTATTCCATTTTTAAAGACAAAGTTACTTTGAACCCAGAAAGGTATCTCAGAAAGACAAAGTCTGCCAGTGTCTGAGTCTGCAGCGAAGAAGAAGATCCAGAGAGCTTTGGCAAGATGAAAGTACAGCAGAGAAGCAGCACTTGCTTTCCTTAAAATTGAGGAGCCACAAGGTGATATCCCATAAAGAAGTGAAAGATTGGACAGCTGCATGATCACCTGTTTGGAGACTGCAGAAAGCAATCAGAAGTTTTATAGACATTAGGAAACTTTATACTGCTCACCCAAAAATAAAGCAGTATGTTGAAATAATTTGCCCCCCAAGTCTTCAGAGCATTAAGGGTAGAGCGAGCTGGCACTCTGAGATAAAAAGACAGCTTATATTATTTTTAATTATTTTAGGCTGAGGAACACAAAGGGGGAAAGGGAAAACATAAGTAGAGATAAAAGCAGAGGACAGTGGATGAAGAAATCTGGGTTTCTGAAGGCTGCATGTGCCCCCAGCCACGATCACCTGCATTAACACCCAACCCACCACTGAATGGGCCTCAGCCCCTCACAGATTTAAAGTAGTCGCAGGGTATGGTCCTGAGATGGGAAAGGGACACTGGCAAAGAACCCAGAGCTCCTGACAGGAGGCTGGGCATTCAGGGAGAGGTAGGACTGGCATTCCTGAGCAGATGATGTGGCTGGAGACAAAGACCAAGCCTTGGGATGCCCAGCGCTGGCTCCTCGGGGTTGGGAGCCAGGAGCTACAACCCACCAGCCTATTAACCTGTCCAACATCCCTGTAATGCCAGAGACACCAAACTGCACAGCCACGAGGCTCCAGAGGGCACTAACCCTGCCCCAAATGCAGAACAGCCCCCCAGGGCTGGCATCCAGGATGGAGCTGGCTGCCCAGGGGAGACACTGCCCACCCAGGTCCTGCCCAAGGGAACCCACAGCCTGGGTAAGGGCCAGCTGGGAACCAAAACCAGGACCTGCAGGAGCTGCCTGCTTAGCCAGCAGGAAATACTGAGCAGGGAGAGGGGTTTAAAGGCTGGCTGTGGAGTGCACTGAGCTCACTGTTCCCTTTGGGACATGCAGGGCTGAGCCAACTCCTCATCACGGAGCCAAGGCCTTCTTTTAAAGCATGAGAAGAGGGAGGAAGATGAGCAGTGTGTTACAGGACAGCAGAGCTGCCTCCATCTAATAGCTCAGCAATTTGGGCTCCATTCTCTCTGCTGCTGGACTCAAAATACCTCCTGTTTCCCAAAAGGCAGCCCAGGCTGCCAGCCTGCAGGCTGTGCTGAAGCTTTTCCGCTTTGTACAGGATAACTGAAGATTTGTTGTGCTGTTCAGAGGGAATCGGTTTTTATCATCATCATCTGGGCCCTCTTCAGAGCGTTCATCCAGGAAAAGGGACACATGGGGTACCAACCCATGCTCCAGTGATTATTTAAGTACATCAAACTCTCATTAGATAAGGCAAAATCAACAAGTATTCACTAGGGCATGGACTACAGAGGAGGAAGGAAATAAAACTCTTAATTCAAAGGGCAAGGGGAGCATTTCTGAGCAAAGTATGAAGCTTCTATGGGAGAAAGGCAGCAGCAGTGATGAAGAGGAAGAAAGGGGAGGCAGGAGATGTGATAAAGCCTGAGAATAAAATAGCAAACAGAAGAGTTTTGAAGAGAAATAAAAAGGGAGAATAAGGAGTCTGAATGTGATGGAGTGGAAAATGTGAGCAAGTAGAGATGAGGTGGGAAGGTCAGGCAGACTGAAAAGCACCTTGGCAGCTCCATTGAGTGGGATCAGGGAGGCTGACACCAGGAGTGCTCCTGAGAAGGGGTCACTCACCCAGACACAAGGGAAAGGGCAAGTTGCAGAGATATGGGCAGAAAAAGAGCAGAATTTTTGAGAAACAGTACCCTTTCCATGGACAAACAGGGCACAAAAGCAGGAAGGAGTTACAAAGCGCAGATGAAGGAGGGCAACGTTCCTGGACACAGCAGCTCCAGAGCCTGCAGCGGGATGGTGGGATCCTATTGCCTCCTCCTCACCCAACATCAAACCCAAAAGGCACAGTGTGTATCTCCTGACCCACAGAGAGAGCTTCCTCAGCTCCACAGAGGGCTTAGTGCTTGTTATGTTAAGTCATGACAGTGTTAAGGCAGCGAGACAGAGGCTGTACATGGGATTAGTTTGATCCAGTGTACTCAGGTTCTCACATCTGGTAGACTGATGGTTTGAAGGCAAACTTGCTTTCCTGGCAAACCTTTTAAACCTTTTTTTGTCTAATCCTGTTCATACAGAATCCACTTTTATCTTCTGATTATACTCTTTACCTCATAAAGACTCTGCACAAGTACAGTCCTACCAGTAAGGCGTAATATTAACAGCATGCACAACCTTGCCCAGTACTGAACTGCTCCATCACAGTAATTACTGACACAATAGTGCTTGATCCAGTTGAATAAAATCTATGTACATTCACCAGGAACAGGAGTCAAAACTGCTAAAAGTCAGATGCATAAAAGCAGCATTAAAAAGAAAAAAAATGCAGCTTTGCGGAGGGAAAAAATAAATCTATTGTTGCTGATTTACCCGTGTACCAATCTATTTTTGCCTCTAAACTGAAACAGGCTTTTGTTTGGTGACTGACACGTATTTGAATCACATCAGAGGGGAGAGAATAATCCCCACCTGCTGTCATATTGTTCTCCAGCTGATTGTCCTCTTGATCTGTAGTGCTCACATCACAGTGGGGAGCACACAGAGACAGAGAGGAAAAGGGGGTTGGACATGCAGGAGAGATGTGCTGAGGAGAACAGTCAGAAATGCACAGAATGGCCTAATCAGCAAAGAGAAAATCAGGCTGTTTGCAGGAGGGAAAAATTAAAAAAAAATAAAAAAGCAGAGAAAAAATAAAAAGAAGAGAATGTTATTGTGTGAGACACAAGAACCAGAATCCCACGCTCAGGTACCTGTGTGAGGCCAGGGCTGGGTACCCCCTACAACCCACACACCTGAGTTTCTGTAGAGAACCATTCTCTAGCAAAGCCTACAATATCTCTATGGTATAAGACAATCCAAAAACTCACATGCAATCCAGTGTTTCAGCCTGTCCCCAGCAGAGCACGAGGCAATGCCTTCCCAGCACATTTCTGCAACACTACAAAAATCAATCCCCTGTCATGGCAAGTGCTGTAGCCTCAGCACTTAGCAAAATGGGAACAAAAATCATTGCAATTGTATCACAACTGGCTTAATATATGTATAAAAAAATGGGTTACGTATATTTGAGCTCAATATTTTAATAGCAATTCCAACACAAACAGCTTTAGTAACCAGGCAAGCGTGTTATTTCACAGCATTTTTAAAAGCTCATGAGCTGTGATTCCTTAGCAGGTCCCCTGCAAGAGCAAGTTTTCCTTCCACTGGCCTGCAGCCTCTTCCTGTGGAACCCAAATTACTTTACTGCTATCTATTCTGGATGCCACACCACAATATATTGTTCACAGACACCATCTGAAACAAAGCACGAAGCAAAAATTACATGGAATCAGATTGTGACTACACAGAAAGCCCAAATCTGAGCAGTTCTCACTCAAAACGAGCACTGCTTTTAACTTCTTTCCCCCCAGTTCAGTGTTTTTATATAATTACTTAGGCCAATACAGAAATATTCACACCACTGATAGCTGAAAGACACATCCATGGGTTAGGAGAGGTGCAGGCTCAGCTCGGGGCGGGCGATGCTCAGGGCTCCCTGTGCAGCCTGTCCCCGTGGGATGGGGAAGGGACAAGGCTGCTGCATGTGCTCACAGCAACTCTCTGATGCCCATTTACATCTCCCCATGGCTGCTCTCCACCCTCAGCCCTCACACCACACCAGCCCTTCTGCCAGTCCCACGGTACAGCCCTGAGGTGGGAAAGCACCTGAGTGCTCATGAACCACTTGGGAGCCACGGACCAACCTGTGGCCAGGCACCAAATCAAAAGTTTATCTGCTGAAAGGAGTCACAGCTCCTACACTGAAGAGCTTTCCATTTAAATTTTTGGGATAAATCGAAGTGTGATGAATGAAAAAAAAAAAAATTAAACCAGATTTCTCAAGCTCTTAATCCTGCTGTTTGGACAGTCCTGCTGCTCCCAGCACTGGGAGTTTGCAGCTGCCCTGGCACTCCCAGGTGAGTGTTGTATCTGTCTTTGAAGCAAATGATGCCTTTGAGGTACCTTTTCACAGATTAGTGGTTTGTACAAGTGAATTGCTTTTTGAAATGGCCACGATCCCTCTGGGATCCAGCCTGCTGATCCACTGCCATGGAGTGAGTGCCAAGGCTGCACTGCAGTCCTGCTGCAGCCCAGGCCCCACATCAGCCCCACTGCTGTCACACCCAGAGACCTCTAAAGTGTCAAAAAATGCTGAGTTAAAGAAAAATGGAATGTAAAATTCATGTTCTCCAGGACAGGTTTGGGCTGCTTTGACCAAAGTCCAACATAATCAAAATGTTTCATTCACCTTGAGCTCTTTAATGAGGAAGGCTCATTAACATGTAGTCAAACTGAGGTTTCCCCACCTCGTGGCACATCACAAGCTTAGGCTGCTGCCTTACCTGCTGCACAGCTTCTCATTAAGTATGACACAGATTTGTTACATTGCTGAGCTGGCTGTAAATTGAACTTGTCATAGTGAAGTGCATGTTTCCCAGTTCTTCATCTCTTTGGTTCCTGTTGCTATAGTGACCATCAGAAATCAGAGCAAAAAAGGCAAAGAGAAAGAAGATCCTTTCTCTGTTTAAATAGCACCTTCCATCTCTAACACTGGCAGACTCTTTCAGTTCAGCTTTACTTGTTAAGATAACTCTACAAAAGAGCTGAGCTCCTCCAGATTGCAGGGCCTCATCCAAACCTGCTGAAGCCAAAAGCAGTGTTTTCACTGGCTTCAAGGAGCTCTAGATCTTGCCTGTACTGCCTAAAACATGAATCCAATACAGATTTGCAGCATTTTGCAGTTCATTTCAGCTCAGTGTAGGTATATGCTGATGTCCTGCCTAGAACAGTGACTGATGCAATGAACAGAACGGGTCATCCATCCATCCCTGCCATGGATAAGGCCAGTGTTGAATCTACCTTGTTATAATGTGTCCTTTTCATCTCCTGGACCAAGTCTAACTGACTTTATGTCCCACTATGCTGGACAGTAAGGAAACCCAGGGCTGTATTTTTCTGCAGATTTACTGTCTCCAGGTGATGACTTCAGAATGACTTACATACCTGAGGATCATGACTTCTGTTTTCAAAAAGAAGTGAAGCAAGGTCCAGGAGTCTTAATTTTCCCATAGCTGGACTTGGTTTAGGTGTAAAACCACTACAATTCATCAGTTCTGATCAGAGAGATGTGGTTTGTAACCAAATACAAGTGAAGCCATAGCAGAGCTTTTCATGAACTCCTTACAACACAAGCAGTCCCTGTTACAGATTGTACTGGCTCAGGGAAGCTGCACCTCCTGGGCAAACTGTTCTAGCAGTGTCACTGGTCCAAGTGTTGGAGAGATTTGAAAGTGTGTCTATAACAATACAGTTCACTCAGCAGGACCTTTACAAATGGGCAAAGTCATTGGGATCATGTTTGAAA
Organism: Myrmophylax atrothorax; assembly: GCA_026770055.1. Taxonomy (NCBI): domain Eukaryota; kingdom Metazoa; phylum Chordata; class Aves; order Passeriformes; family Thamnophilidae; genus Myrmophylax; species Myrmophylax atrothorax. The sequence goes on along the minus strand of JAOXXN010000175.1, from coordinate 18,236,802 downwards.
GTGGAACTTGAAAGTTACAGCAGCACTCAGGTGTTCTCAGCACCTCTTCACACTGACCTGATGCCTGAAATAAGAGGTGCCAGAGGTACCCTTTGGCTCATGTATCAATCTGTGCTCCTCAAAACCTGACACTTCTCACCCCTTGTTACAACAGCAGCTCTTCCTTCTACCCCAGAGGCTCCCCAGCTCTGCTGATGCTCCAGTCCAGAACAAAAACAGACAGAAACACCTCTGAGTCATGTTGGAAATGCTCCATCTACATCAACATCTGGCTGTTTTAAAGTCCATGTTTTAGTGCTTTGGGATACAAAATCATACACTCAATTCCCTTGGAGATGCTCCACTCCCCCACTTCCACCTCCAATAAACACAAGCCATCAACACAACACCCTGCAATTTACCCAGCCCGGCTTTTTATGGAAATATTAAAAATGAAATGCCAAACAGATGTTCAACAGACCTGTTATGATAAGAAAACAAATTAGAAAGAGAAGTTATAAAACTAATGCTTTCTTAAGGGAGGTGATGCAAAGAGCTTGAAATTTTACGATTAGTGAAAATTTGGAAATTGGAAGTTGGAACTTTTTAAAAATGGGTCAGGATCAGAAGGTTCTGCAGAGAAACACTCGATTGCTTGTCTGACAGCAGGTGGCAGCAGCATTCCCACAGCAAATTCCAGCTTTGGAATGACACCCCCTACAGCATATTTGAATACTCATTTTTGCCCTAAGGTTGTGTGGTAAGTGAGCTGCCCGAAACAAACCCAGGCTGAATACAACTCCATTCCCACATCTGCAATCCACTGAGCTGCCAGTGGAAGTTGATCATTCAAGAGCTGAAAATATTTGGTGTTTAACACTTATTAGTACCATCACTTTTTCTCCATTAAAAGCTCAGAGTTTGCACCATACTGTCAAAACTCCCTGTTGGTGTTCCATTCCAGCACTCAGTGTACACGGTCCTGAGAAACACAGCCTGGGAATCTAGAGGGGGGAATCTCTCCAGGCACACAACAAAAACATTGATAGGAGTTTCTGGAAAACACAGGAAGCTTCATGCTGTAAAACTCAACCCAAAACTATTTCACTTAATCCAGGAAATCATTTGGAAAAGGGATGCCCAGACAACTGAAATGTCTCTGATAAAGCATCTTGTGCTGGTGGGATCAGCTCCTACAAAAGCCTTATTGGATTTAGGATTGCTCAGAAACAGCAGGAAAAAATTATTATTGATGATACCAAGTTATGAAGCTTTTAAAGGAAACCATATTTCCATTATTCTTATTTAATACACATGCTGCTCATTGAGCAAGACAGACAAAATTGAAGGAGCTCCTTTTTAGTTTGTTACAATAACCTGAAATGCAGTGAAACAAGACCAAAATGCTTTAAAATATTGTGGAGGTGGTTTTATTGTTTTATTTCATTTTTATTTTTGCAGCTACCTTGTTTCTGAAGCTTATCCTTCAAAGCTGCTTGAAGCAGGGAGGAATTTGAGTGCTAATGGGAGCAAATGGGGCCAGCTGGATGGAGGAAGAGGAATCAAAGGACAACAAACACGAAAAAGAGGGTTGGCCAGGACTGTAGCAGAACTGTTGGCAGAATGTAAAGGTTGTGAGAGACCCCAAATGATGACCCAAAGCCCACTGTGGCCAGGGGCAATCACAGGGTTTCAATAAAGCCCACGAAAAATAGCAAATCCAAGGAGCAGAAAGCCAGAGGGGACAGAAAAATATGTGAAATTGTTTCATTTTATGAGGATTTTTTTAAAAAAAATATTTGTTTGTAGGCTTAAATAAAAGAAAAACTCCACCAAGGTGAGATGCAACTCTCTTCTCTGTCCCCCTGTTTCTAAAGGATGAGACACAAGTCATGAATATTACAGTGACTTAGAGATTCATTTACACAATTTTACAGCTTTGGACAAAACACAGCCCAGTTCCAAGCCTGATGAAATATTGTTATCCACATAATTCATTTTGTGCAGCTTCAGCAAGGTATTTGGATTTGTGGCTGTTCCCATTTGAGGGTGAAATTGAATTGAAAATTCATGTGGGAGCCACGTGGATGAGGCAAGTCAGAGAATCAGGAAAGTGTCAATTAAATTCCCCCTCCAGCCTGAAATAAAAGCCCAATGCAAAGGCCTTGGAGAGAGTCCCCAGTGCTGTATCAGTTGAAGAAAACAGAAATAACTCAAGCCAGAGGTGAATACAAGCTTCTATCAAGACATGATAATAAAATCTAAATCCATTTTATTAATAGTGTGAATGTTGATTGCTGTGCACAGTAATGGGAGGCAGCACAGCAATTTATGGGTTTTCCTTTGATAACATGTATTTATTAAGGATGTTATTGATTAAACTTAAATTAGCAACCTGCTGATTAACTCATCCCTCATCTTCTCATTTCTGTTGGAGCAAAGGCCCTGGAAGCAGTGTGGGTTGCTTTGTATCATTTCTGACTCTGATTTCCAACATATCTGGATTTTTGTACATTTTCAGAAGCTTTGGCTCTGTTTGTGCAAGCACCCAAGTCCACAGACTCTTTCTGGAATGTGCTATTCCATATAGTCCTTACACAAGTGCACCTTTCAAAACACACTTGGAGCACACTGGAAGCTGCTGGGAATAATTAGGAAACCCAAATGAATCCCTGGAGCTGTTCTGCCTATAAATGAGAGTGAAACAGGCACATCAAATCTCAAGTTGCTCACCTGTTCCAGAGGAGTTATTTCATCCTCATTTCAGTACTACCTGTAGCAAAACTGAGTAAGAAAGTATCTACAGAAACAATTCAGGATATAACTAAGACACAAATCTTGGAAACATCAGATTAAATGAGGAAGACAAGGTGAGGATCAGGTTTATAGCAAAGTTTCAATATAAGGGCTGGATTTGTTCTCAGCATTTACTGAGCCATAAAGGATGTCCCACAGTGGGATAGAGCTGGTGATGCCCCATCCCTGGAAGTGTCCAAGGCCAGGCTGGATGGGGCTTGGAGCAACCTGGGATAGTGGCAGAGGAGTGGAACAAGGTGACCTGTGAGGTCACTTCCAACCCAAACCATTCTGGGATTCTGTGAAATGACCGAGACCATCCATCCCCTCCCAAATACTTTGACAGAGACAGAGGAAGGATGAAGCATGTCAGGCACCAGAGCAATCATGTTCAGGGTTATTCTAACTTTCAGTCAGGAAAGTAGATCTGGAAGCCTAAAAATAGCTTCAAATCACATTCCCTCCCTCTGTAATCCCTGGGCTATTCCTCTGAGAGCCACACCTCAAGGTCAGAAATGGCATTTCTCACCAATTGACCTGGGAACTGCAGGACAGCTGGGCTGCCATCCCACCTGGAAACAAAAATACTTCAAAGTCAGCCACTCTTGCATGAGATGCACAAATCCGAGGATAAGGCCAGCAGGAGCCAGATGGATGACAAAGTCTATTAAAAAGCTGCAGAACAGGGCGACTAAAAACTCCCTGGCAGATAATTTTTTTTTGTTGGCTAATTCTGACTAATCAAAACAGAAGTACCAGAAATATGTCAGAATTCACATCTTGTTTAAAAACTGCAAAGAGCTGTTTACTACAGCCATAACACAACATTTCAACACATCTGAAACAGAATGCTGCAATTTGCAACTCTGAAAATATAGTCTCAAGATTTTTACACTCAAGGATAATATCAACTAAAAAGGCAACACTGGGAAAAACATCACGGGGTTTGTGCATCTTCACTGGCCTGAAATAAAGCTTGAAGATAATTTATTTTTCAGGAGGCAAATGGAATCACTGCATGGGAAAACCATGCAAAATTATGGCTTTTCCCGTATTCTTAGAAGTCCAATTTCCATCCAGCACTTTTGAGGAACAGGTGGGAATGTAAACACACAAAGGAAATCCATGTAATGAACCAGACTACAATGTGTTGTTACAACTGTTCGTTCTGACCTGACTTGCATTAATTCCTTGAGCAAGCAAAGCATTTTTCATGGAATCATAGAATGGCTTGGGCTGGAATGGACCCTAAAGATCATCTAGTTCTAACCCCATGCCATGGGCAGGGATTGCCCATCCAACCTGGCCTTGGATGTAACCAATGTGCAAACTCACCGGACACAACTAAACCATTTCAGTGCCTTCAAATTATCTCCTGGTTGGACCCTCAACTTGGTTTGCTTTACAAAACCAGCTGTAGCCATTTCAATACAGCCTTCACCATACTACAACTACCACTTTGGAAGAAACCCTGCTGGAAAGGTAATGGTGATTGTACAGACAGCCCAGACTGTGGCTGGACAGGCTACAGAAAACTCTGCTGAGAGCTCTGACTGCACAATCATTCACCTCAAGGGCAAGACAAAGCCCACCTGGGGGCAGGTCAGGTGTTCCTGAAGCCTCTCACCTTCCCCAGCAGCATTAACCCATGTCCAGGGCTGTCCTGCTGAGGAAGGTGCACTCCACTGCAGGGCTCATGGAACTGTGCACCCCAGTTGGGTTGTTAAGCAAAGGGAACTCAGCACCAGCTCCTTCACCCTGGCACTCACATCTCATTTCCTTCTCCTCTGTATTCAGCACAGTTCGGATCTACTGCCCTCCCTCCCTCCCCTGCAGAGGTGGAGGCAGCACAGGCACGAGGGCTCGGCTCCCTCTTGTAGGACAAGTGGGGTATGTTCAGGTTCCCTGACATTTGGCTCCTGAAACGAAGAAGATAAAGGACGAGTATTGAGCGGTGCAAATAAGCTCAATACACTGGCTGGAAAAGGATAAATATGCTGGAGTTGAAGACTGAATCATACACAGAAAGAGTTTTGGTTGTAAAGAATAACCTAAACAGCATCAACCCAATATCAAAACTTGATATAAGCATCGAGCTTTCTGTCTCAGAAAGGACTAAAATCCTTGCATTAAAGGAACTTACATAATTTGGAGTTACATCCACATCCTCACCTATTTTTATCTCAAACTCACGGGCTTGTTCACAGGAAGGAACCTTGTGCAAAATTCTCATTTTGTTGCTTTAACTTGACAATAACCGATGGTTCCTCTCACCCTCCCAACACTCACAGAGTTAGATAATGTCTATCACATATCCTGGTTTGCAGCTTCTTTTCCCTTATTTTATTACAAACATCATGAATTCCAAACACTGAAGTGTTTTCCATCTTCAGATTAACTGTGTATCTGCACGATGCCTGCTCAGTTGTAAAACTCCAGCTTCTCATCCCCACAACCCTCAGTCATATAAATCCTGTAACATCATTTGGAGGTAAGTTAATTACAGACTTGAATTTTAAATGCCTGCTTCATGTTCTTATCTTTGGAGTCAATAATTCCTTCGGCCTGCAAATCATCTTGTCATTTAGCCAGGCTGGTGGATAGAAAAGCCACCGAGCCCCTGTTTTCTGTAAACCTTTTGCTGTTCACTGGGAGTGATTTAATACTTGAATATTTGTGTTAATTTGCACATTCTGACCTGCAGCAATGGAGATATTTGATCACTCCAGCAGTAGCTGCTTATGTAAAGAGTATTTTTTTGCTCTGGTTTAACATATGCTAATAATGATATCTATGCCAGCAATTCCCCAAGAGTTTTTAAGAGAAAGTCAGATTCATCATCATCTTTTCCACAACTGGGACATGCAGACATAGACACAGGACTTTTTCAACAGTATTTAGACTCAAACCAGGCCTCCAGGATCAGGAATGTATTTTTAAATTTTAATTCTCTCCACAAAGCATGCTGAATTTTGCAATAGGAGAATAAAGATGCAAACACAGTGCATTATCCATTTTTAAAGGACTTGGAAATGCAAATCTGTGCTGTACTGGGGGGAGAAAACTCACTGGTTCTCTCCATGACCATCCACAATTATTATCTGCCACAAGAAATCAAAAAAAGTCCATAAAATATTGCAAAAACTATGCATGGTAGAGCCCAAAGGAGGAGCAATTGAAATCAGTGGTCACCATAAACATTAAGACATAAAAAACCTATTCCCTCAAAGGGTCTGGGGACAAGAAGTCCTAAAATTCTATGGCTCTACATGTTGACTCTCCTTTTTCTCAGGATTCTGCCCTTGCATGCAGTTGGCATTTATTCTGTAAATACTGATTTTACAAAGTGAGAAGCTCTTTTGTTTTAAACCTTACATGCAGCACTTCCAGTTTCTCTCCAACCTTTAACACACTTCTACCCAACATGGGTAGCCCCAATAAAACCATTTTCCATGGGGGTGTACAGAAAGGAATTGGCCAACAGGAATATTTTCTCTTTCTGTAACTCACCACATGGCCATGACCAAGAGATGGAGGAAAAGCCAAACAGTCCCCAGCGAAATGTGGAGGTTGATATGGACTCAGGGTTACATAGAAGGCACAAGAAGTAACAAAGTCTTTTTGAAGGCTGCCAATAAAATAGATATGCAATTTATATATCTTTTCATATATAGATATATTTAAAAAAAAAAGACAACAAAGCTGAGGGAACACAGAGCACCACGGACAATAATATATCAAAAACTGACAGAAGGAAGATAGAAGTATCTGCCACAGAACAGTGTCATGGTTAAGGACCTTACCCACCCCTGCCACAGTGTCACGTTAGACATCCCCCTAAAAAACCTCACTTTGTCCACAAACTACAGATTTCCCTAACGCTCCCATCTGTAAATGTCTGTGCAGGTACAGAGGGGGAAGAGAAATGGAGCTGCTGTACCGACATCTCACTGAGAGATGTCTCAAACCCAGCAGATTTCACAAGAAAATTCCCTGGACAATTTAACATGGGAACTGTCTATTGTTTTCCATGTTATCACCTGCCTTAAATGATTCATATCTTCGATGTATTCTGATTCTTAAGGTCCTTTCCAACCCCAAGCCATTCTATGATTTTATATACCATAATACATATGAATTAGTTTTCTTCCTCACAAACAGTTTAACCACAGAGTTTCACAGGAATATGTTTGCCAGTAAAAGTAAACACAAGATTATCTCTGAAACCAACTTATTATTCTTGGGACGCAAAGAGAAAAGATTAATTTTGGCACAATACCTGATGGGTGCAGAGTTTTTGTGACTAAAATGACTTGTTTTTATACTATTCCTCCATCCTAATTATGAAGTGCCAAGAGACTGAAGTGAATTGCTGTGCTGTGATCAGCAGCATTGACCTTTTTGCCTTCTCAGTACTTCTGTTAAGTCAGTTAACCCAGAGAGCAAAATTAGAACACTGACACTGGAGTAAACACCAGGAAAGCAGTGAAAATGGTGGGAAATTGCCCTTCTCCCTCCTCTTTGCAGCACTACGAGCAGAGTCTCAGCTGAAACCTTAGTCTGCTAAATTAGGCAGAGGTTTGGAAAAGAATGTTCTGATTGTTAATCATGAAATGTGCTGTAATCTTCTGCGAGGCAGCTCTAACCTCCTCAATCAGCAGCATTTTCTTACTTAATTACATGATTTTAAGTACTTCTAAGGAGGTGCTGTCAGATTTATACTGGAGTTCTCTTAGACAGTCCCACTGTAGTCATGGTGATGATATATAGAAATGGACAAAATGCCAAGGACCATGGAAAATGTCAGAGTTATGGTACACCCACACTTGCTCCTTGCCTAGAATTTACTCGCTATTTTTCAGTGAGCTGCAAAGATTATCTTGCTCAGTATATTAATGTACCAAAATAGGATTAATATTAGATGTGTAATCTTACTGCTGAACACATACACTGGGGTAATTCTCACCTCTAAGAGTAACTCACAATGGTTTGGGAGACCCATGGCACAAGACACAGGTCAGAAAAGTGTGTGCAGGACATGGGTGGCTCTGGAAACCACCAGGATGTCATTCCCTCTGCAAACACAGCAGACCTGGGGAACCAGCCCTGCTTTGCAGAACCAAACCCCTTCCCTGCTGGCTCTTGGCTGTTCTGGCCTGGGAGCCAGGTCCCATTATCCCTAGTCCTGAAAGCTGCCTCCAGGCTACTAATTATTCCATCCTCAGATGTTATTACCTGTGTATTTATTACCAGGGGATGGAACATTAGTGGTGATGGAGAAAACAAATTCCAAATATTTGTTAATTTATCAGGCTCCCACCAAAGCTTCATTTTCTCTACTTATCCTGACTACCAGCATTCATTTTACAAGACCTTTACTATTGATGAGAAGTACACATTGATACCATTAAATTAATCATCTCCTTCAGTTCCTAACAGAAAGGCTCGGCATCATGGTCCATATTTGTTCCCCCAGGAGGTTGTTCAGATCAGCTCCTTGTGGAACACTCTGACTGCCATTTAGCCAAATTTCCTCCCAAAAAAGCCTCCTTAATTAAGCCCAAAACCCCTTATTTTTTTAAGATGAGGCTACATGACAGCAACCAGCAACAGAACCAAGCTCCTGATTTACAGTCACTAGCTCAGGTTAGAGTTAAATTTCCTTGGAAACTCCACAGTGAGTCCAAATGCTCTCTAAAGACAACAGGGTTCCTCCTGCCAGCTGTAGATCTCATCCTCAGCTGTTGCATTACCCAAGGTGAATAAATGGATGAAAAGCTGCCATCTTGGGCTTATTTCCTTTTCATTACCAGTTCCCACAAAGTTTGACTCCTATTTCTGTCGTTCACACCTGTAAAGGGAGGTTTGTGCTCCGACAGCATTCGAGAGCTCCCAGCCAGGGAGAGGCTCAGTGTGAACTGTGTGCTCCCTATTACAGGGATCTGGTTATGAGCACATCACTCCTCATCCTACACAAATACAGCTGAAATTCTTATCTTTATGGAGAAAAGAGGTCAGCACTGACTGCTGCATGCACAGGCAGCACACAGTACTACAGGCACAGCTCACCTGTTCAGAATCTTTATCGTCTGCAATCCATTCCAGATTGAAACATTGCCATCTTTACAGGGGTCATGTGGACAGGTTTTTCTTATGCTGTTCCAAACAGATTTTTGTTGTGTTTTCTGTCCTCATTTTGCAGCGAACAAAGGCACAGAACACCCTGAGGAAACATGAAACGGGAGGCAATCAGTTCTCAGATTCAAGGGGTAACTCTTTTGCGTTCTCAGAAAAAAATATGAGGATATAAATCAAGAACGGAGCCAGGAATTAGAAAAGGCCAAATCATCTGGAAAAAGAGACACTGCAGAAGCACAGGAGGAGTCACCAAGGTAAAGCAGCTGGAGATAACAATGTCCTATCCATCTACATCTATCTCTGTACGAGCTGCTCCGGAATAGAAATAACTACCTGTGCTCCAGACACAGAGTTCACAGGACATAATATGTGACACATTCCTGTAATGGACCTGGTGGGACAAGGGCCTGAAATCCCATTTCATGGCTGGAGCATGGCTCTTGGGCCCGATGTCTCTCTCCTTCATCCTGCTGATTGCTGATAAGTATTTGTTTATTACAACTATCTTGTCAGTCACAAAGGCCATCACGGCGAGTTAATAATGTACCATCGTGCTGGATCGATATCTCCACAGATTCTCCTGTCCCTGATACAGGAAAGTTATTAGAAAGATTAGACTGTTGGGCTCAGTTCATTCATTGTGGCAGTGCAGGCGGATCCACAGGCTCACTCCAGGGACAATCAGGTCTGTCAGGAACAGACACCGTGAGAAAGTGCCTGAGAGTGGGATTATGGCACAAATGAAAGATGAGAGGCTTTTTTCCTGTGGGTACAGGATTAACAGTTCAATCCAAGCAACAATTACAAAGGTTACCATTAATGTCCAGATTGATGCATAAACTCAATTTTCACTACAAAAGTACTTGTGGGAGTCATGGCTAAACTCTTGTTTCTGTGTGCCCATGAATTAGAGCTGATGTGACCAACTAAGATGCTTCAGCTCCAGCACCTGATATATTGGGGAACATTAAAGTCTGGAGTTCTGTACTTATTCCCATATCAACTCAAAATAACAACATGCTAATTATTATTCTTATATATTATTCGTATTTTTCTGTCTCCTGATATGCCTTGGTTGGTGCTGGTGGATGGAGGAAGCCCCTGCCAGCACCAATCCTCTTTCACATTGCAGTGACACTGTGGGATCAGCAGGACAGCAACGTTGCTTTTCTCATAAGAAAGTTTTACATAAGAAAAGTGAGATACCATTAGCATACATTATACCCTCCCTCAAACATTTACCAACAAGACTGTAAATGCCATAGCCCTGTCTCCAGTGTCCAGACACATCTCCTCAGCATTATCCATGTGGGACCTTTACCTCCTGTGACATCACTGGGTTTCAATAATGAAGATCTCTGAGGGTTTTCCTGCCTCAGATGCTGCACCCGCTCCTTCAGTGAAGTCCTCACTGCACAGCATTTCCTCAGTAATAATCCTAATTTTCCAACAGCCACAACACACTGTTGTGTGTCGGGTTCACCCCCAGCCATCAGAATTTTCAGAGCATCATGAGGTTTTTAAAATTAAGAGCAATTCCCCTGAAGAAACTTTGGCAAATAAAAAGGTTGAAGAGTCACCGTGACACAGAATTTAGTCAGGGCACCTCAGAAATTATTCACTCCATCTACAGTTCGACTTCTCAGTTAGTAGATTCCTGTATTTAATTTTCCATAAGGAAACAACTTGTCTTTACAACTGACAAAATCCTAATTAGGTGTCCCAGGTAAAATTAGAAATAAAAGGTCACTGTGAAACAAAAAAAAATGAAGTTTACTTCTTTGTTCCTCTGTAATGTATTAGAATATCATTAGAGAATGTATTTATAATTTGATGGTTTTAATCTTAGAACAGCCTTAGGACTTTCAAATTTTATCTCTGCTACTTTTCCTAGAGGCCTTTTTGGAATCCTAGAGATCTTTTTACAAGGGAATTCTTTCATCAGAGAGAACAAATTCTTATTTATCCAAATCAGCTCCTTAAATAAGCATGAATTAGCTTTTCCTCTCTCATCTATGTAAGACTAAGATCCATTTGTGATCACAATACTTCAACATCTGTCCTCTAGGGAGAGAAAAGACATCATTTCTCTGGACAAATAGTCTTAAAAAAAAATCAAGTTATTTTCTACATCAAGAAGAATAAATTCTTTTTACATACTAATAGTGAAAATAATTCCCAATTTTCCGATATTTTTACCTATTGAAATTGTGCTTGACTAAAATAGAAATCAGATTTCTGTGGGTGGGGAGACGGAATTGAGAAAATGTTTTAAAACAAAATGAAAACAAATCCTGGAAGATAAAATGCAGCCACATTCCCGAAATCTGCCACAGATTCTCTTATTCTATAAAATATCATTAAGTTAAAAAGCAAGCCTGATAAAACAACTCTTTAAAATTTCATTTTAAGTAAATTAACTATGCAGTGGGTTTAGTGTATGAACATTAGCTCAGCTCACACCACCACAGGAAAGATTCTTCTAGAGGAAAATATTTGAAACACCCTCAAATTTAAATATTAGAAGAACTTAGTAATAAAGAAAAAAACTGCAACTGCTGCTGTAAAGTCAAAAATAATTTAAAATGTTCTGTTTAATCATTCAGAAATCTAAAATAAACCCAGGACTAATGACCTTTCAGCCACCAGTCTACAAACTCCTGCTGGAAATATTTCTGTTGAGCTCATTTTTTCAGCAGGAACAGAAAAGAAACTGATAGTCTGGATGGAGAATTCTCCAACTAAATTACAGCTTTGCAGTGCTTCCTATTCAATAGGCCACAATAAGTTAATGATGTGGGATCAATATTCTGTTAAATTATCTTATTTAAGAGATTATGATGCAAGATCCACTCTAAGTGGTCTGTTACCTTCTTCTGCTTCTGGAAACTAAGCTCTGCTTGACAGGAACCAAACCAGCCCAGACTAGAGAGACTTTAATGCAAAGGACTGTGCAAAAATAATCTGTAACATTAAATGCTCATTAAGTTAACAGAAACATCAGTTCCTGCAGCCACACTGATCTGTCTTGGATGGTTGAGCTTTTCTCCTGCCATATCCTCTTGTTGCATCTCTCTGATAATCCATCAGCTCAGTTTTCAACCCTTTCCAGTTATGATGAAGGTTTTTTTCTGCAGGAATATGAAAGGAGTTTTAAATAATGTGAAGTGGTTACTTAAACAAACAAAGAAAAAAACCCAACCAACATCCCCAAAACATAGGCCCACTGCATAAAAAAGTTCTGTGGGAGAAGAGAGCACAAGTCATGTTTGGTGTTTTGTTGATCTCACATGATTGACACTCCACAATGCACATTAACAATTCTGCCTGAGAAAAATAAGGAGAAACTTCATTCATTCAGGAGGGAACTCGAATCATAAATTCACTGCTGGTGTCTCACAAACCTTGCTGAGAGCTGACAGCAAGGTCTGCTCCATATTTCTTGCCTTGCGTCCTCCTCACATTACTTGTTCCCACCTTACTGACACCATTCCCTGTTCTCTGCAGACATAGAGCATAACAAAATTCCATGCAAAAGGGGGTACAAACCACCCTCCCTGCAGCACAGATCCCAGTTCTCTCTCCAGTGCTGTCTCTATCATGAAGATTCTAATGTGCCACCACCAGGAAGGTGATGGTTTTGCCCTGACCTTTGAAACAGCAGAGAATTGGGCAAGTGGGAAATACTGGGAGCTTCTGCAGGAAAATGCTTATGGGTTTAGAGCACGGGAAGCAAGCAAAGAAAACACTTTCATATGGTGCAGAAGGTCAGGAAGTTTTTAGAGCTCTTCACTACTAAGAGAATTCTTTCACACCTCACCCTGCTCTGTCAGTGCCCCCACATCCACGGGATGCTTTCTGATGCCATGGGAGAGCAGAGCTCTGCCACTCCCCCTTCCCTCTGCCCCTGAGTGTCTCCATGGCCTGAGCCAGGCAAACATCCTGCATTTCAGGTGTACTGACTGTGTTCACTCCAGCAGGAAGCACACAGGGCCCTAAACCTGCACCTGTGCACAGATCAGGGCTTAACCTGGGCAGTTCTTCTCTTTTTGGGTATATGCTTATTGTTTTAAAGTCTGTAAATAACCTGAAGGTTAATGCAGGAATCGCTGAATAGGAAACTGTCTGCTTACCCAGAAAAAATGGGAGCAATTTGCCAGCACCATCATTCATTCCCATGGTGGAAAGAGCATATTCCTTGGGAGGCAATAAAAATCCCACAAAACCCCACCATCTCAGCAGCTTTGCTCCAAGATTGTCAATTTATGAGCAATAAAGTGTCACCCATACTTAAGCAAAAGGTTTTAGGTCCATGCATACCAGACTGCAAGATTTTGGGGCCAAGGGTGACCATTTTACTGTCTGTACAATGTTGGGAACAGAGAAACTCCCACTTGTGTCAGCCTGTTGGTCAACTCAGATTGATCATATAGAGGGAAAGAGCAGCCAAGCTGCCAAATGTTAAATCCCATTTAATAATCTGCTTGTTTCCATAAAATACTTGTCTTCTCTTTTGAGGGTACTTTTATCCACTTTCAGGGATGTTCATGTGAGGACAAGCAACTGCATGGATGGAAGTCCAAGCCACGTCAAGACTTTCCACTCTAATTCTGGGTCCCCACAGAGGTGGCAACTCTCGCAGCAGGGCAACATGGAGCACGTTAATGCAGTGAGACTGTTAGAAAGGAATAGCTTCTATATAAATCAAGCAAATGTGCATGCAAAAATGTCAATACATTCAGCAGAGAATCTCAGAATGGTTGGAAGGGACACCTATTCAGTGCCACCCTGCCATGGGCAGGGACACCTCCCACCAGCCCTGTCCAACCTGGCCTTGGACACTTCCAGGGCTGGGGCAGCCACAGCTTCTCTGGGCACCTGTTCCAGGGCCTGCCCACCCTTGTAGTGAAGAATTTCTTCCTGATATCTAAAGTAAACCTACACTTTTCAGTTTAAAGCCATAAGTGAATCTTACAAACGAGATTATCTTCTGCATAAATCCAGCACGTGTGCATGCAAAAATGTCAGCACATTAAGGAAAAATAAAATAAAAGAAAAAAACTTCCCTCTCTGCACATGAAGTTGGAAATTACAACCTATCAAGTCTAACTTTGCCTGGTTCATGAGTTCCAGCTTTCCTCCCATGCTCATGTGGAAGCTGTGCCAGGGGACTTGTGTTCTGTGAATGTGAGTTTACGCAATGCTCCAGCTGGAGGGAAGAAACAAATCAGTTTAGCATTTTTATATTTTTAAATCTCTTGCCTGCTGATGTTCTCTTCCCTCTCTGCTCGTTTCATATTAAAGCTTCACTGTTGTTCAGCTCCTGCTTTTATTTGTTAATATTACAGTAATCTGATTACAAAGCAGGAAAAACTAGCATGCAATTGGGGTGGCTAATCACCCAGCCTGGATGCCAGCCTGGAACGCTGGAATACCTGGGAAAAGGCGGTTTGGGGCCGATCTGGAGACAGCTGATGTCAGTGGAGAGAGAGCAGTGTGGGGGAAGCCACAGTGAGCAAGCAGAACCCTTGTCACTAAATATTCATTACGTGAATTAGGTGTGTTTGAGTCACTTGCCAGCAACAAAGGGTTAAGTTCAGCAACAAAATTGTTTGCTCTTCCCTTAGCTAAGCTACCAAGTCCCACTGGGCCTGGATAAGGAGACAGTTTCTCAGCTGGTGTAAATCAATTCCCTTTGCAATTCCAAAGTCCCAGCTGGATTTTCACCAGCAGGGAGGTGGAGTTTGGCTCAGTTTTAAGTGGGTCAGAAGAAGCTGATGTGCTTCCCCACCTCTGACCACAACTGAGCATCTGCTGGACATGCAAGAGACAAAAAGGCTCCACCTCCCAGAGACAGGGCACCCACCGTGGGACAGGAGCACAGCTGGGACACACCTCAGCACCAAAGCTGGGTGGGCCAGTGTGCCTTGCACAAGCTTTAGCAGATAAACATCTGGAAGGCTGAGAAGGAACATCACAGCTGGGAAAGCTTCACGCTGTTTCATGGATCTGGATTTATTTGCCCAGGAGTGCACAGGGAGCTGATGGGTGGCCCCAAATCAGGGCTTGTTTCAGTACAGCATTGAGAAATTAGCTGAGAAACCCACGCAGTCCCACTACATGGCTTAGCACACCCTTCTCTTTGTGCCTCAGCTCTCCCAGCCACGAGATGGAAACAGTCACATCCCAGCTTTTCATTCACTATCCCTTTTTGCTATTTAGATGGCATTTTCCTTGGGACAGGACACCTTGGGTGTGTAGAGCACACAGGAGGGGTGAGAACACAAATCTAATGTGGCAAAATAGAAAACAAAATGTACCAGGAAGTCCCATAGATTGATCTCACCTTTTTCCTAAACCTTTACCTCTCTGTGTGTTAAAAATGAGGAGCCAGAGGATACTGAAAAACTGCAGAAAGTACAAGTAAAAATCCAAGAAATCTTAATTGCTCTGCTGTTCAGTTTTTCATAAACAGATGCAATGATCTCTCTTCCATCATCTATTGATTGATAGCAGCCAAAGCAGATGTGATTTGGTTTGTAAATATTTCTGGTAGAACTGACAGAGCTACAGAAATAATGAGCTTTGCAGTGAAGCAAAGCAGGTCACTCCTGCCTTTAAGATGATCAAGAATTTCGAGCCATTTAAACGCTGACACATGAAAAGATGATGCACTTGAGACCTGCACAGAAGCCAAGTCCTTCAGAGATTTTCTGTAGAAGTTTTGTATTACTGGAGCTAATCACCAAAGAACCAAAAGCATTGGGGAGGCCACAGGATTTAGAAACATCTACGAACAAAGTTGCAGGTGATTTCGTGGGATGTGCTACAAGCTTTGAAGTGGTTCAGACCATTTGGAATTTTATTACCAGAAATATTAAATATACCATTTTAAAACCCGTTTTAAAACAAGATCTATAGTGGCTGGATGCTCCCAAATAACGTTTCTATTAATAAAAACTTCTGATATTGTGTGCTCAAGAAAACTATAAAGAATTTTTAGAACCTGTGGAAGAAAGAAATACAGAAGCAAAGTCTCTTTTTTGCCTAAAGATAATCCTTAGAAAAAAAAATCACAGAAAGTAAGAGCATAAAGAGGGAGCTACATTTAGAGAATGAGCATGCAGCTCCCTTCCTTCTTTAGTTCATCTCACTTTTTTTTCCTCCCTCAGCACTTTTTCTTTTTAATTATTTTTTAAATTAACTGCTTACACATCATTCTCCAGCCACCTCTGGTTCCTGGGCAGTAACAGTGAGCAGTAACATGGCATGGGTATCACCACATTTATTCTTCTGTTTGCCTCAGATTCCCCTCATTTCACATCTCTTACAGATTCAGGCATCTTTGGAAGACAGATAAGAAGCTGCCTACAGACAGGACAGGTTGGGTAGTGCCAAGCAAGAGGTTCAACCTATCCAACAAAAGAAAAGGCAAACACAACCCCAAGCCACCGATGGAAGATGTTTGCTCAATCAAAATTCTTCTCATCATGTGCAAACTGTAGCACACTTCTCTGTCTGGTGGTACTCACTTCCACACACACACTAATAAACACCAGGAGGCTGGATTGTGGATTTTTTTAAGGAGTTAGTGGGAAGAGGTAAGGAATTAGTTTCCATTCCAAATTTCAATAGCAGGTATATCTCAATCAACTTAGCAAGTAGGCATCCCACATCCAACCTAAGGACTTGCACATACCCACCAGGAGTGTGTTTGGATTCTCACTGGTTTCAGGGCTGAATAGATGGATGCCCAAATTTCACCTGGATTCTGTATTTACATGACCCTTGCAAAGTCAGTTCCTTCTTTCATCCCCCCAAAACACACAGTACATTGCAATGGAGAAGCAGATCACCTTTCAGTTGGCAAAGATGCATCTTGCAGGGACAGGAATATGTGCCAGCTCTACAGACCAAAACACCACCATATTCCATATATCTGCTGCATCTAACTGGGGGCTGTTTCACACCAGCAGCCCCTTCCCAGCCACCCCTCTCATTCATGCAAAGGGCAGCCCTTCTAGCCTCTCACTGAGTCAGGGCTCTGTGCTCTTCACTACCTCATTTTCTTTGTGTTTCTAAGCAATTCCTTGTTGTCAATCAGTATGTTTGTTCTGCAGCTAAACTTTACTTTCTCATGCCTGGTTCAGGCTCTGTTTGATCTCTCAGCATGATTTCCACAGTCCACTTGGGCATCTCATTCCCACTGCTTCCCAAGCATTTGCATTCTGGCTGCCTTCCCTGGCACCTCCCCGAGCTCCTCTCCCTGCCTCTATCTATTGGACCCAATTCCTACAAAGAACAGAACACAGGGCCACTATTTGTGTTAGCCTAAAAAGCAATTCCTTCTGCACCCACAGCCTTCACATCCCAACAGCAGGCAATCTACAGCTTTCTAAAGCCCTGAGACAGATAGCAAAACCTTAGTTTAACAAAAAAACCCTCCAAGAGACATGCTTAAAAACGCCCCAAATGCAGCACTAATCTCCATGGGCGCACAGGGACGATTTAACTTCCATCTCCTCGCCCGTCTCAGCGACTGTATTTTGAATACAGGACAGGTGCATAAAAGGCAGCTCCACCATGGACTTATTAATCTATTTTGTAAAAGAAAAAGCATCTAGAAAATAGTCCTGCAGGAAGAGATTAGAGAGCAAAGCCCAGGCTGGTCGGGGAAGCGCCGCAGCCGGGGGTGATACATTGTCTGCTGCAGCTCTATCTGCAGAAGGATCTCCCAGAAAATGCTGTGCTCTGCACTGCTCACCACTGTACATCCTGGTAATTTAAGACACTTTTCCAAGCAGGGGCCATCATTTTTGTCCTAGAGAACAATTTATAAATAAAGCTGATGTTTGTCAAACCCGCGACTCCCGGTACAAAACTTGCAACTGTGGTTGTCTTCCATTAAACACTCACTGCTGAATAAAACTTCACTGTGGATTTGAAAGGCAGTTCTATAAATGTCAAAGTAATGGAATGTAGGGTAGGATTCAATTCACTGAGAGATGCTCAGGTTCAGGTGGGTTGTTGGCTGTGCAATCCCCTCCCCTCCTGCCAAGCACAATGTCAGCGATTTGCTCTCTATGAGAAAGAGCCCATATATTTGTACTGCTATTTATTATTAAGTATTTCTGAACAGTAGTTTTTCAAAAAGGTCCTAAATTGTTCCCCATGACTTTATTTTCTTTCCTCCATTAAAATTTCATCTTATTATCAGAAAATTACTTTTCCCCCCCTCTAATAACTCTTACATGACAGACAGCCAATTTTAATGACACCAGATCTTTGCAGCACATACTGGGGACAAGGAGGGGGAAAAAAATGACTACGAGGCAAACTGTGCATTATGGAATCAATATGACATGTTGTATGCAACCATTTTTTTTTCCTGAAGACAAGCCCTCCCATCCATTTTATTCTGCAAAAGAAGAAATCTGCAGTGGGACTGACTGAATAATCACAACCTTAATTACCATGAGCAAATACAACGAGGGGAACTGTGATGCACTAAGAAAATCCTCTAAAATACTAACGCATTTTCTTGTTTTAAATTTAGTGAGGCATTTACAGGAGAAGTCAAGAGGTTACAAGAATTACGAAGGACCTTCAGAGTCACAGCAGCTCTGGCACAGCTGTAACCTGCCTTTCCTTCCCTCGGTCTCGTGTTGAGATTTGAACATGGCAATTGAGCAAACTGGGTGAGAGCTGGGAGCTGCTACACGTGCATGAGTTTGGTAAGGAGGGACCCAAAGGCTCCCCCAGCCTCATTTGTATGATCACCACCACCAGCAGCCCCTGTGTCCTACTGAGGGAAACAAGGTTCAGGCAGATGTTTCCTCTTTCAGAGCAGACAAATCACTGCATTAGTTTCCTCTCTACTTCATCTTCAACAAGGACAAATAAATGATTGGCATCTGTCAGATAACAGCCAAGATGATTCATCCTGAACATAACACTCATTCTCCAATAACAGGAAATATCCAGGTTCATTTGGTGCAAAGTAAATCCTCCTGCTAGAAGAAAAATGACCCCTGAAGGATATGTACCATGAACCTTTCACATTGCTCCAGCTTCCAAGGAGCTGCAGAGAGATGTGAGGTGCTGTCACTGTGCCACTGCCCTGTCACCAGGGCTGGAAGCCACATCTGTGACTTGCTGTGAGGTGTTGCCACTGTGCATAATGACATGGGTGCCACCAAACTGAGGATTTGAGTCTGATTTGGAGACATCATCTACCACACCTGGCACAGAGGTCAAACTCTTCTTTCATGTTCAACAAATCACAGAATCATCTGGGTTTGACAAGGCCTCTAAAATCAAGTCCAACCATAATCCAGCACTGCCAAGGCCACCACTAAACCATGTCTAATACATTCCTACATCTTAAGCTACTGTTTGCATTGCCTTGAGGGACCCTCATTGCTCTGTATTGTCCCCCCAAACCAAAGGGCTCTCTGGAGAGCCTTGGGGGCTGCAGCCACCTTGGCCAGCAGTGCAGCACAACAGGACTCCATCCGAGTGACACAGCTGGTGGCACAGTCTGCCCAAGCACCCACTCAGTACCTGTTTCTAGTGAAATTCCACAGCCCAAATGCCTGCCAACAGTTCAAGTTCTTCTGGCTTTTTGTCAAGGAATACAGAGCTTTGCACTCAGAGACAGCTGTGCAATGTAAATCAAAGCATGGGGACTATCCAAAGATTTTCACAAGGGCATTCCTGGTCCCTCTTGGATAGGTCAAAACTTGAACAGCCAAAAAATACCCCTTGCACAGCTGATGGAACACTGCTTGGGTTTCAGGAGTGATTCCCAGTGTTGTTAGACAGCCAGGCTCCTCATCCACTGCAAAGGTCTGAACTGGGAGCTGCAGAATAAAATCCAGTAAATCAATAGGCAACCACAGGCAGGGAGCAGAGTGCTAAATCACAGCAATGCTAATTTAGATCTAATTAGGAATGTCAGGGAGCTGTGTCCTCAACACTGGCCAATTCAGCCCTGTCTGGATGGAAGCACTTCCAACACATGTGGAGAAGCTGATGTTCAGGAAGAAATGAAAGAGATTAAAGATCAAAACGAGGGCACCTGTGAAATTTGGCTGCTCCTGTGCACAGAGAGCTGGTACACCAAAGCTGCCCAGACAAATCCCACTTCTGAGACACAAGTCTGTGTTCCATCCCCTGCTCCAGCTCCAGACCCGGGCCCTTCTGCTGTTCCTAGAGGGAAATCTGAGTTGAAACCCAGGCTGGGGATACTTTTCACCTCTCAGTAAAGCTAATTTGCTTTTTTAATACATGTTCTCATGAAGAACCTTATGCATAGAAGTCCCTAAAGGCAAAAAACAACCAACACTTCCCTCCCTTCCCGTGTAGCTGTTTTGCTGTGAGTGCAACTCAATGTCTGCTAATGACACATTGAGTCAGTCTCAGGGGTGAAGTTACCTGAGAAGCAGGGAAATGTTAGGCTCAAATGAACACCTCCACAGCTGCCTGAAACTTGGATAAAACAGACTGGATAAAATGTTTCTGCATCCCAGTGCTGTGCAAAGCACAGGACAGAGCCTCACTCTGTGCCTGGGTTTCCATGAAGGAGGAAGATTCACCTTCAGTACCAGGGGAACAGGGTGGGAGTGATGCTGCTGACAGCAGCTGTAGAACAGAAACACCACAATCACCCCTGTTTTCCCCATCTCTCAAGTTTCTGCATATTTTTTTGTAAGCTGGAGCATATATTTTATCCAGAAGGAAGGTCTTTCGAAACAACTTCTGAACTACGGGGTTTTAGTTCTTCCTAATCCAGAAGGAAATAATTGAATTCAAAGGATCTCTAATGGCCTGTGGAGGCTTGGCTGGCAAAAAGTGCTGCCACGACTTCCTTTAAAAGAAACCCAGGTTTGTTAGTTTGGTGAACACAACTAAAATGCACAGCAGTCCCTCTCTAATAGCACGTAAGAGACTTCAGTGGGATTGTTTGACTGTGAACTCTGCATTTTCTTAAAATCCTCCCTCCATTCACATCATTAAAATGTTTTTAGAAACTCTGAATAAACAACACAGAGGGCTTTTCTATTGCATGTAACTGAAATACAGGAAACCCCAAGAAAATAGCTAAACTTCAACAGGAAAAGCATCTCCAGATTTCCATAACAGATGATGCAGATAATAGAGGCATTTATAAGCCTTTTTTTCATCTAAGGCTGGAGAAATGGTGGCAGCACCTTGTTTATGGGGCTGATGAATCAGATGGAGCACTTCCCTGCTTTTGTGTCTCTGCTAATTGCCCTTTAATGGAAACTACTTACTTTATTGGTGTAAAAAAAAAAATTGCCTTGAAGTATGTTTTCTAGGCAAAAAGCCCAGTGCTTTAATTAATACCTAGAAATGATCACTGATTAATGATACCAGTTTGGGGCTGTTGCACAAAAGGTTTTTTGCTCAACTTCTCCCAAAAATCAAGAAGATTAATGATGGTATCATTGGTACAGAAAGCTCCACCCCTGAAAACACTTTGTGATGGAGAACACACACAACATCTAAAAACTGCAGTGAGGATTGTGAAGGAGAGGGGATAGCACCAGAGTGCCTTCAGGAGGAACAGCCTCATTACTGCTAGGAGTCTTTCCCATAGACTTGGAGAAGATCACATTTTCCCCTCCATCTTCTACTAGCTGTATTTTCCCAGAAAATGTCTTTTTTTAATGTCCCCTCCATAGAGAAGGCTGGATATATTTTAAGTCTCAAATTCCTGATTCATGGTAGTCAATACACTTGTTTCTTGAAGGGTGGAAGGAAGCTAATAAAATGAAAATCTACATTAAACACCAATTTGTTTCTATGGTTTAATCCTGTAGGAAGTCACAAACTGTCAAACCCTTCAGGTATATCAGAATCCACTTTGTAGAGCATAATTCATTATCTGATTACAAAATTTATGCAAAACCCAGGTTTTGGGCAAATCAGGTGATAATTACTTGTCCATGGAGATGTTGTCACCACATTCATTATATAATTCTTACTATACCTGTTTGTCACACATCAATACAAGAGGAGTCACAGAATCCTTGAATGAAAGGGGTTGGAAGGGATCTTAAAGATCCTCAGCTCCATCCCCTGCCATGGATGGGGAGACCTTCCACAAGAAACCAGCTTGTTCCAAGCCCTGTCCAGCCTGACCTCGTGTGGAATCATTCTGAAAACCATCTCCTCTGCCAAAAGCCCTGGGAGCAGGTGGGTGCCAGGAGGAGCATCTCAGGCAGGGAGGGCAATGGGGCCAGGCTGCCTCCCCCCTGCTCTGGGCACACACACAGCACAGCACCCTGGCTGCTGGCACAGCCTGTGTGCCCAATGCTGAGCTGTCCCACAGCCAGAGATGAGCCCCAGAAGCCTGGAAGGCAGTTTTCCAAGCACATGCAGCTGGGTTGCACCAGGGGAGCCTGTACCAAACACAGCTGTGCTCTCCCCATGCCACCAGTTCCAATCCCAGCCAGGGGAACTCTGCCATTTCACATGATGGTGAGATTTGAAGTGCTCCAGTGTCCTGGAGCTACCATAAAAGCTTATTCAATTATTAATAACCTAAATTAAAACATGCAGGAGCAACTACGGTGCCTTTGGGTGCTGGGGCCAGAGGCATCTGCAGCCTTTGCAGCCTCCCCTCATGCCCAGGCTGTCTGGATGCTGCAATCCCTGTCCAGGCAAAGCTCCTGCTGGATAAAAAGCATTTTGCTTAGTGAGGACAAAGGTGCAGCACACACTGCCCCAGCATCGGTGCCTCTTCCAGCCAAACAGCTCCCTCCCAATTTTCCACCCCTTTGCTGACACATGAGGCTTTATTCAGGAGCTGAATACATTCAGCAGTGTTATTTGCCAATGTTGTTGCTCAGTCCAATACTTTTTTTTGCTTTATTGTTCCATGAAAGTACTGTTCATTTCCAACGTGAGCACACAAGGAGAACGGAAAACACTGTTGCTATGTGGTAGGAAGATGTAGGCTGGAGAGAACATCTAACTCATAATTTAATTAATAATACATATTAATAATGAGACCTGTGCCCTCTCTCTAGCCCCACTGAGCTCTCTGAGACAAGGAGAGGGTTGTACAATAAACCCAGGACCTTCTGCCTTCAGCCTCCCAGCCCTGACACATTCTTCTCATCAGAGCCACAACCGTATGGTGCACAGGGAAGGATCTCCACATTAAATCTCTGGATATCAGTCATCAGTTGTAGAAAAACATTCTCTGATAGCACCTGCAGTTTTCCTGATAGCTGGAGCAGTTTGCCTGCCAAAAGCACACATGGCAGCTGCTCCACCAGAAGGAGAACAATATCAGATAAGGCACTTCTGTAATGTCATTTAGACAAACAAGTGTAAAGAATAAATGTAAAATATTATCAGTTCTTGTTCTTTGTTTGCCTTGAAAAATTAAGAAGGGCCAGGGTGAGTATAACTGAAATCAAAGCAGCCCTGAAGGACTTCTCTGCAATTAGCAGCTCTATCTGCAAATGAGGCCAGTATAGAGACATTTATGCCACAGAGGATTGTTCGTTGTTATGACTCATGACACTTGTCCAAGGGAGATAAGCAACACCAAATGACTTCTGTGCCAGAATAAATAGGAGCATTACAGGGACTTTGAGGGCCCACTGTGCCAGAAAGCAATTGGAAACACAGCAGACAGGACAGTATCAGCAATATGTACGACACAGGCTACATTTTCCTCTGTGCAAAACGCCACCAGCTCCGTGGCTCTCTCCACAATGTATTACTGCACCTTACAAATTTTCAAGAATTAGCAGTTTCAGTAGCTGCCTTTTAGTTCTTATCTACATTTTCATCCTTCTGCAAACCCTGTGAGCAGTTTGTAACCCCTCACCAGAAGAGAGAGGAGTGAGATCTGCCTGCTTTTCTGCACAGTGGTCTCGCACTGCCACATCCGAGGAGCGTATCCAGATACTTGGATTATCCTGCTCTTGGAAGGTGTAGCAGTTCTTAGATGGAAAAATAACTGTGAATGCTTCCCTTTCATGCTGCAAAAAGACAGCAACAGATGGCAGAGCGAGGAGGGCAATAACAAATCAGTCCTTTGGCCTTCCTGCAGTTCCTTCCTCCTCTGAGACAGTCTCACAAGCTCCATGTAATGAATGAATAGCAGGGTGCTATCACCATCCTTCTGTTTCCCCCTTTTCTCAGCTACTTGTTACACTGCAAAGAGATCCTGCACCTGGAACCACAGACATCCCAGCATCTTTTTATCCTCAACACATCTTGGAGCATTGATGTTTGTACTGTAGCTTTTCAGAAATGTATTTTCCTCGAGAAAGAAGAGCTGCAAGCCAATATTCACACGTAAGGACTTCCTTAGCTCAAAACCTCCTCAGAATATGGAACTTTCTCTACCCCACTGAGAACAGAGAACCTGCATTTGGGCTGGGCAAGGCACCCATCCTGGTTTGGATGCTGAGACTGGGAGGTTCAATTACCCAGGACACAAGCCAGGTAAGCAGGTGCTTCCAGCTACCTCACAATAAAGATTTTGGGAGCTGTTTCCTACTCTCACTAAAGTGCAACAACACATCTGTACTCTGAGGTTCGACTTTATAGTTATTCACACGGTTTTAAAGTTTTCCTCATAAGAGCATTAGTTCCCCATTGGGATATCTCATCAAAAAACATGAATACTTGAAGATAAATGCTGTGAATAAATAACATCACCATTTTCTTAGGCACCAGCATGATAATACTAACATGGAAAGCTGTAAACAGCTACCAATTTTGTTCATTTAAGTTTTTTCTTCTTGGAAAAAATTATAATAAAAAATAAAAAAGGATATTTTGGACCCTCTCTCTTCAGTTTCACTGCAATAACAATGAAAATATGCATAGCCCTTTTTCTCCCACTGCCACTCCATGCCTCAGTGAGCACAATAATAAAATGTGTTGCATGAGAAATCGATGTCAACATTTTAGCTTTGGACTCTAACTTATTTGATCCAAACTTTGAACAACTTGGCTTAGATCCTACGAATCTGCTGAGCAACTCCAAATCCCTCAGAAAACAACACGTGTAGGCCGGGTACCACCTCGACAGCAGATGCTCTCAGTGAAAGGAAATGTCATAATGTTGGCTGGTGTCTCCAAACAGTTCTGTCCTCCCAGAAGTCTCACTTCCATGCAGTGACATCCTGCCAAGGAGCACAACTTTGCTCAAGTCTCCTTTTGTCTGCAAAGCAGCAGCTGCAAAGACAGAGCCCACAGCACATCCAGGAGGGATGTATATTTAGTTTCCTGTTCTTGGCATTGGGCTCGTTTTGCTGGTGGAAGCATTCATCAGGAGTGGGAGCATTCACAGGGCTTTACAATTGGTCTCTTTATAGCTGTACAGCTACTGCTGACAAAACATTTGGACATTCAATTACTTCTGGTGTAGTAGAACATGATTCCAAGTTAAGGGAGTTTGCTCTGGGCAAGGTGGGGAATATCATTATTTGCACAAATCCCTGCAACGATCTGATTACAGCTGGGGCTGGTGTGGTGTTATCGTTTGGTTAAGTCAAAGCTTCTGCTTTTTCATTTCTGCAATTGGTGGCTAAGTAGATTGGTTATGTATGAGATGAAAGCACGTAGGAGTATGCTAATGCTGATGTTAAGAGCAACCTTTTATCTTGCAGCATTAAGTGAATGGAGGAAAGAGTGACAGAATTGGCTGCTGTGAGCTTAGGCAAGGTCCCTTTAGCTCTTGCTTTTTTGCTCAGAGTCATGAAAGTTTGTGATTCACCTCAGAAGTTCCTGTGTCCAGGGGACAGCACTGAGCACTCACAGCAGCTGTACCACAGACAGTCAAAGGCTCCCTCTTTATCTTTGCTTTTCTCTTTACAGATGGGACAGTATAAATAAGCAACAGTAAAGCTGAAAGTCAAGTCCCAGTGCCGAGACTATGAACAGTCATAAACTCATTAGATTCCAGCTGAGACACCAATTCTCCATATGCTTCCCACTTACCTCATCAGAGCTAATGGGACTAATCCTAACACAGAAAGCCAAATAAACACAGGGAGCATTAATTTGTTTTCTCTGCATTGACCTTTCCATGAGACCTGGGCAATACATTCACAATGAATTCTTGAAGATTTTCACAAATTGTTGCACAATCCCTCCAATGAAAAGAAGGTCTTGGCTTTATGAAAAAAATCATTTTCCATACTCTGAAATAACAGCAGCATTTCTACCCATTATTTTTGTGTGGAGATAACATACATACATACATAAATAAAAATACATCAAATGTACTGTTTCCCAAGTCTTCCCTTGGAGCCAGAGGCTCTCCAGTTCCCACCCACACCAAGCAGCTCTGCACAACAGGAAAACTGAAGGGCAGTCGTTTGGACAAGGTCTGCTGGAATCCTCCCACCACTTTGTTCTCCTCCAATAATTCAGTCATCATAAAACCAGGTATGAGGCCATTTATCACCAGAATGCACTTGCTTACATCTTTCTTAAAGTTCAAAGCAGCAAGAACTAACGGAGAATACAGAGCTTTGTTTTTCAACAAGCAGTTAGAAATGTTCTATGGGATCTAACAATTTATTTCTCCTGGCAGAGGGAGGAGGACCTCACCCAGGAGTGACTCTGAGTGCTGTAGCTGAGGCTGCTGCAGGTCAGAGCCTCCCCCACCTCTGGGCTGCAGCTCAGCAGCAGGTTTGGGCTGTTAAAAATAATTTGCTGATATTCACAACTGTGAGAAGCATTTTTAACCACATAATATAGATATTTGATAAAGCAGAGTACAATAGAAACACTTTCTCTCTTGACTGTAATTTCAAGCACAACCATGATAAAAAACCTTTTCTTTCAGCCTGATTGCCCCAAAAATTATTTTTTTTTTAATTTACCTCCTTTCCATGGGTGGAGTCTGGTTTAAGTTGCAAAGAAACAAAAAGCCACTATCTGAGTAAAACATATCTGTGTCCATACAAAGCTTTCATTAAAATACTTCACAGCTCTGAAGCTGCAGAGGTCATGCTGACCAGTGTTACTTCACAGTGTCTCTTGTGCATTATAATCTGTACATTCTGCTGTCTTCTATAAAACTTTTAAATTTTTGAGGCAAGAACTCCTTTTTTCATGTATCTTTGAAGCTCCTCAGATTGTAAGGTGTGTGACTGGAACTCAAAATACAACACTAATGTAAATAAACCCACAACTGTTACACTATTGAAGGAAATCTCTTCTCTCCAGCATCTCCCAGACATTGTAAAGGAACTGAATAATCTGATTGGCAATAAATTCAAGTTCTGCTGGGGGGTGGGTTTAAAACAAAAAGCTGTTATATCCATTCTGCTTATATACCAGAACCACTTGCAATGCCCAAGCTTTGGCTTTCTGTTGCTATTTTCCAACAAATGTAATATTTATGATAGAAAATGGAATCCCATCCTTGGATTTCAACCCACAGAGAGGGCACAAGAGATGCCAAGCACACTCACAGTGATGGAAATGCACGAGTGATATCAGGGGACAGGAAAGTTCAAGGTTGTAAGAAACCTGCTGAAAATCATTTGTTAAAGGATGTAAACTAAGCAAACAATAGGAATATGAAATAGGAATTAAATTTTAGGAAGCAATGCAATTTATTTGGAAAAACATTCTCTAGTGATGAGATGAATCACTGGAGAATATTTTACCTACAAATAAATAGAGAGGCGATAAATTTGCAAATACTGGTCTCTGCAGACTTATCCCTGACAGAGGAGCTTACAGCAGGGAATCTAATCAGCTGGTGTAAACAGAGATACTGGAATTCAGCCATTAAAATTCAGGAAGTTACTATGCAGTCTTGGGCATAGGAAAAAAAAAAAAAACAAAAAAAGAAAGAAAAAAAGCCTAGGGACTAATTTCATTGGTTTCATTTGGGTTTGGATTCATGAACATGCATATTCAACTGCAATAAGTACTTCTCATTTTGTTATTTAGAGTGTGTATCTTTATAAAGTTTTTCTTAGGAATTGCTAGAGGGTTTTTTCCTTTGACTACAGAATACACTGATTGCAGAGTCCCTCACACCCACTGGAAAGCCAAGCAAGTCCTACAAGATGCCAAAACAGCCACAAGACCTGAAGGCTCTGTTGGTTTTGTTGTGTTTCTCTTGTTACATTTCTCTACCTTGCTCCACTTCCCCTGTTGAGACACCATTAATGACACAAGGCCTAAATTAAAAGCAACCAAGAAATTTGCTGCTCATGCTATTCCACACTTTGCAGTGACACCAACTCCCCTTTTATCGACACAGAGCTCTGCCCAAACCCAGCTCACCAGGCTGAGTTCTTGCTCCTGGTGCCTGCAAAGAATTACAGAATCATAGAATGGATTGGGTTGGAAAAGATCTCCAAGATCATCAAGTCCAACCCTTGGTCCAACTCCAGTCCCTTTACCAGATCATGGCACTCAGTGCCACGGCCAA
>JAOXXN010000175.1:18186177-18198269 GCA_026770055.1 Myrmophylax atrothorax | reverse complement strand
AATGGCCCACACAGGGGATTGAACCCATGACCTTGGCATTATTACAACCAAGTTTTAACCAACTGAGCTAATTTCAGATGCTGGCCAAGCAGGGACCACGCTGTCTCAGGGAGGGATTTGGCTCTGCTGTCCCTCTCTGCTCCCTCCAGAAATGGGGAGCAGCTCTTTATAAGTCTCAACTGTACCAGGAGGATCACAAGACTCCTTTTCCCTTTCTCTTTAGCAACCTTTATATCTGGATCTTAGGCTGCTGCACTTACTCTGTGCTTCACTGTGACCACATAGAGCTTGTAGCCACCACCATGATCAACATAAAAACAACTCGGATACTTTTTAAAATATCTTATAATTTTAAGTATTACCATGGATTATCCAGAATATGGAACATTACTAGGAAAAAAAAAATTCTCAGCAGAATATTCTCCTTCCAACTGACTATAACTCCTTATGCTGCACAAGAAACAACAGCAAAGTTTAACACAAAATAAACTTCTATTTATTAATGCACCTATGGAAAGAGTTTTATTAGGGGGCCAGAAGTTAAATTGTCATCTAATGGGTAATAATAAAGTCTATACGCTGCAGTTTCTGGAAATAGTGTCTTAGATTCAGACACACAGCTAAGGTAACCTTCTATTTCTCTTCTTTCATTTGAGAGGCTACTGAGAACACTAGAGAATAAAAGAGACTGTTGTTAGTTGTCATACTGTGTCTATAATTACTTACTTTGTTCCTGAAGCCATCACCATGATAAATTTGCAGTTTTTCCCCATCTGCCAGCAGTAGTAATGTGCAATACATTTAACAACTGAATTTGCATATAGAAAGTATCA
This sequence comes from Myrmophylax atrothorax, assembly GCA_026770055.1. NCBI lineage: Eukaryota > Metazoa > Chordata > Aves > Passeriformes > Thamnophilidae > Myrmophylax > Myrmophylax atrothorax. The sequence continues at coordinate 18,197,436 of JAOXXN010000175.1, read as the reverse complement.
TTGACCTTTGAATTTAAAAGGACAAAGATTTACAAGGACACCCTTTTGAAGCAAAGTGCTTAGTTTAGGAAAAATGAAACAGCACAAGAGGAATAAAACGCCCTATCTGCTGCACGTAGGAGAAGTTGCAGATTTTACAAGGAAGACATTTGAAATCCCTATGAAACAGCTCCCTCGTGAGCAGCCACATAATAAAGGAAACAACTGTCAGCTGGAAGGAAAACACTAAGGCAGGACGTGGAGCGTGTTCAGCATCGGGAGAATCGGGTGCTGCAGCAACCTCTGCTCTGCGACGTGGGGGAATGCAGGGGGACAGCCCTGCTCTGCCTGGGAGGGTTTATTTCCCTGGCCCTTGGGTGGCAGAGCCTTGATCTGCTCCCACCCTGAGCTGGGCAGGACCTGCAGCCATCCAGGGAAACCAGGGCTTCCCAGCAGGGCTTCCCTGCCCACCTGCCCTGCACACACTTGGTTTGCAGCAGATTTGCATCTGCCTGGGCAGAGCACGCTCATGGCAACAGGCTTTCTAAAACCAATGGGAAATTGCACTTACAGAAAAAAAGGAAGAAAACACACTATTTTTTTTTCCAAATCCTGAGCTGCACCAGGGCCTGGGAAAGCCATTTCCCCAGTGCAATCAGCTGGACCATTCCAGACTCAACTCTACAACCACAGGCAGTTCTCCCAACCCCAGGTTGTCCCAGGCACAGTCTGCACATCCCACCCCTCCATCCACCCATCCCAACATTCCAGAGAGTTTTCAGAAACATTTCAAGTGTCTGTTTTCCTTATGGTCAATAGCTTTTCCAAATAACTCTGGGGAAGAGATTGCTTCAGTTCAGCTTACCATATCATGAATGAATTATTCATAGATGCCACTTTGTCTCATAAAAATTTAAGATATTAGTTCATGACATAATCATAAATATGACTAAGAGACCACACAGCCCTTGTCTACTACACCACACTATTTTCACAATAAACTATGATGACCCAAGATAAAATGACTAGCAAGTTAAAAGTCCAAGAGTTGAAGAACTGTTGAATTCTGAATCTCTTAGAGCATGGTTTTTTAGTCATTCTTAAAAGGTTTTTCCCCAGCTTGTTACTGCATCCCCTCTCCATTCTCCCCAGAGCACCGTGTGGCTTCAAAGTACCCAGATATATTTGTTCATTCCCTCTGTTTACACCACCAAAGGAAAGAATCAAAGCACTATTTTCTTACAATATACTCCCTTGTGACTCAAACTGCACATGTGTGGTTTAGCATGGACTTTAACAGAGAGCCAGCAGGCTGGGGAGAGGCACTGGCTGCATTGTAAATCAGCTGTGGGTGGAAGGTAACTAGAAAAGCAAGGACTGCCATCAACTCTGAAAACAGTTCCTGTTACACTGTATTTCCAATATTTAATTTCCAATTGTGACAAACTGACCAAGAAAGATGCCTTTCCTATAAAAAGACTAAGAACTAGATGGGAAAAAAAGAAAGAGAGAGGAAAAAATTTAAACAACAACAACAAAAAAAGACAACCTGAGGAGAGAGCAGGATGAGTAACAAGGACTTCTTGTCTTCTCTCCAGCACTAAATAAGCTGCTATGACAAAACAGGTAAGAGAACATGCACTGGACAATACCCTGGGGGGTTTATATTTGGAAAAAGCTCGGTATTATTGTGTTACCTACAATTAGTTTAACCAAGTCTACCTGCAAGTATCAGTAGATATGGAAGAGCACATCTTACCTACTACTGATTTCCTGGTATGTTTTCCATTTGGTTTTCCCCATGCTCTTTACAAACTGAACTTGAAAGGCATGGAAGTTTTTACCAATATCCACCCACTAAAGTTTCATGAATAATTTCGGTAAAGATTTCTTCAGTTATACTATTAATCCAGCAGAGCAGCTATATGTTGCCTCAATTTGTTGCCCCCTACACTATCCATCAGGACATTTCCTTTCATTTCCTCTGGTAGGTTTGCTGGCAGACACTGTGTTGATTCATTCTTACTGAAAATTTACAGTTCATTTTAAACAGACATGAAGACTTTCCCAATTCTAGCAACTTCTTTACTTAATGCTCATATTGAATAACTGCACCTGGTACACATACATAAAAAAACATATTGAAATGTGCTTTTCACAAGTATTTCTCTAACACTTCCTGCATTAGCCAACATCTGCTGTGCAGAGTGTTTTCTGGAAGGGATACAAGCAGCAACAAAAGGGACAGGAGTTTGTGACAAGACAAACAATCAGGGAGATTTGTCAGAGGTGTTGGCTTAACTCGAAAAAGCAAAGCAGGACTGTGAAGTGATGCAGGGGCTCAGCAGCACAGGTGGGGGCAGCCCCACTCTTATCTCAGCAGATGCAAGGCTGGCCCATTGACTGGGAGATGTGTCATGGCTGGGGCTCATGTGCTGAGCATATGGTGGAGTCAGATTACAACCAGCGAGAGAAACTCTGTCTCTGCACAGTAACTGTGGTCCATTTTCCCTAAATCTGCCTGCTACTGGCTTGGTAACAAAAACAAAATCAAACACCTGTGCACCAGATATGGAATTGTCTAAGTGCCAACACTGATCCATCTGCAAAGCACATCATTAGCCAAATTCTTTTCTCTGGGTGAGACACAAGACAGATTCATCAGAGCAAACCCACAGCACCACTAAAGGAACATTATGTGTCCCAGCCTACTCCTCTCCACTTCTTTCTTTGTCTTTTCATGCTGCCATAATGGTGATGAACAGTGATAAAATATTCATTTCTCTCCCTTTCATCAGGTAATTCTCCAGGCCCTGGACCAGCACCCTGAGCCTCAGCTCCACTTCTTTGTTGGCCCACCTGCCACTGTAGTGGTAGATCCTTCCAGCCTCATCCGACTCTCCTCCTGCATGACAGGCCAGGGATATTTCTCAGAATTACTTAAATGCTGCCATATTGGGTCTGTTTGGGTTGCAGAATTGCTCTGGGAGCACAGTGTAATCCAAGTCATTATATTTTACTCATAGTTCATTATATGATAGATTTAGGCTGGGATTCATTTAGGATTCCTGGCTGTCTTTCCTCATAACTACATAGGAACACCTTATATATCTTCGGTGTTCTTTCAGAAATAAGATGCTGTAACAATACATCATCACCATGTAAGAAGCTGAAGCTGGTGCTCTGTTCACTCTGACAAAAGCTGAAGAGGAATATTTCTCTCAGCTGTGTTCTTAATGTGAATACAAAGAGCAGAAGTGAGCAATTTGTGCAGGGCTGATTAGGTGTCCTGCCCATGGCAGGAACTTGATGATCTTTAAGGACCTTTCCAACCAAGCCATTCTAGGATTCTATGATTAGACATCACCACCTTTTAAATCACTGAAGCTGGGACTATTCAAAAGCTTGGGAAGATTTTGTGCATTGCAGGGGCAGACAGAACTGCCTGGGCAGCAGCACCAGGGGTGAGCTGACACAGCCTGAGAGCTGGGGAAATGCAGATGTGCAACAGCACAACACACCTGGGCTGTGTGATTTTTCTGAAAGAGCTGTCACTGTGCATGTTCTCAAGGACCAGAGAGAGCACCACATCTCACTGATGTTTTGGTCAGTGCCCAAATCCCATTAAAAACAACCCTCCCCAAGCCAAAACTGATGCAAACCCAGCCTGAGCCCTGCAGGGACTGCACTGCCTGGAAGCTGCAATCCTGCCCCAACATCTGCTACAGGCAGCAGCAGCCTCTGGCATGAAGCATAAGGAGTCCAGATGTGTTGTTCAGTGCTTTTCAGAAGCCCAAACATGTCCTGGCCTTGCTCTGCTATTTTTCCATGCCTTCCTTGCATCCCTTCACAAGACAAGAGCTTCCCACCCAACAAGAAGTGAATACATCTGTTGAGCAATGAGGTGCTCAGGCACCAGTGTACACAGCACTCCAGGTTACAGCCAGGTATAAATTTATCAGCCTTCATTCCCAATGAACAGACCCGAATTCAGGTGTCTTTATTTCACATTTCTTTGCCTTTCCCTTAAACTTGTGATCTTGCAGCTGTTGGCCCCAGATTAGAGTGGGTTTTTCTTTCATTGGTTTCAAATTTATCTGCAGTAGCTTTGATTTGGTGAAATTCCTATCATCACCCTGGCCAAGAAAGTGTGAAAAAAGAAAGCTAAGCAATTTCTATTGCACCTTTCAGAGTCTTAAATGCTTGTTACCTCTCTGAATGCTAAATCAAGCCAGGCACTACTGCTAAGTAATTTAGCTGCATGCTGTAGGAATTTGCCAGGAATTCATTCCATCTCCCTCAGAGAGTTCAGTAACATCCTCACACTTGTAATATCTGCATCCAAAAAATACTATTCAAACTAATGCAAATATGTGGACTTCATCCTGCATATATAAGAGAAAGACAAATATCAGCCCAGGTTTTCTGAAAACAATAAGTAGAGATTCTCCTGGGGTGTTGTCTGTTCATCTCTTTGTTAAATTTTAAGATTACAGTTCAATTTATCTTCTGTCCCTCATTCCCAACCTTCTGACACAAAGATGTGCAGTATCAGGGCTATCAGGCTGGGATTACTTTTGCACTTATCCTAGGATAAAAGATGCAGTTCCTTTGACCAGTGTGTGAATAAATGGCTGATAGTTTTCTTATCTGCTTACTCCTGTTTACAATCGTTCCTCTGTTGGTGTTTACACGTAGCTATAACAGAATCACAGACTATTCTGAGTTGGAAGGGACCCACAAGGAGCATCGAGTCCAGCTGAAGTCAATGGCCCACATAGGGGATTGAACCCATGACCTTGGCATTATTACAACCAAGTTTTAACCAACTGAGCTGATCTCAGGGTGACCAAGCAGCTTTGGGGTTTTTTAAGCAACTGGAGAATATACTTTTCACAGGTGCATTTCTTATGTTATTACCCCACTGGGAGGAATGGATTAAAGCAGAAGACTGTCAAGGAGGATCATAAATATGCTCAAGTGACCTTGGAACTGGAAATAATCCTTGATACACTTGTGTGGTCATGGAGGCATGAACTCAGTTCAATGGCACCTGCATTTTCACTTGTGTGCCTCTGCCCAGGTGCTTCTTCAGGGACCTCATTGTTAGGAAAATAGTGGGGATAAATTCACTCTTTGTGAAGAGGTTTCCTGTCTGTGCTGACTCACATATACCCCTGATACAGTTTTGTGACTTTGTTTTTATTTACATAAGGTGCTAGCTTAAGTACTTTAGATTACAGAAAAATATAGATTTTTTTTTCAACCCAATAATTCCATTTAGTTGAAAAGTCTATTTTTTTCAGGATTAAATAGCATGACTTTATTTGATGAGAATACACTATGACAGCTTATACATAATTTTCAAAGTTGGTCTATCTAAAGCTCTGGATTTGGACTGAGATACAGAACATGTGTTTTGAAAAAGATAGGTTTACTCACTTTAGGTTTAACTGTAAATGTTTTATCTCCTAGTAGTTTGAGATGTTCAGGCTTTGCTTCAGCATGCAGCAAAAATGCACAAGAAATGTGTTTAGCTCTGTATAATGCCCAGCTAACCCATACTGACCTGGAAAAGGTAATGCTCAAAAAGTAAATATTCATGTTTAGCAATATGTATGCTGTGGTAACATTGGTGTGATCTAGACAGTGTGAATCTGACTCCAAGAAAATATCTTGAAATTACAGAGAACTTACCTGAATGTATTTAGTGACAAAGCAAAACCATAATTGGTCAGTTTTCTCCTATAAAAGCCCAATATAACTATTCTGTGCATGAACCTTCAGAAAAAAAAATAATTACACCAAAATTTAGCTAGACAGTATATGGCAAGTAGTCAGGGATGTTAAAATTGATTCAATCAGGTGTAACAAAAGACAAGAACTGCAGAAAATGAAATGACTCACTAAACAATCAGATCTGCTTAGACAGTTTTCATTATGCCTACCAAATAAAAAATGAATGTCATTCTCATTGGAAAGGGATGAAATCTTAGAGAGGTATGACACTGGACTAAGCCCATGGCATGCTGATGCATTATCATGAGCTGCAGCTGTCAGAGTTCTACCAGATGACATTGCAACAAGGTTTGTACGGGCATCTCTGTATGTAAAAACAATGTTTATTTGCCATATCTATATCATGCAGTATTAAATTAGCAATATTCATGGTGGTGTACTTAGCTGCTCCATTTGAAATACAAAAAAAGTGAAATTGAAACAAATTTTCTCCATTGCTTTTAACATCTGCTTACTATTTCAGATGGAACAATAAACACCCAATGAAAAAAAAATGCTTTTATCCATAGAGTACTGTTACATACATGAGTGTTGAAAGAATACCACAATAGTGATAATATTGTACCTATTACAACTGAAAACACCACTTGTACTATGGAAGAATTTCCTTCTCCCAAATATGTTGGAAAATCTACACACAACTGAAAGGTTTAATGCAGGCTTGTCAAGGATACATTAATTTTTCATAAAGTTTTAGATGTTTGTGTAGGAGGAAAAAGGGCAGGGGGGAGGGAAAGAGAAGAAAAAAATCCATAAAGCTTTTATTAAAGTGAACAGAAATATTTCCCATTGGCTTCAAGCTGGACTATATACTTCAAGCTCTGTAGGATGTCTAAGGCAGACTTGGTTTGTGACTCATATTTGATGGCAGACTGGGAAGCAATTCATAAGTTGCCACTGAAATAAGTAAAGAAGCTATACATTATGCATCTAGGACTCAAAAAGGGAAAAGAAAGCTGCTAGACATCAAGGAAGGGAAAAGAATCCCGTTATCTAATCATCTAAAAGATGAATCTGTGTCTTGCATGTCAAGCATGTTAGAGATATTATCACTAAAGTAACTCAGAAGTGCATATTTTCTTTATTCTTATGTGACATTGCCTGAAATATTACTGAATTGTGAAATACTAATGAAGTTACCTTCATGATGTACATTTCAGACAAGATTGCGAGAAAGAGATAGAAAGTATTATCCAAGTTTTTCTGATCAGGAATTTAGGAACAGCTATTGTTCCTTCAGGCCAGCATAATGTCCTGTGTGGATCTTTCAGGTTTTTGGCTTGAAAAGAGTTCCCAATGTGTTGTTTGTTCCACACAAGCAGAACTAGTAGTCTGAAGACAGTCTGGGGCCAGAATATGTGTGTGTGTTCTGAAAAGCTGAAGAAAGAAGACTTTTTCCTTATTCCTCTATCCAGAGCCCTAGTGGACTGGATTTCTTTGCAAAAAGAGTATCTGTGTGGCTGTTACCTCTGTCTGTGCTAACATCATGGCTGATAAAGACATGACGTCAGGCTAACACAAATGCCTGAGGATAGAACGAGCATAGACTTTACCTTTTTTAAAGCTAATGTTCTGGCTCTGCATCTTGGGAGATCTGGAAAACTCTATTTTTTAAGACTCTATACTGAGAAAACATACGAATGTTGAAGAAAAGTGTTTCCACAGAGCTTAAAGCTGAAATTTTTTTAAGCTTATAGTTCTCAAACTTCAAAACGGGCTTGGCATCTGGATTCCCACAGAACATATGAAAATGCCAGCCTAATAATAATCTTCTGCCCATTTTCAGAAGTTTCAAAGCATTTTTGTTTTTTCTTGCAGTCTACTTCTTTCCCATGTCCAGTGAAAAGGCATCTAAAATACCTTTACACAAGCCTTCTGTCTTCCAGGTGATATTATTTACCTCTGTTCCACAAATATTCCTCAGAAATTACAGTAAGTATCACTCTAATTATCTTTCCCTAGCTTTCACTGCAGACAGTTTTCCAAAACACCATTTCATATATTTTAAATTGAAGGGGCACAGTAGATTTTCAGGTCTTCCAGCCGAAAGTATTACCACCCCCACATGGGAACTTTTTGTGCATATATTTCACTTTAGTCCTGAAGAATGTACCTGTCTTGTCTTGAATTGATGCATTCTCTGCAAGTTTTCTGTACATGACATTGTAAAAACTCATTAAATTTCAGGTTTGTGAATTACCAACAGAGAAAATAAGACTAACAGAGAGTGAAACCAGGAAAAGTCTCATTGGGTACCCATTTGGAAAGATTTCTAAATGACCTCCTTATGTCCCATAGCTAACCAAACCCTTATAAGCAGACTACATGGTGACCAAAGGGTTGGCTGGTGATGACAGATATATTGTCAACCAATTTCAGGCCTAAAGAAATAGTAATGTTGGTGGCAATCAGGAGACAACTTGTGACATCCAGAAAGAAATGTATTTCAAAAACAAGAAGAAGTGAGCCAAGGCATCATTTTCTGCTCCTAAGGGAGAGATGGATGCAATAGGGCTGAGAGGGAAGAAGCCAAGCCCAAAACTTGCCATTGGCCCACGCAGTGCAGGAATTTGAGTTGCCACCTCTGAGAGGAGCAAACTGCAAGAAAAAAGATAAACTTCATTAAAAGCGCCATTCCACCAAAAGTGCTCAAGGGTCAGAAAGAGTGAGTGCCTGTCTGAGCCCCTTTGCCAGAGTATTTAACACTACAGGTTCCTTCTCAAGGCCTTTGTCGCAGGTGAGGACAAGGAAAGATGTGGAAGGAATCTATGGTAGAGTAGATGCATGAAGATGGAGAGGGTCTGCACTAACACTTCTCATATCCTTCCTTAGTCTGTCATCAGATTTTTGTCTCCAAATTCAGGAAATTTGTGGGTTGAGAACAAGCCACCTTGCACAGGTCATATCCTATTTTCTCTCTCACTGGGAAAATTGTAAGAACTGGGAACAATGCAATAATTTCCTTTCTGCATAGGTTTTACCTCCCAGAGGTTCTTCTACTTTAAATTTTATTTTATTTTTTTTATTTTTCTGTATTACATATTTTAACATTTGCTGCTTCCTGAATTACAATGCTCTGATCACTCAGGTCTATTTAGTAAGAAGAGATACTGCCAACAGGTGGATCACAAAAGTTTATGTGTCTTCTAATGAAACAAATCTTTCTAATTTACCTTTCCCTGCAGAATGTTTTTATGTTTATCTCATTTATTTAGAGTGCAACTTTCAAAATTATCTGTTTTACCATATTCCCAGGGTGATATTTTTGATATAATAAAATATAAACATTAAAAATATAGTTTTGCTTAGTTAAAAAGTCAGACAGGTTTCTCAGGTGTTGCTGAAGAGCCTTCAATTATATAGAAGTGACACAGTCGAATCACAATTACCTTGTTTGAATATTCATGAATGGATTAGATATTGTAGTAGGGCTGAGTGAACTTCAAAAGACCCAGAGTTAAGTTTTGTTATACAGAAGTATTCAAATGTTTAGGTGCTTATCTGGAACAGATAACTTGTCTTGAGATACGATTATGATGTGTCAGACATGAATATGAGAGATCTGAAATAAGTGCAAATTTGACCTCTGGCACAAAGAGCTACATCTGTCACTGACTAATTAATTGAAAAAAATGGCTTTAAAACATTGGCCCTAAAACAAGAAATCCCTGTGAAGCACACTACACCTGTTTCAAAGCCTTCAGAGTACTTTTGTTCAAAGTCCTGTTTGCACACTTCAAACATAATGAAAAACTTACCATCATAAAAACTGAGCTTTGTGGACCTCCTCTCTCCCATCTCTTCTCAGGAACTTGGTATGTTCCTTCTCAGCCATCTCAAAGAGACAAGGCAATAACCTATATTTCTTAATCTTTAGATAGTGTTGAATTTCTTATCTGGACTTAGTGGAACTGAAGGTCTCTTTTACCCAGAAAAAATCAGTTCATGAAAAATAGCTGGCATAGGATGATTAGAAAAGAAAGTTCACCTGTTTGATGTAACTTAAAACCAATGGCAAAGGCCAACTCTTATTTGTTTTTGAAGATACAGCAATAAAGATGTAATTTAAATATCCTCATCTAAGACTTGCCTGGGAAGTATTTCTGAAAGCATCCTGAATGTGGTTAGTGCATCTGAATGTCAGTAGTGTCAAGCAGTATGTTGTATGACTCTTCAATACAAGCCTCGTTCACAGCAAATGGGAAAGCAGATGTGCTTCCACTGAAAGCTCTTTAAGTTTCATAAAAGGAATCTCTAGGTGATATCTCATTAGAACTAAGTCCTTGCTGATGTTTCCTGCATTAACCAACCTTGGTCTTGCCTGACTATCTTGAAACTATTTAATTCAGTGAAGTATGGTGACTGAACATCAGCCAAAGGTTTTCAACTTCAGTCTTTTGTATCAGTTGTATTTCTTTGATTTTGCCCAGAATTTTTCCAGAAGATTTCAGACCTTCCTTAACTACCCTAGATGGATTTTAAAGTGACACCAACCTCTTGAAATAATTTTTTTGTTTTGTTTTATTTCTTAAAACATTTCCTTTGTTAGGCAGGAACTGATTCTTCTTCAAAAAGGTATGGAACAAGAAAAAGCCACTATTCATCTCAATTTTGCAGCCTAGGAAAGTAGGAAGTTCAGAAATATGTCCTACCTTTAAGTAAGTGACTAACATCCTAAAAAAATATTAGGATCTTCAGGCTCAAAATTTTCAGATGAAATTTCTTCTCTAGTGGTTATATGTAGGATTAGACATGTAAAGAGGAATTCACTGCAAAAAGGAGTACCTTAGATTTTCCAAACACAGAGTGAAGGAATGGAAAACTGGTTAAGGCTTTTTTGTATTGCAAATACTAAAGTGAACTCACTTAACAAAAAAAAAATCAAATTACCACTCTTGTGAGAATAATATTTTTCAGGCCTTTAATCCATTGAAAAAAAAACCCAAACCAAACCAAACCAACCCAAAAATAAACTGAAAGATCAGGCTTTTGTTCATGCACAGACAGGCAAATAAATATTTGTGCAAACTGTTGGGGATAGAATCTGAATTTTCTTCCACTACTGCAGTATCACAGTGGCTTCTCCTCTGTTAAAGGAGCAACTTTGAACTGACATACAGGGAAAGCAAGATAAGGATCTCACCCATGATGAATGATGCATTTTCCACCTGGAGAGCTCCAAAATGAAATGACAGCAATTTTCCCGGATAAAAAGAGATAAACTCATTTGAATTTCCTGGGAAGCCTCCATTGTTTCATCATTTACACATATCATTGTGTTATTCACTGGAAAACTATGAGATGCCCAAAAATAAAAAAGAAAAAGCCAGCTTCCCAGTGAAAATTTAATACACTACATGTGATCATACACAGGAGAAAAATTATCAAGGTGGGTTTTGATGTTTTGATGAGGTGCTAGACTGATACAAACTTTCTGAAGTCTTTGCATCACAAGCCCAATGAGGAAATGGAACCCTATAT
>JAOXXN010000175.1:18174877-18186077 GCA_026770055.1 Myrmophylax atrothorax | reverse complement strand
TTTTGCTCATGTTTTATTACTGCATTTTAATCATCCTCCCTTTCTCATTGGGAACATAGCAATTAAATACCATTTATTGTGCAGCCATAGCCATGATGGCATCATGATGATCTTAGTTCTGCTTCAGCTGACTATTAAATTTCTCTCTTATTTCCGGAGATCTTTCCCTGCAACATTTGAGACATGCATGGGATGGAATAGCTCATTGAAAAAAGAAGCAGAAAAAGCAAAGGAACCTACTGCCAGAAATATTCATCCTCTCAGCTTCTCCCAATCCCTGTGTGCAAATGAGCCATTAGACAGCACCTGCTTTAGCTCCAGAGTAGCCACCAGGATTTCACTGCACACAACCGACTTGGATGATGCTCCCAGGAAGGCTTTCATTGACTCACTCGACTTAATTGGTAGCAGAGGAAACACAGAAGAGCCTGGGGTTTTGAGATAGCAAAAGACATTTTGTTCAAAACTAGGATTACTCGATGATAAATCCATTTGCAAGCAGATAAATGCCAGCAAAGAGACTAGAATAGGAAGTGTCTGTTAAATAAAGCAGGTTACTGAGAAAAAAAGAAAAAAGATTTGGATTTATTTTGAACAAATAAGCCGGGTTTAAAGGTTATTGCACTGAAGCACAGTAGAAGACAAAGCAGACTGTTATCCAATTCAATGTAATATGCAGTAAATTAAAGAGCTGGTATTCCTACAGTACATATTGATTATTGTATTCTTGTGTACCTTGTTTGGTGCTGGCAAATATATGAGCACATTATTACTCTTCACAGGATACAGAGCAGAGCACTCAGATTAATTTCAGACTTCACATTTAAATTCTTCTGCCAGACTGAGAGCTCTGGGTATAAAAGAGGAAACTTCCAACTAAGCTGATTTACTCAGAAAACAGAGATACTACACTGATCCAAATAAAGAGCTTCACCAGAACTTTGCCTGCTCACTCAAAGGAAACTGTAATGGATCACAAGGAGCAGGTCCCATGGACCAACTCCAACATTTATAAGATTTATAAGGCATTATTATTTCTATCTTACAATTTGGGAAACCAAATAAAACACCAAGAACCATTGTTACTAAAAAAACAACTTTCTACAGATCACAATGGGATTTGTATCATCAGATGTTCAATGTTTGCTCTGCACTGGACACGGCTCTCACTTCCAAAGCTATTCCCACCACTTCTCCACCTTTTCCCTGGAGCTCATCTCATCCAGAGAAGCAACCTAACAGCTCTACTCAAAACAGAGAACACTGCTTTTTTGTAGCCCTCAAATTTTCTGCCTTTCTTTTGCCCTGTAGAGATGGAAAGAAATACATAATCAAATATGTATGTGCATTTCTGATGGGTGTTTCCAGGCAGTGGCCAACTTGTGCATTACCCTTCCCTTCAAAGGGATACATATGATGCATATCAAAGATGCAACAGAGGAAGAGATGAACAGTCATTCCACTTCCATCTAAAATAAAAACAGGTAGGAAGAAGAAAGGGGTCCATGCACCAAGTTCTGCAAGTGGTACAGGGGAAAAAAAAAAAAAGCCCTTTTTTACCTTTCCATTCCTAAGTGCTTTCCAGCAATGAGTATTTATTTCTTCTGAAATAAGGATGGGATGATTGCATGCAGTCTTTAATACTAATTGCCATGTAAGCTGTTATCAAAAGGTTTGTTATCACACAACTCCCACACAGGTAAGACCAGTCAGAGCCACCTTGGTGGCCAAGGTAATACCCCGCAGTAAAAGATGTATTAAATCAATAGGCCAGCAGTGAGCCTTCTATTTAAAAAGCCTGCTCGTTGCATGGGGTGGGAACACAATGAACTAACATTGCTACCTGCAGTTGTGGGAGCTTTTAAAAACCCTGGGAGAGCACTCATGTCAATGCATCAGCCACTTGAGCTGCTTTAGAAACTCCTATCTGGATAACTCTTCCTAAATTCTGGAAGACAAAAAAAAGACACTAGAGGAAGAAAAAGGGGAGAGAGGAAAAAAAAAAGGAAAAAACCCCCAATTTCCAAGTTCTATTTTATAACCAAGAACTCAGAAATAACTCTGGGAGAATTTGGCAAGTTAAAGCATATATGTCAAAATATTACATTTGACCAGTCTCAGAGCATAAGGAACTTCACTCAGAAGGAATTAGGCCATTTATTTATACTCAGTATTCATTTTTTTATCTTAATTGGTGGTAAGTAGCATGTTATCTTAGCAATTCTGTCTCCCAAAAGCATGTCATTGGATAGCACAGTTGGAAGTGGAGCCAGAATCCAGGAGTGGAATGGACAAAGCAGAGCCTCTGCACATGAGTATAAAAGGTTGGGGTTTGTCCTGATTAAATGGAATTAAACAGCTATTCCCTTTAGCAACTTTTTAGGACAAGAATTATAGGATGTTTTATCCATCAGAGATTCAGGACTGAATCTTTAGGTGGGAGCTGAAGAAACAGCACTGGTGAGACAAGAGGTAAGGAGGACACAGAAGAGAATTTAAAGACGGGCTTCAGGAAGTGTGAGAGAATCTGAAGAACTCACCAACAGCTACAGGTCGTGCCTTGGATGCAGAAATAGTTATTAGTGAGACTCAATGTGAAACAACCACTTGGAATGTGCAGACCTGCCTTTTCCAGGCCCTCTGGCTTCAGCTCCAAGGGTTCGCTCTGCACATTCCCTGTCCTGTCCCTGCTCTTCTCCATCTCCAGCCCCTCTGTGCAGAGTCTGGTGGGTGTCATTACAGTGGACAAATGACTCTTGACTCAGCAGACAAATGACTGTTGCAAAGCACTTGATCAGGTGGGAAGATGCCAGTAGCTCTGAGTTGTCCATCTGACCCTAATTAGCAATCAGCAGTCCTGTGGATTCTTAATTGCAGGCTGCCTGTGCTAAGGCTGTCAGATGGGTTACAAACCTCCAGGACACAGCTCTGCAGGTGTTCAGCATGCTGGGAGGATTCCAGCACACAGATGGACAGAGAGACAGCTCCAGAGGGCATCGGATTGCACAGGGTGTCAAACAGGAGGGGCAAAACAACACCCAGAAATGCTAAAAAAAAATATAACCCCCACAAAAAAAATAATCAACAAACAAAAAGCCACCTACCACTTTTCCCCACTCAAAAAAGGCCAAATGGCCCTGCAGCCAGATGACAAAATATTAAATATTTCCTGTGCAATCACAGAAGGGATAAACCTGACCCATAGGTCAGGCTGAAATACAGCAGAGAAAGCTTGACCTGTACAGCCAGGAATGATTGATACAGGTTTGGAAAGGACAGAAGAATGGAGATGAAGGAACCTGCCCTCCTCCTCACCAACCATCACCTTCCCAGCCTTCCCCTCCTTGCCAGGCTCCCCTTTCACTCCCTGGCACTGCCAATCCCAGTCCATTCTTGCTGATTTTTCTCAAAAGTAACACCCAAAGATGAATTTCCAGTACTACCTGGAAACTGTTTTAAATGCACCACCACAGACACTGGTCTGTGGGTTTAATCAAACTCTCCGGACTCACCTTTTCCCCTGTTACCACTTTACATGGATAATTTGGCTACTTCTCCATCCCCAGGTGGCAACAGTGACACCTCGGGGGAGAGGGATCTTCCCTGACACATCCTCCTGCACAGCAGTTTGTTTATCCATCACTGTAGCAAACAGTGGAATCTTTGCCATACCCTTTACAAGAGACTATTCTTAACTGTGCCCACTGTCCCCAAATATAAAGTGCTTAAGCTGTCACCTCACTGCTCAGAATTCATTTGAATCAGACCCTGTTGTAGAGATTCATTGTGTAAGTGCAAGTCACTTCTTGGGTTGCAAAGTCAACAGTAACCAGTGCAGTTCTCCAAAATGTCCTTCCATTTTACCTCATTGCGTGTTTGCATTTTCCTGGAGCTCTCTCCTCATCAATACCTCCTCTCATTATGCCAGCAGATTTTCCCCTTTTTGTCAGAAAAAGCCCATTAGTCATCTGGCACGGGGAAATTAGAAAGTCTAGAGATGTTATCTCCTCATCTAACTACTGACCACCGCCTTTCAGTCATGATGAATAATGACTAAAAATTATCCTAAAAATCCCCCATCACCCTGGAAAATTCTTTGCTGGGTTATATCTCCTGTCAGATTTATCTACCAGTTTTCTATAAATCAATTGCTGTTAAAGAATTTTATCTGTCAACAAAAAGGATTACAATAACCATTAAGTTTCTGTTAGTGCTACTTGAGAAATAAAGAATTTGGAGGCTTTTATTCTAACACAAGCAGCACTGAAGGGTTTTTTTATAATGAATTTTTGGGAAAAGTGCTAAAAACTTGCTAAGATGCTTTTTGTGAAAAAAAAAAAAAATAAAGCTTTTAAAATCCAATTTAAACTGCATTTTAATGATTTCTCGGTCAAAATCCTGAAACAAACTAAAACTGCACAAAGGGAATCCAACATGGTTAAAAACTGCATTAAAATGTCATGTGAGGATATTACTCAAGAGGATATTGGGGAGAAAAGTAACATTCTACACTCCCTCTCAAGCCAATTTCACAATGGAACATTAACTATGATAGGACGAGTATCTTTGTAATAATTGAATAAAACAGTCATTAAGAACCTAATTTCTTGTGTAGCCTGTAAGAGTTGAAATTTTTAACTAAATGAGGAATCAATGTTGAGCTAAATTGTGAGAAAAATTATTTGATGTTGCTGTGCTAAACTCATTAAAAGATAAAAACTCACAAATTAATTTTGGTTCCTAAGCTAATAGGTTCACAAATGCATCCTCACCCACAAGGTAAGTAAAAGCATCAACTGAGTCACTATTTTTGGAGTAAAATGGCCCAGGCATGTGTGGCTTTGAGGCAACACTCAGAATTTCATTGCCTTTTTCTTTGGGTGTCCAAGGACCATTTCCAGCCACAGTTCCTGCCCAGTGCAGTCCCACACAGCTGTGAGGAGGATCAGGATGGGTTGGGCTGGGAGGGACCTTACAGTTCATCTCTTTCCAAACCCCTGCCACCTAATTTTCCAGAATTTGGGAGCCTGACTAGGAGGTTGCAGCAAGATGTCCCATGCTTGGGTGAGCAAACTGTGTGTAACACACTGGGACTCGTGATCAGCAATGACTTCTAATAACCAGGAAAGGCTCCAGGAGAGGCAGCAATAGCCTAATTTTAGGTGGGAAAAGGCTCATATTCTGGGATTGCAAATCGAGTCACTCATAAATAATTCAAAGGCACTTGCTGTGACAGACACTATGTACAGTCACAAAAAAATTGTAGCACTGCTAATCTGAGTACAACTTAATTCTCCTAAAACTCCTTTGGCTGTAAACCCCCGGTGTCAGCAGTCACTGGTTTGTTGTGGTCAACAGCACAACACCCCAAGACTGAACATGGCTCTTTGACCCTTGACTGGCAATTTGGGGACCTTGTAGCCAAGTCCAGCTGCTGCTGCTGCATTCCCAGGCTGGAATCAGAACTGCCAAACCCAAGGCACTCTGAATTCTGATTCTTTTTCCCGTTGCTGCTCATTGATCTACTAATCCAATCTATTTTGCAAGACAGACTGCAATAGGTCAAAGACAAAAGGAAACAGTGACACCTCCTCCCCAGTGCCCAGCTGTGCTATTAGAGATGCTGTCACTAGCAGGGGGATTTCTTGTGCTCCTTGAGCCAAAAATGCTCAGCACTGCCCCAGTCCTGCTCTGCACTTCTGTCCAAACAAAGGAACAGAACATGATAAACATACTTGTAGGAGAGTTTCTCCCTGCTGTCTCCTCATGCAGTCGGTGTGATTTGGCCCCAGAGCTCCCAGGGAGCCTCCTTGTCCTGCTGTAAGCCCACCTGAGAGCAGGGCAGGCTGGACCCCTGGGAAATGCACACACCAGCTGCCTACACAACCCAGTTCATACTTAAGCATGGAAAAGGGAGGTGGCAATTGTGCTGCTGCTTCCACATGGTCATTTAATCTCATAAGGGCTCTTGCAGCACAAGGACAGTGAGGTCTGACACCTTCCCTCTACCTCATTTCTGGGGTCACGTCCCAAATTACAGGTGTGGACTCCAGCACAGAAATCATCCCTATAACAAGCCACTAAAATATTGTTGATGTGTGCAGCAAGTTAATTGCATTTACAATCATTTTATCAGCAAGGGGCTGCCCAAGATGATGCAGGAAGCATCTGGTGGTGCAAGAAATACAGTCTGTGTTTTCCAAGTCCAGCAAGCAGCATTTCATTTGTGCTTCCACCAGCAGCACACGTGACTGTGGCCACTCACAGCTACAAGATAATGCAGATTATTATCCAAGGAGTTCTGGGTACAAATGAATAATAGAGCTATTCCAAGCTAAAGTCCCAGATGGAGAATTGCTTACAAGCATCTGATAGTATAAAAGTTTTACTCTCGCATCATAGTCCCTAAGGGAAGCCACATAAATGCTTCTAACTGGAGGTTCTGCTACCAATAGCTCGTTTTTGCTGCTGCCTCCAGAAAGCCCATGAATCACAGAGCTTTTAACTAGCAGTTTGTATCTCATCTGCCTCTAATGGTTCTGGGAGAAAACATCAAATTACAACAGCAAAACATCAACCGCTGCCAGCGATTAGAGCCACAATTAACTCACTGTATGTATCAAAAATACTCATCAGGCAGTGAATGGGGGCACTCCCAGGGCAAGACGTGAGGAGCATCAGGGGCTCAGGCAAAGGATGAAAAGGCAGAAGTCAGAGTGAGCACAGAAAAAAAGAAATGCCCTTTTTCTGAGCCTCCTGTAACTTAAATGCTGAATAGGCTAAAAAAATTGGAACCTAACTTACAAAAGACCATTCTCAGCAGAACTTCAAACATTTCCCATGCAGGGTCTTCACCAACAAGAAAAGAAGTGCTAGAGATTCTCCTCCTGGCTATGACATGCACCAGTGCTTTCTGAAACAGCAGGCAAAGCAGATGTTGTACTAACTCCCATGCAATGGCATGTGACAGCCACCTTGATTGTCCTTTTCCAGCCATTTAATTCAGTTACTGGGGGAACAGTGGCACTGACACATCTGCAAATGCCATGTGTTCCCATAAATCAAGCATTTATATAACTTTTGTTTGCCCAGGAAAACCATAAACCCAAATTGGAAGATACTTAACAGAACATCACAGTACCAGAGGCACCAGCAGATGTGATGTGGCTCCAAAGCCCCCAGAGGAAAAAAACCTCTGTCTGATAACATTGAACAGGACCAGATTTGCATCCTTGTGGGGGAAGTAGGAAATTTAGCCCTATCCAGTTCTAACACGGGAAGAAAAGTCATGAGGGTCACTCCAGAGGAAATTTGTCATCTGCAGTGAGCAGTCAGTGGTTCTGTCCAGCTGCAGATTTGCTTACAGAGCATCTCCACTTCCTAAAGCCCCAAATCAGCCACAGGTAACCAAAAAATGGAACTTCTTTCAGCAATGGTTTTGTGCCAATACGGGGTGGTACCTACAAGGCAAGAGTTAATACAACATAATTTACTTCTAACCAAAAATAATCTGCATGAATGATAAAACTGTCCCAGTTCCAAAGACAGGGAATAATCCAAGACAGACAAAGGCTTCAAAGTATTACCTCCATAAAAAGGCAATCACAGAGGTAAGAGGCGAAACAAAACCATGTAAAGAACAAAAGAAAGAAGTCAGCCTCACAAAGGCTACAGTCTCACTTTCCAAGTGCCTGAATGAGGAGCAAAACTTTGTCCAAGACACTGCCTGTTCCTTTTCTCAAAAGCCCTTCAAGTTTTCCCCTCTCTATAATTTTTCTTAGGGTGAAAAATGCGTAAGGAGAAAAAAAAAAAACCCTGTGCTTTTAACCAGACAGAAATAAATGTATTGTGCAATATTGCTGTTGAAGTTCAAGAGTAGGGGAACCCACTTTGTCACAGTCACTTTCAATGAACACTCCAGTTTATGATAAGTTTCATAAAAACTGCTTAATTCAACATTTATGAAAGTACTGAAGATAGATGAAAGGTGTAGAAATAGGAATCTTGCCAATCAATCATCCTGTTGAAAAGGAGCACCCAGAATGATAAGAATGAAGATAGGCTTTTCATGTACATATGGTCTGCTAGATAGAATGATTGAATATTCTTGCATTTTTAATCAAAATGTTCCTTCCATTGTACTACCACACTCAAATTATTTTCTTCCACCACTGAATATTAGCACTCTCTTCCCTGTGGGATTAAGTTGCCTGCCAATGTTCCCAACGAGAAAAGGAAACATCCTGGGTGAAAAGGTGCTTGATAAAAGATTGACTGAGGAAAAACTTTAATTCTAACACATTTTTTACCAAAAAAGAGAGAAGTGAACACAGAGGCCTAACTTTTAAATGGCATTACAAAGGAGAACAAAGTGATATCATGCCAGATAACACAACTTGCTAGAAAAGTTTTGGGGCAGAGATTACTTTTAATAAGGGATTTCTATAGCCTTTTGTAAAAGAAATCTTTGCCAGAAATTATGCTCCTGGGTCTAATCATGCTACAAAGACTATTGATGACAACAATACCCAGCCAGGGCAGATTGTGCCTTCTTCCTTCTCACTGGGAGCTGTTCCATGGGCCAAGAGCCCAGGCTGTGATGGAGCTGGGAACTGAACTCAGCTGGCTCCTCTCTCAGGGCTCCAAGCTACGGGCAGTGGAGACAAAAGCCTTATTTATTAGCTCCAAATAAGGAAAAAAATAAAATATCCCTTTTTCTGTCCTTTCTTTACAAAAAGAGCCATGTGAGATCAACTCATCTTGGTGCAAAAAGCAGCTAATAGGATTTTTCCTAATCCTTTTACATTTCTGGAGACTCCAAGAAACTGCTTTCTTTTGTTTTCCAATCTCAAACCTAAGCCAAGCTCTTCTGATTTCAATATTCACCTCTTTCCTCTTCAATGGAATTGTAGAAGTTACAGTTCAAGTCTTAAGTGATAACATACGGTGCAATAAACACTATTATCAGCCTGATGAGTTATTGCAAGTACCCACCCCAATTACCCAAGTATTTCCATGGGGTGGAACAAGCTGGAACCGAATACAAATTCATTGTAATTTCACAAGTGGGAACATTTATCACAGTGAAGTTGTGAATTATTTTTGCCAGTTAATACCCTGTAAGTGCCAATGTTCTCTTTCTATGCTTGGAATATCTAGTTGAAAGATAATGATTCCTGTAAAATTCTGATTGTTCCCCTTTGACTAATAAGCCAAGTTTATAGTTTATAAATAGTGTGAGACAAAGGCACAGGAACAGTACTGCCACTTAAATAATCTGCATATGGTTCTTAAGGACCTCTTACCCCTCTGCTTCTTCCCTTCTGCACACAGAGCAGGAAAACTAAAACAGTAATGCTAAAATAATAAAAATCAATTACTACCAGAGATATCCAAAGTCTTTTATAAACAACTGTACAGAGTGGCAGCTCTGTCTGTTCAAATAAACCCCCATTGCCCAATTCCACATTTGGTGCAACAGAACAAATCAATAACATTCATTTCAAAGTCTCTTCAAACCTCTAACTAAGCAGTACTCATACTAGGACACCCCAAAAGACACATTTAACTGCAATTAAACAGTAACATCTTTTTATTCTCACAAACTTCAGTAACAAATTCCATTGCGTAGGAAAAGGGGGAGTCGGAAAGAAAGATGTGATTTCATGAGAATAAAAGAAGAATAAAATATTCTTTTTATTTTTGAACTTGAAGAACTTTCCAAAAAAATAGAGACCAGGCAACCTATTCTGAAATCTGTAGTAGTTTTCCATGGATTTCAGAAGGTCTTGCCAAGATAGATGAGGCAATCCATCACCTTGGAGTCAGTTGCTCCTCCACGGAATTGGTATTACAAAGCAGGGACATGAATCACAGAAGCAGCAACGCCCTGGGGTTTGTGAGGTGGTGTTGGATGCCCTGAGACCCAACAGGTGTTATGTTCTGCCCTGGGCTTTTCCTTTGGATCACAGACCTGCAACATTCACAGCATCACCCCCAGCTGCAGATTACCTGTTGTCTGACAGGCTGAGCCAGGGTTCTGCCTGACTGGGGATACACATGGAAAAGGGGAGAGAAATCCTGGACATGGAAAACTTAAAATCTGAAGTATTTTAAAAACTTGTTGTCTGAGAGCTCCACCTCCTGCTATTCTGGGCCAGAACTGAGGTGCTGGTCAGGAGCAGAGCACTCCTGCTCCACTCAGCACAGACACAGGTTGGTCCCACATTGTCCATCTCCTTAGGACACAGTTCTGCAACCCCAACAAGCCACCCTCTGAAAGGAAGACCCAGGCCAGCCCAGGGCCCTGGCACACAGGGCAGAGGCACAGGGGCCAAAATGGACCTACACCACCTCCACCTCTCCTGTGGCACTTCACAGCCAGTGCTGGAACACAGCAAGGCCAAGAGTCACAAAGGCAGCAGCAGGGACAACTTCTGGGTTCCTTTTGCTTTAAGCAAGAGGCTACCCATCCTCCTCATCCCCAAAAATACCATGAAATGACAGCCTGCTTCTGCAGCTTGCCACATCTTCTGAAAATCATTTCTATTTCATAGTGGGGGGGGGATAAAGAACCAATAAAATAAATCCAGTCTGATTATTTTGAAAAGGACAAAGACAGCAGAGGTGACAGAGGTGTAATTGTTAGTCAACCTTACAGCACTCTCCAGTAGAGCTATTTAACATTTGATTTCACTGATAAGAAAAATAATAAACAAAGTTATTATGAACCATTCTATCTGTCAACCAAAAGTCCAGTGAATCATTTATGAATGTGTACCTAGAGCTCCTCTCCCTCTTCTAGTCTCTCTTCCCATCAGAACCTGAAGCTAGTTACTTTTTTATTAAAACTGTCTTTTTTATTTCTTAAATCAACCTGAAAGGAATAAAATATTGCAATGAGCAAAAATACAAAATAAATGTTTGTAGTTCTGTAATTCCTCAAAAAGCCAAAGAAAAACATAAAAATGTATGCTCTGTAAGTTTTCAGCTGAACTTGGCATGACAGTCCATCTATTATTTAAAAGATGTTGAAGCTCAATTCATGAATTATTAAATTCTTGTTACATTTAGTTTTCAAGGGAAAAAATTATTTCATTCAATAAAGGAAATTCAACTCACTCTATACTTTCCTAAAAAATAGGGGATTTAAAGTTACTCTAAAATAAGGAAGAAATTACTACTCCAAGCTTCATAACTG
>JAOXXN010000175.1:18144858-18166370 GCA_026770055.1 Myrmophylax atrothorax | reverse complement strand
CTGGTCCCCTGGGAGCTGCAGAATGGACCAGAATCCAACTTGGAGCAGCCACTACCTAGGATGGAGCTGGCAGCCCAGCCCACCTCATATCTCAGGCAGTCAGAGGGGTCTTCATGCCTTTTGCTGCATGCTCTATATGTTTTATAGGCTCCTTAAAACCTTCAGCAGAAGTTCTGGATTAAATTCTATTGATTCCACCAATGATTCACAGTCTACAGATTAAAAAAAGAAATAAAAAAAACTTTCCCATTGCTTGGCTCAAACAGGAACAGTAAAGCTTCTCAGAGTAGAGAGGTGGCAAGAAACAGGCAACAATATTAGTCAAATTTTGTTTTACAAAGTTGCCCCAGATGAGGGGAAATACAACTGAAAAGTAACTACGTGTCTAAGGTAGCACATCATATATGGTAAAGGAGCCCACCACCACAGCTAAATAATCAGCTTGGCTTCATCTCTGCAAGGCAGAAGCATCCAAAACAGCTGAAAGATGTGCTGGGAGTATCCTGAATTAATAAAAGCAATTTTATTTTATTTCTTTTTTATTGTTGTTATATTTGACTGTCCTACAGGAAGCAGAAAAATAAGGATAGATAACTCTGCCTAGAAACTTCCTGGCAGAGAATGCAGTACCTTGGGAAGAGGGAAGGGCTGGTCCTGGAGCAGCCCCAGGTGAGCAGGGTCTGGCAGCACCCCCAGCCCAGCTCACAGCACCTCACACGCTGCACATCCTGTTTTCCACAATCAGCAGCACGAGCTCCCCCTCTCCAACACACTGTGCCCACAGTCAGTGCTCTGCCTACCAAATGCACAATCTGAACACACCCAGCTGACAGCCTGTGCCAGCAGATACCCAACACTGTCCTCCCCTTTGCCCTCCCACTGGGACACCTGCCCTGGGGCAGAGACCAACAGCAGCCCAACATCAGCCCTTGCTTCTCTCACTCCCCTTATTCCAGCTCTGAGTCACAGCTCTCTCTATGCATCCATCACATTGTAATGGTTTCTTCTTGGCCTCCTTTCCCATTGGAAATGGTTGCCACCATTCCCTCACACTCTGGGATACACAGACAGCAGTTTTGCGCCTTTTTTCTCTTATCCTTCTTTAAATCTCCTGGTATTGTGTTACACGAGCAGCTCAGTAAAAGAAAGAATCAAAGTCATCATTCTATGCAGAGGAATTTTTCATTTGTCTTTCTATTCCTCGTCATTCATTAGTGATGCACAAAGTCTTTCCCTTTCTTAATCCTTCACCCTTCTCTATCCTTTATATTCTGTGATGTACATGGACTTTTGTGTTACAAATTCTTCAAAGACATCATTACTCTTTACATTCATATGCACCAAAATAATCTTTGTAATCTATAATCAAAGACTTGCTCTATCTGGCTGCATTCATTTTCTTTCTTTACTCTCCCCAATCAGCCATTTTTATTTCTATTGAGTTTTGCTACCAAAAAAGCCAGCAAATCAGAGAGCCAAGGCAACTCCAAGTCATATTAGTGTGCTGGAGATTTGACTACACTGCATATACTACTATTCAGAAAAGCAGAGGTTCATCGATAAAAAAAATAAATCTAATTTTCACCCATTAATATAACTAATTGTCACTCAACCTCAGTAATGAGTAGGTATTACTCCCCCTAATTCTCAAGAATTACAGTAAAGCCTCTCCTTGCAGAACTCCAGGATTTATCAGTTTGCCCACGCACACGTTGCTCAATTAACACAAGCTGTTGAGATAATAGTTCCTCTCTTTTAAAAGCAGGTAAATCTGAGCTGCAGCAAACCCTCTTCTCAAACAGCATCTGCCAAGGGAGACAACTGTCAAGGCCTTGGATGTCAGTCCTAATGTGCAAGTCATCACCCAGTAGTCAGTTTGGGCCACGAACCCACCCACCAACATCTCCTCATTCACAGATTCCAAAGCACCACCTTTGTCTGGACTTCCTCCCATCCTGCCTTTAATATCAGGCACAGCTTCCCCTACACACCCCCAAATTCAAGTCTCAGCTCCAACTCTCCTGTGCCAGAGAAGGGGATGTTTAAATGCTGAAGTTTCCTCATCACTGGCTCTTTATTACACTTCAGGTTGTGTCCTCATGTAGCACTTGGCATTGCTGGCTCCCAGCTCATTAAAATGATATCCCAAATGATCAGTAACAGACTGATAACACTGGAGATTTGCTGCACAGTGAAGTCTCTGCTATCTTTGAGGCTCTCACACCTAACCAGCTTCCATGGGATGCTTTTCTGACCCTCAGCCTAAATATTTTACTAACTTTGTGCTCCTCCATCTACAAGAATTAAGCACTACCAACCAGACAGGCACAAACATATGGAAAAAAGAGGAGGGCACATCAATGACCTTAAGGAAAACAGGAATCAAACCATGTCCTTAAATTACTACCTTTTTCCCCAAAATCCATGGGGCAGAACAATGCCATGGTACAAACCACACCAACTTATGGATGTGACCCCTGAAGTCCATTAATTAAAACAAAAATGTGTATCCTCACACCACAGCAAATAAAGATATTCATGCCCTTAGTATGCTCCCAGTGCAGCACCAAGTGAATAATGGCATCATTCTGAGGGAGGACCTGATTTTTAATCAGGGAATTGTTTCCAAAGGTATTTTCATTTTTGGAGGTAATCTGAGTAAAAGCAGAGCACAAATTATCACTTGCATAATAAAGTCTGTGGATCATCACCTTTATTCCACAGTGAGACAAGGACTACAGAAAATACTTCTCTGTTTGTTGGGATTTCTGGTCAGTAAAATATTGAATTCCCTTTAACCCATACACACATTCTTTTTCATTTTTTAATATTTATGTTCTTCTCTCAGTTCTGAGCAGTTCCCTTCTCTTCTTTAATTTCTTAGCCTTCTATTTTACAAAGCTGAAGTTTTCACTTCCCCCATGATTGCCTCAACACTCAGGAATTAACCTTGGATGCTGAACTTTGTCAAAACTGTTTTCTGAACCCAACTTTTCATTTAGAAATGTGCATCTGTGCTCTGAAATATTTTTCAGCTCTTCAAGGTTGTTTTATCCTGCCATTTGATTTCAGGGTGGAGGTTATAGTAGTGCTCAGATGCCTTCCACATCAATATGCCTGGTTTAAACAGGGGCTTTGGGGGTTTTTTTGTGGGTTTTGAACTTCTTCTTGGTAGGATGTTTGGGGTGGCGACTGAAATACAGATTTACACATAAACAGCACCATAATGAATGTACCAACATAAGTTCCTATTCCATAAATAAGGTCAGAGTGCTAAATAAACTATATTAATTTACAATTTATAGCTATTTCTAGCAGTCTGTATAAAAAGGGCACATATTTAATGAATGTCAGGATGCATTATTAAATATCTCAGGTACACCAGGACAAAATATGCCTCAGGAATGAACAGTAACATCAATGAAAACTTGTATCCACCTGCTTTCAGCCCAAAGAGATGGGCTACAGAACCTGTCCATCAAACTCAAAACACTGTGAAACACAGGCCTTTTGATGATTTTTCTATCACTAACTGGCAGGTTGAACAGCTGCTAATTTTAACATCTTTTTTGTAGGGTTTTACAGATTTGTTTTTGTTTTTAATGCAATTTCACACATTCAGCAGCAGAGCAGCAGTGAATATATACATATATACTAATATACATATATATATATACACACACCATGCTATTGTATATATACGTTATATGAACTGCTCTGCCAGGCACCTGAACCTGCCCTTTGCATGCCAGTGAAATGCTGTTTCATTCCCAAAGACAAGTGAAAAGCAGCCACAGTACTTATTTACACTTCCATACAGTACTCATTTACACTTCTATATGGCACTGATTTACACTCAGCCATAGTGGGAGCCATTGAATAGAAAATGAGACAAAATGCTTTGATAAATTTAACCACTGCAAGCAGCAATTGTGCAGATTTTACTGGTGTTCCCTCCCTGCAATTCTGCACATGGGCTAAAACCAGCAAGATGTTAAGTTTGGGAACGTGACTTGGAAATGTTGCCTATGGAGGTGTTTCCCACCGGGCAGGAGGGACACTGATCCTTTTTGGGTGGCTGCTGTGAGGGAGCACCTCCTATCAAAAGAATTCCCAGGATCAATATCCCTGGATGTTACCCTTATGCTCATTTAGCTCTTTAGAGGCAAAAAGAATTATAAATATGGGGCAAAATTCTCTCTGCCTAACACAAGACTAGGGATGATCACAAGATCATCCACCTGAGTAAGGCAAAACATGAACAACCTCGATAAGCTGTAATATAACCTTTAAAATTGTAGCATAACACAGAAGGAATTTTATATCCTCAAGTTCATTAAAAAAAAAAGGCAAATAACTCTTGCAGAGGGGTTGGAAACATATTCTGTACAAACAGAGCACTCAAAGGACTGATTATAAACTGGACTAATTATAAAGTGGAAAGAACAGAATTTAAAGTATCAATCTCTCGTGCAAGCAGCCCACAAGCCATATCAGAACCTTGGCCAAGCAAGTCAACTGCACTGGGAGCATTCCACATCCTTTTTATGGCAGAAATTAGCTCCAAAAAAAAGATAAATTCAAGTAGCTGTCACTGATGTTGAGCCAGAAAAGCTTTCTGGTTTTAGCCCTCTCCTCTATGAGGTCAGAGGTGACCACAGGACCTTTGTTATTGTTCATAGTTCATTTTGTTTGAATCATACATGAACACAATCCAAGCAGCTAATTAAAGACATAAACCTTCCCTTGGATTGGATTAAGGGTTGTCATTTTTTTATCTTTTCCCACAGGAGGATAATTTTTTGCAGCTTGAAGTGAAGTTACATATTTTCACAAGACAATACAGAATGAAAAAGAGAAACAAAGAAATACATGCTTTCCAAAAGCCAATAAAAGAGAGAGATTAGCTTTCAATCACACTGAAACAGGTCAAAGAAGTAAATCTACCTTTGCAGAGCTATAAAGAGAAAATCCATCTTTGTCTCTGTGGTTTAAATAAAAGTTTGTCAAGAAAGTTAATAATATGAAAGAGAAGGGAGGATTTATAAAAATCTTTTTGCAGAGGTAAATAATTGAAACAAGGCACAGAGCTCAGAAATGATTGTAGCTCCACTCCAACATGAAAAAAGCCCTGCTGAATTTAGCACAGTGAGCAGAATGTCACGGAATGGCAACGCTTCACAAAGCCAGTTTGCATAAAGATGAAGCAATTTGGGAAGTTGTACTGGTACAAAAATTAGCCAAAATTTGACTGCCTTCAGCACCTTCCTGCCTTGGCAGGGGAATAAACAGAAGAGTGAGCCCAGTGTCTCCCAGAGACCCGTCTCCCCCCTGCTGCTGCTCTGGGGCATCCAAAGTGCCACACACTTTGTAATCCACTCCATCAAACCCCACTTTCCACTTCCCCCTTCCCAACAGGCTCACAATAAAAGGGCTATGCCAAGAAACATCCAAGCTATGCTCAGGAATAAAACCTCTTCCAGGAGCCCCTGGCTCTCATCCCAAAGAACAAAGTTTCTAAGGAAATCACCATGGCTTCAAAAATAAAGCAAATTTCCTTCAGCTGTGACTCAGATGGTCCTTTCCTCCTGCAATCACAAAGCAGAAAGGTTTGTCTCTGACCCTCTTAAAGAAGCAATTTCCATAAAAAGCTTTCAAAAAGGTCTCTCACCTTAAACCCAAACTATTCAGCACTTTTTTTTTTTGCAAGATATAAAAGAAGAGAAACCTCTACCAGGAGCTCACTTGGCTCATGCACTCAGGAGTTAAATGGAGTGTTCATAGAAGGGAATTATCCTCCCTGGACAGTCTGGTGGAAGCTTTGAAGTTGGGAAAGCAACTCATTTCTTAACACCAGCTGGACTTTTTTTTAGCCAGCAAATTTGCTGCTAATTCAGTAGTTCAAGACATCAGCAAGAGTTTCCCATTTCTTGCTTTCCCTCTGGCAGATCACAATTTTCTCCATTTTCGTGCTCAAGGTCTGCAGTTCATTCCAGTGCCCACATAGGCAGGTGGTGAGGCTTTACTAGGCAAGAGCCAGAGGTTCTGTGGAGCCTTCTAGTCTGGTTTAAAGGGATCAAAGGGACTCCATTAATCCCATATTTTTACCTACATTTTATCCTTGCCATCTCTATCTCTGCACACCCCTAGTTTTCCAGCAGGATGAAGAATAGATACACTGCTCAGCTGGAAGTGACTTAAATCTCTGCAGCTTCTGCTGTTGCAGCTTTATTCTCCCACCTTGATCAACTGAGATTCCTCAAAACTGCTTTGGGCAATATCCAGTTCCTCAGAATCTTAAATTGTTGCTCAGAAATGAGTGCAGATTACTTGGCCTGTCTACTTACCTGCTCTGAAATGCTAAACAAAGACATGAGGTACTCATCACCTCAATACTGCCTCTTACCCAAGATTGTAATTTCAAATATCTGATTATATTCCTCCCCTGATGAGTTCAAAGGAAATAAAAGGCAGCAACGAAGATGCAGGGTTTAATTGCAGGAGGAAAAAAGGCTCTGCAAAAGTTTCATGTGACAAAAATCAGCAACAAGTGCCATTTGGTATTAAGTAAATTGTCACATCACAGTGTGTGCAAATGAGAATATCTTCCACAACAAGAGGGATCCAGAACTTGTAAGGAGAGGAAACACACACAAATAGCAATCATGACTGAAACACTGGGTGTTCACAGAAGAGCAAACAGTTAAAGGGATAGGAAATATCAGCTTTAAAAGGTGAAAGATTGAAGCTGTTTGGGTCCAAATCACTGGGCTTGGATATTGCTAAAGCTTGCTTTAGAACTCCAATTTCACTTCAAAATGCACATTTATTTCCAAACAAACATTTACCATTAGGTTTCATTTTACCAGGACTACTGTTACTATGGAAGACTGATCTAGTTAGAGGACATCATATTTCTATAATAGCCCTTTTTTACTTTAATCTCCATAGCAAGCATATTTCAAACAGTTACTGAATCAAAAGAGGGTGGTGGATGCTTCTGGAGACACTTAAAGATATTGTGGATCAAGAGAGACACAGCCTGACTGGGGAGAGCAACAGAATAGGAGATCTGCAATGACATGACATGAAGGAAGATTAAAAAGATTATGGGCTGTGTCCCCTAAAGAGCAGACAACTCATGGGGGAACCTCAAAGCCTTCATATACACGGAGTAGAATATCATCTTTTTCCCTACCTGGGACAAATAAGTCAAGTGACTCACTTTTCTTGACTAATTACAAGAAAAAACATTCAGGGTAAATGTCAAGAAAAGCTTTCTAAGGGCAGGGATGAGGAGACAGAATAGATTAGCTGAGCATCTCTCTACCATTGGAGATCTTTCAGAACACATTGAATAAATATCTGTCAGGATTAATAAATAGTTGATCCTGCCTTGGGGCTGATGGATGAGTTACATGACCTCTCTAACATCTTTCCAGGTTATTTTACTGTGATTCTGTTCCACAGTTGCTCACAAAACCAGGATCTGGATTTGACAGCTGAAAATACTATTTCCAAGGTTCTTCAGGAACACATGAGCAGTACAAAATAAATCTCAATTTCAGGGACCACAGAGCTATTTGTTTCCCTGCTGTTGCAATCACCATCTTTAAGCAGCTGGGAACACACACAGAAGTTGGGGTAATTTCCATTATCCAGTTTGGAACTCAGCTCCAAAGGGTGGTAGATTAACTGTGCTGCAATTGTGCTAAGGAGCATTTCAGCAAAGATACATCTGTTAAAAGCACCCTTGAAAGGCAGAGACCTTTAAATCTTTAAAGTTGTCCCTTTGAAAGACTTAATTTTTGCAGAAGTGATAAAGGTTTAAATAACATAGCTTGATATCCAACCTGGGAGAGATCAGGGAAACAAATAAAGAGTTTAAACACCATTTTTGAGAATTAAAATGCAAGATCTCCTCCAAGACATTCACTGGCAAGGGTCCCAAATCATTCTTGCTTAATACAGAATATCTCAAGTTGGAAGGGACCCATAAGGATCAATTAACTTACTAGCTAAGTAAGTTAATTCTCACCTTTAATGCAGCCAGATGGTTCCCAGGAACCAGATCACTGATAAATGGAATCTTTGGCCTTTCTGAGATCAATTTCATAACTATAAGACAATATAATATCTTTTAAATAAAGATTGCCTCCTCTTGTAGGAGTCATTTGTCAAAGGAAAATGTTTTAAAGAATGTTGGCAATGACTTTAAAGAATTTATTCTCCTAATGATTCTTATCCTGTGTATAACTGACCACCTGAATGTCTCTAACCTGAACTCTCTTCATAAATATTTCAGACACTGGGGAAAAAATAGGGTTTGAAGTTTCCTAAATCAATGGCCTGTGTGACTCTTAATATATTCCACTTTGGACATCCTCAAGATGATTAAACTTTGTTTGTTAATTGGGGCTCAAATTGACTGACAGCACAACAGTCCACTTCAGGTCCAGCCCCTGCTCCAGGGGCATGGACAGCACCACGTGAGGTTCCTGTGGCTCCCAAGCCACGCACTGTCCTCTCCACCAGCTCTGCCCTCCAGCAAAACATAACAGAGCTGAGCTGTCTCCAGGCTTTCAAAGCTCATGATTGATGAGCAGGAGATGAAAAGCTGCATCAGGTCAGGATGAGGTCCTGTCTCTGAGCCCAGAACTGAGCTCCTCTCACTTGGCATTGCTCTGTTACCCTCTGAACCTATTTACAGCACTATCCCTTTCAATCACACAGCCCATTTATCTGGATCCCATGCAAATTGAATTAAAGCCTCAGCTTTCATCAAAGTAGTCCTTGTTTGTGTTGCAAGATGTGTGGTTTGATCTCATTGTACCTCCAGCCTTGAATCCCAAGTGCCACGAGCGGTACCCGGTGTTGCTCACCCGGTTACAGCCACCTCCTGGAGTCCTCCTGAGGATCACCAAAGAAACCTGTTTGACTTTCTTTGTCTTGGCTGCTATTCCTTTAACCACGTGAAAGACAGAGTGGGGAAATCCCCTGTGCCCTGGGAGTTTTGGGTCACAGCTCTGGAAAAGGAGGTTGGGAGGTGCACACAGAGCCAGGCCCAGGGAGCAAGGGCAAGGCACTGCAGCACAGCAGAGATGGAAAGGCTCTGCATGTTTGCCCATCACCTCTGCAAAAGACTATCCTTGGTTTCTAGAAAACTTCTGAACTTGAAGGCACTTCTCCAGAGAAAAACAAACGTAGATTTTTACACACACAAAAACAAGGAAACTTTGTCTGTTGGGGATGCTCCCATCAGGACTCCATGGCCTCCTCATTTACTCTCCCCATGGCAACAGTCTGTGTTGGGGAAGAATAAATGCCATGAAAGAACCAAAAAAAGCCCTGGTTTTCACAATTACTTTGTCTTTGCAATAATGAGGTTTTCTCCTCCTCCAGTAAAGGCATTACACAACCAGGCACAAGCAGCTTTTACAGGAATCAGCAGAAGTGACAGTGGCAAAAGTTCATGCTAAAATCTCAGTTCTCACCTCATTATGAGGAACTGCACAATGAGAAGCACTGGCCAGTGTCAGGCAGTAACAGCGACAGCAGTAGGTAAAAATCCTCTCCTAAATCCTAGTTTTACACCCCATTTTACCCTCCATTCCTCAACAGAAGGGAACAGCCACAAACAGCTGGTTGAGGAGGAGGTGATGCTGGGCAGTGGCTTTATGACTTCACCTCACTGCTGCAGGTTTCATCTTAGTCACAAATCCCTTTCAGACAGGAACAGAGGTTTGTACCTCCACTAGTTCACTTAGCTCACTAAATTGTATTTTTCATCCTTTCTCTCCAAGAGTGGAAAGAAAAAAAAGTCACAAAGTCAACATGTTAAACCATCCAACTACTTTAGAAGCACAATGCAAACTCACACATCCCAACTTTCGTTCTAGTCAGGCTGTTCAGAGTAACTCAGCACTATATTATGCAGCTCATGGACCAAAATGGTGCTTTTGAAGCTTCTCTAGCTTATCAGTTAAATATGCATTGATTTTTTTATTTATTCTTTAAAAAGATGCATTATTAATTAGGCAACAGAACAGAGCAGCTTCCCTGGAATTATTCCAGTCTGTGACTGAAAAAACATATGCAGGATGCCATCCAGAATAAAACCCCTTAGTAACTCAAGAGGAGGTTTCACACAGCAAGCTCAACAGCCAGCTTCTCAAAAATCATGTATTAGGACACAATCTCTTCTCTTTCCAGTTTCTGCTGGGCACAGTAACCAGGGGCAAGATTAGGGATAGGTCACTGTCTACTTAGTCCCTACAGATTAAAAGTAGCACAGGGACTGCTTGTGGGATCTCACCCAAGCAACTCAATCCCTGTCTTCTCCCATACAAACCAGATTTCCCTTGACAGACTCAGGGCCCACAAAGATTGCCAGAAGAACTAGCAAGTCCCATCTGACATCACCATGCTGGTTCAACAGCAGAGTAATGACACTGCTGGAAATATCAAGTCCATGGTCCAATCTGAGATGTTGGACAGTCAAATAACAACTCAGAAGAATTTAATGACTCCATTGTAAGTTTGCTGACACTTACCTCTGATCCTGCTGGCCAAGTGCACACTGGCACTACAGAACTGGAAACCAGGAGCTCAGTAAAGGTGGGGTGAATCTAAAGGTGTTTTCTTATTCATGGAGTCAAAGGCAGTCCCCAGTGCAAATTAAATAACCTGCACTCCTATGCCTGCAGACAGTGCAGCAGAGACAGATGCAGAGGTAAACCAGCCCAGATCTGTAAATGAATGACAGAGAGGACAATTAGCACAGCAGCCAACAAAGAATATTCCACCTTTCTTCAGGATGTTATATTACATTGATGTTTATGTTTAAACATGGGTAAAATTGAATATTCCCTTTTAGCACAAGTATAAATGAGAATGCAAGTTGCAGATAATGAAGCTCAGGCCATAGATTGCCTGATAGAGCACAAAGCAGAAGCCTGTGAGAACTGCAGGAGCCAGCTGGGCAGCAGGTTCAGCTCAGGGGCTATGACAGTGCAACCCAAACATGCACCTACAACCCAGCCCAGGTACCCCTGCACAGCTGTTGCTCAGGATGCTGTAACAACTGGTTCTTAACATTCACTTAGAAGGGTGCCCTCTGCACCTGCCCTCACACTGATCAAATGAGAACAGCTCAAGCAGTTGCAGCCCACGTGCAAGGTCTGAGACTGCAAGTGCAAGGAAAGAGCTCAGCCTCAGCAGAAGAGCATCAGCTCACACAGGTGAGAGGCAGCGCCAGGGACCACAGGTAAGATGTGCTGGATGAAGTGTTCACTATTCCTACTGACAATTTGTTTTAGTACCTGCCATTCCCAGAAATAAGAATCAAAAATTCCCTGAAACCTCTCACGATCTGCAAAGGCTGTTGCCAAACTGAACCATCATATCCTTTCCTGCAGCGGCCCCAAGAAAACCAAGGTGTCCATCTCCAAACCACAACTCCAAGCACTGTGCAAACAGCTAGGAAAGTCCTCAGCATCAGGAAACCCAGTCCCACATAAGGTGCTGGGAAACAGCCACAGGGACATCAGTGTGTTCAGCACTTCCCTGCAGAAAGGCAGAGCAGCAGAACAGCACTGCCCTCAAACCTGGCTGGGGTGACCTTGTGCAACTGCCCCTTCATTATTAATGCATGAAAAAACAACCCACATTCTTCATATTGACCTCCTGTGTATCACAGGGCAGACTGGACTTCCCAGAATTAATCTTGGAATTAGAGCTGAGCTTTCAGAAAGGTAACTGATCTCCATTTGGACACTGCAAGCCGTGCAGAATCCACCAAAGCCTGTGACCAGCTGCTCCCTTGATTTGTTCTCTGCTGATCTGACTTTTTTTTGACATTCAGCCTCTGGGCCTTGGACCAGTGAGACTGAAAAGCATTTCAATACCAAAACCTAATCATTTTTGTGTATCCAGCTTCAGGAGCTTTGCCTACTTACACACCCTATGAAAAAGAGTCAGTCCAGGACACCCCAAAAACCAAGTGAGTCAACAAAGTCTTAGGTGCCCAAACTTAGGATGATAGTGGTCTAATTATCCCTTAGGCTTCTTTTTATAGAGGTGAGCTCTTAAACCCCATCTACTCTTATTTCACAGAACTGGGATTTTTACCACCCAATTTACCCACCACATCAGACACCTGAGATGCAGCTCCACATAAAGGTCTCCATGCACAAACCTCAAACTTGTGTTTCCAGCTGACCGACCCACAGAGCCCCCAGACGCACAAATGTGCTTCACAAGCACCCTTGGATGTCACATCTCTTTTTGACAGGTGTTGGAAGGAATTCAGGAAAGTTGCATTAACACAACTTTAAAGCAAGAGGACTCCAGGCTAAATAAAAAACCCAAAATAATCTGGGAGGGACCATAGAGAAGCTGACACGACTCTGATATTGGGCTGGTCATTTCACCTTCCTTTTCACTTTTCCTTTCCAGAGGGACTGGGGCATTAGGCTGAGTATTGAACTGTCAGCTCAGATTTTCAGCCTTAAGAGATGAATTTCCCTTATGACTCGAGTCATGCCCGTGCTAACCTTCTGCAATTGTGTATGTGTAGTTAATCATATGCAGCTACACTGAACCTGATTGTTAAAAGGCTGAGTAAATATAACTACACCCTCGTTATCTTGTTTAAAGGTAGAAAGATTAATTTGAATTCTAACTGGAAATACTGATTCAATGAATAAGCCTGAAATGTAGCAGTTTTCAATTACACTAGGAAATTGGTCTTTTGAATTTTCAAATTATGCAAGGCAAGGCAAGTTCACTTTAATCTGTACATGGGGATATATTTGCCATCCTCATAGCGCTGTGTGTCAGTGGGTAATAGCTAAAAGGCGAGTGAAAAATCCGTAATGTTGGCTGTTGGTGCCCTCCAGGGGCCTGGCTGGGTATAAATTTCAGTCAAAACAGTTTTTGAGCATTCAAGCAAATACTATAAATATTGCATATTATTACCCTTTTTCGAAAGGGGGGGAAGGCCACTATTCATGGTACTCTCAGTGGACAGTTTCTCTCCACAGTCCCACAGACACTGGGATGCTCAATCAAACAAGGCAAGGGAGGGATGTATTTCTATTTGACTACTTCCACTTTCCCTGCCTGAATTTCTAAGAAAACAGGAATTGTATTCAATCCCATAAACCTGGAGGACAAATAGAGGTGGGGAACACACTACATGCTGACAGCATTTGCGACAACAGGCACCGAGAAATGAAAGCAACTCAACCCAATGTCCCACGTGCTGGGGAGGTGACACCAACTCGGCCCTTACACCAGCTACATATGGAACCACAGGGTTAAGAATCCAAGAAAACTCATTCTTGTAACTTCCACCCATGGTTTGAGTTCTACATACATCTATTTTTGGTTGCAGGTTTGCTCCAGCTTTACATCAAATGCCTGATACCCTCCAGGGGGCTTTACACCCTCTGGAACAAGGCAGGAAGCCCTCACTGGTTGCAAGTTAGTTCCTTAGAGCAAGGACTATTAATTGTCATTTTCCCTTGCCATCCCATAATACAGCTGCCACAAGACCAGACACCAGAGAGCAAAAGGGAAAACAAAAACAAACAATAACAACAACAACAAAAAACCCCAACCAACCAAACAAAAACCCAACCAAACAAAAAATCCACCAAAATCAGGCCTGTCAGAGCACAGGACTGCCCCACACAAGCTCAGAAGATAACCTGGGTATAACACCTCCAGCAGAGAGCTACCTGAGCCAGGATTTCTCTGGAATTAGTGGGACTCTCCACTGCCTCCCAGTGCACAGACCTCGACACCTGCAGAGACTGTGGCTGAGAGGAGTTCTGTTCTCAGGGCACAGCTATGTCAGAATTTCTCCTCCTTAACATTCCCATACCTTACAGAAGCACTTTGCCCAAAATGAGGCTGGCATTATTGTCCAGTCTCACCTGCAAAAGTGGCTACCACTTCAAAGACTTCTGCAAAATTAAAGCTCAGAGTTTTGGTTATACTAGAGATGTCCACCAAAACCACATCTCCCTTCTTCCTCCTAGAGGGTGAACTATCCAATAAAAATCTTGGCTGTGGAAAGCTCTGCTTCCATTGAGGTGGGTATGGCACAATCCTTTGCTTCAGGGGTTGAATTTCCAGTCCCTGCCCACAGTTTTCAGCCCACTATGCACAAATATTTCAACGAATATTTAAGTTTTCTGAGAGGGATAAGCAGGCAGGACTGCACTGGATGCTGGGAATGCCAAGCAGGGCACAACATGCTCAGCTCTGAGCCCTGTGCTTTCTCCTCCACAAAGTCCAGGTGCTGCTGACCTAATACAGCAACTGGTATTTGAGATCATGAGACTTCAAGAGCTAAAGCTGCTGAAGATGTTCTCCCATGCCAGGGGCACAAGTCACCCTCTGACAGAACTGCCACAAGTTCCCCCTTTCCCTGCACAAAACTCCCTGGTCATGTCAAGAAATGAGACTTTAAAGATGAGGAAAATCCGAAAAGTCTTTGACGTAATTATTATCAGATAATTGTTCTGAGTCTTCTTTCATCTGCCAATTACAAGTGGAAATTGAGTCTGGGGAGCTACTGCAGATCATCTTTATGCAATTACGACTTATGATGAAGTACTGAGTCCCAGCAGCACTCCCTGAGCTACAGCACAGTCCTGGATGGCAGACCTGGAGCAGCAGTGACACAATGTCAATCCTGGTATTTAACATGCCCCAAAGCCAGAACCTACTCCTGGTTTGCTGCTGAATTTGACCACACAGCTCATGGATGAAAAATCACTTCAGAAATCACAATGGCAGGTAATTAGCAACACATGCTGTCTTCCATTACTTTGTTTTGTTCTACTGAAATCACTTCCCATCCGTGCTCTCTCTCACTGTTTTCAAGGGATTTGTAGGGTTATTTGCTCAAGCCTGAACAGCAGCTTGGCTTCCAGCAATGCCACTGTGGTGGTGCTGCAGCCTGACACAGGTGGGGCTTGGTCTGAGTGTAGTCCCAAACAGCTAAAATTTGGCAGTGAGCAGCCAGAAACCCGAGTGAGCACCAGTTCAGCCTTAGAAGAAACACAGCTCCATCTTTTTACCACCCGGACGGACTGTAAGAGATCAGGCTCTCATTAACAGAGGAATATCAATTAATACAGAAGCCAATATGCCAAAGCATGAGGGTTCTGGCCCATGGGGACCTCAGACCTAGAGCTGCACCAGGAAAATAATCCCCCACTGATCCTGCCCCAGCCAAGCCATTTTCACTTGTATTTAGTCAAGACTTATTAACATGGGGATTCTGGAACAACGATCTCTGTTATATTCCATGTTTTCCACTTGCTGGAGTAGGAAAGAAACTCGAGCAGGTTTAATTTGGTCACCTGCAGGCCCATGTGAGAGGCAGCTCAACGGGTTGGCCAGCACTGGGTGGGCACTGCTGAGAAATGCAGCCTCTCCCCAGCACCTGCAGGTGGCACGGGCTCCCTGCACATCCTAACCCAGCCTCCATAATCACATTCCAAGTGGAGGGGGAAAAAAAGGAAAAAAAGAAAACACTTTCTAGATGAACAGAGGTTTCAAAGATCATATACTGATTTATGATTTATTTTGTTCAAAACCATCAATTTAAACAATTGCTTTATTTTCCTCAGGCTGTGCTGGATTAGATTTAGAAAACATTGACAAGAAAAGATTAATGCTGGAGAACAGCAAATGAGTTAGAGGAGACTGACAATGAAATACACACCAGCACTGTGCTCAGAACAGCAGAATATGAAGGCTCATGAAAAGCAAGACTTATATTGATCACAACAGCAACAAACATCTTCAAACAACAAAGCAGTGCCCATCTTGGGAATTAAAGTTCAGCTAGTAATTTTAGCTAGATACCATCTCACTGCCAAGTTTTTGCAGTGACTAATCTTTTCACTCCTTAACAGGGTATTTTACCCCCACTGCCAGGTTGCCACACAGTGCAGGTGTGGGCACCCACATGCCACCTTCCCAAGGGGGAAGAAACTGAATATTAGTATTTCAGGGGGCTTAAATTTTGTGTATTCAGCTTGAAACATCTTTTAAAATTATTCATCCACATTAAAAAAAAAATCAGAACTTACATCATGTCCTTCTGCAGGTATTGGTCACTTAAAAAAATGGGCTGTTCTCCAACATCAGCATTACAGAGTCCTTCACACTTGCCCTTAAATTTACACACATTGACCCAACACTTTGCTGCCCTCAATTTTTTTGTCTTTAACCTGTGTGTAGAGACATAAATACAGAACAAACCAAAAGGGAGGACTTGTCCCTAACCCTCTGGAAAAGCTACAGCTCAACCATGAAGGATTTTCCCTAGCAATGAAACAGCAGCTTTTCCAGGGCATGGTGCAACCCCAGGAACATCCATGTCCAGTGGCAAAACTTTGTGACAAGTTCCACAGGTTTGCTCAAGAGAATTATCAGAGAATACGCTCCGTGCACCTCTCCTTGAGACAGAGCTGCTCCACAAGTTTCCCCACAAATGTATTACGCAGCTCCTGGGGACAGTTCCCACACAAATCCTTCCAGGCTCATGACAAACAGGATGTCCAAAGTGATGCAACCAGGGGAGAAAAAAAAAAAAAAAAAAAACCAAAACAAAAAAAAACAAACCAGATTTTTTTTTGGTAAGTTCTTCAGAATGTACAGCTGCAGGGACACATCTGGCAGCACAACTAAGAGGGATGGACAGTGGGACAGTGCAGAGGCAGGACCACCAACCCCAGTCCCAGCACTCCACAGTGCTCACAGCATCCCCTCTCCCAGCCCTGGAGCCACCATCCAACACAGGATCTCATGAACTTTGCATTGAAACTACCAGGACATGGATTCCAGTAGGAAAAAAAGCATTTACACTTGATTCAGCTGCCAAACTGCCTCAAAATGGGAAAGAAACTGAGGCCTAATCCCTAAAATGAATGGCTTTGTAGCAAGCCTGAGGTCCCTTGGCCACTGAACCAAGGGATTGGTGACATGAAACAACATTTCAGCAATCACAACTCTTTACAAAACAAAACTAGAGCCAATCAGGGTGGTCTTGTTTCCCTTAGATATATTAAAAAGTCATTACCTCAAGCACTCATTACATTATCAGAGCACTTTCAGAGGGACAGAATTAGACAAGCTGAAGGGCTTTTGAGATGCTGATAGTCCATCCTTCAGCCATCTCCATAACAGCCCTATTCTTTCATTCAACAGCTAGAAACATCAAACTTCTATTTTCTCTGTTCAAGGCTTCTTGCTGCCCTTCACTGGCACAGACTCTTGCTGAGCTTGGGAAGGAAATCAGACTGCACATACATATCAGCACATTTGCTCCCTTGGGTCTAAGTTGAAAGCAGACAACATGTTTCAGAAATATTAATTTAAAGGAGATATTTTAGGCACAGCATAGGAGTTTCCCAGAGTTTTCCTTCTCATGCTTCAAGCTTCATTAATCAACTCAGCCCTGCCAAAATACATTGTAGGAAGATGTCTGTAGCTGCTGCTCCAAGGCATAATCATACCTCAGAGTGGAACATTTACAAGCCAATGTCTCCACTCTAACAAGGACACAAGAACCCAAACTGCCTGGCAGCTGCACAACACTGCACTTAACTCCTCCACACTGGAAGGATTCTCATGCTAAAAAGGGAGCAAAGCAAGAGGAGAGCAGCACAGGAACTGGGGAGAAGCAGAATATTGAAGTGCAAGGAAAAGGGCAGACCTAGAAAAGAGTGGGAGAACTCTGGAGGAAAAATCACAGTTTGCACAGGAGCTACCAGGGAGCCAGTCCAGCTCAAGTGCTCAGGAAGGAAGGGCAAAGCTCCTCTCCACCTTTACCAAGCTTTCTATAACTTCTTACCACATGTCACACTGTGCTTTTGAGAGAGCTGAGGCAAACAGCAGAATCCCACTGTGACAGCACATCCCTCCCCACTGCTCTAACAGCAGCACAGTCCCCTCACTGAAGAGCTGGATGACAAAAGTTTGCTGTCACAGAGCCACGGGGAGGAAATAACAATAGTAGGAGCAACACTGAGAAGCTCTAAAGATCAGCACTATTTGAGCCAGAGCAGCAGTTGTCCCTGCTCTGTTCTTAAGGAGCAGAGCACCCATAACAACCCAGCACAGCAAGATGCAAGCATAAGCCAGGAATCCTCTCCCAGCCCTCACACTGCCCCAGAGCCCTGACTCCCACAACATGCCATCCATGCCCAGCTGCTCTCATCTGGATGCCATCCACACCAGGCACCGCCCTGTGCAAGCCTTGCTCCAGCCCTGCTCTTCCTCTGCTGCCCGTGCCTGTGGAACACCTGAGCTCTGGTCATTTTGCCAGTCTCAGACTCACTGATGAGGCTGAAAACAGGCGTGACTGTCTCCTCCTGGGCTGCACACAGAGCACAGCTAACAGGCACAAGTCCTGTGCCACTCCAATTCGAAAAGGTTTGGTGATACCTTAGTTCTCCCTGTTTATCTCCCATGTTCACCTTGATGTTGGCCCCCAGAAATCACAGCAGAGTGATTTTGTGTGTATAACACCCTTTGTTTCTGCAGCAGCAGCAGCCCAGCTCCACACTCAGGCTTCAAGTAACAGAATAGCTTGTGTGGCCATGATAAGGCACATAAAAATTGCTAAATGCAGCCAAATGCTTCTTCAGACCTGGAAAAGCATCTTGCCAATTTCAAGCCACTTGTATGCTCTAATCTTTGCATGCCACAACTCTCGCTTCTCATCTGAGAACAGAGAAGCATAAGCGGTTTTTGCACTGCTTGTTGCTCTTTTCAACAATCAAACCCAAGAAACACCAGCAAACCAAATTATAAGTTTTCCTCCTCTAGGCTTTCAGATGTGGTTCTTCAGATTTTTCCCAAGTAAGTAATTCACAGGGTTATTAAGAGCTCTACATGTCATTCCAAGAAAGCCACGAGTGTGTGCCGGATAAAGAACTTGCATCAGCCCAGCAACATTTTCCCCAAGACAATCAGCTCAGGATTGACAAGTGACAATGATACCCTGTGTGCTCCTGAAGCACTAGGAATAACTGAGGTCCACACTTCCATCATTCTCCCACAGTCTCCTACAGAAGAGCCTCCACCAGCTCAATACAGGCATGATCTGTAGTCATACAATTTGATTTTCCAGAAAAAACACAGCAAGTTACAGCTCCCCTCTTTGCTCTCCAGGTACCAGTGCCCACACCTGTGGCAGGAGGGATTTCCAGGGTAAACATAAGACCTTTCTGCCTGTGAGTAGTGGGACAGGAGAGCCACATTTCATGCTGCTAAGCCTAAAACTATCTTAAATAAATCCCCCCTTCTTCTGGACCAGTCCTTTCCAATTACATCACCATCCACCTGCGTGGGATGAAGTGCTGCTATAAAGCTAATCATTGTGGGTTTAGAGAAA
Organism: Myrmophylax atrothorax; assembly: GCA_026770055.1. Classification (NCBI taxonomy): domain Eukaryota; kingdom Metazoa; phylum Chordata; class Aves; order Passeriformes; family Thamnophilidae; genus Myrmophylax; species Myrmophylax atrothorax. The sequence goes on along the minus strand of JAOXXN010000175.1, from coordinate 18,146,947 downwards.
TTAGATGTTAAATGTTTTCTGATTATATTTAGTGCTCAAGTACAGCTCCAAGCTGAGTTCAGCTCAGCATAGAAATTATTCCTGTTGTCCCCAGAGAAAAATGGTAGTTTCTATAGCACAGAAAAAGTATTTCCCCCAAAAAAATGCATTAGCTTAAGACCAAGACCAGCAGATTTCAGGTCTGTACCAGTAAGAGATTCTCAACTATAAAGTGAGGGATTTTCCCCTTTAAAAACTCCTGAAGGAAAAAGCTCCCATTAGTGTTACTCCTAGAGCTGAGAAACCTTCAGACATCAAATCCTGGAATTATTCAGTTACTCTGTACTGAAAAAGCACTTTCATGCTGCTTGTGGAAGTGGGCATTTAAACACTGATTATTAAGCTTCTCCCTCAGTCCCAGATCCACAAAAGTATATTCTGAGCAACTGGAATCAAAGCTGGGTTTACAGAAGAATTAGTACTTGAAGCCCTTTGAGGACTTTTTTCTCCTAAAACAAAGCCACTGCTCCTGCTTACACCCACATCTCCACACCACCCCAAGGCTCACCCAGCACACACAAGCCTTGTACTCACCCAGCCAGGAGGACAAGGAGACCAGCATCCAGGAAACAAAATAATCCAGATATATTGGACAAGGAGACCAGCATCCAGGAAACAAAATAATCCAGATATATTGAAGGTAAAAATAAGCATTAAACTTTTAGATCACTCTCCAACAGGACACAGAAACTTCTGAGAAGCTTAGCCTGAAAAAGCCCTGGGTGGTGCCTGGGCAGCTCCTCCTCATCCCCTGCAGCTGTGGGATCCCTCATCATCCCCTGCAGCTGTGGGATCCCTCATCATCCCCTGCAGCTGTGGGGTCCCTCATCATCCCCTGCAGCTGTGGGGTCCCTCATCATCCCCTGTGGCTGCAGGAAGTCCAACTCCCTGGCATCAGTTCCCCTGTGCCCACCTGGACCCCATCACACCCTTCCCACTCCCAGGGCACATCTCCCATGCCAGACAAACCCCGTGGTGCATCACCCTATGGGAAGCACCTCATGGAAACCCCAGTGCATCCATGAGCCTGCCCATGGGCACAGTGGTCCAGAGCATGGAGGTGTTGGCTCTTCTAAGGCATCATGAAAGCTCAGAACTTTCTATTCTGTGACAAATGTTAGCATGTAAAGTTGTTCCCAACCCAGAGCCAATGGTTGAAATGCTGCACTCTTAACATGTTAGTGTTTAGTGGTTTGAGCACCCTTTTTCCTTTGTACCAGGAAGAATATGCAATGCTTGAACACACACACAACAAAGAGGTTCAAGAAGTCTTGCAAAGCCTTTCCTACACAGATTTCAAAGTACAAGTGTTCACTGAGGTGGGTAAACACTGAAACTTGAGAAGTGCCACTGATGTAACTCACACAGTGGGACAAAAGGCTCAGCTGTAACTCAAATCCAGCTCAACACACCCCCAACTTCAGAAGCAAAAAATGCACCAGCCATTCTGTCTCATGCTGCAGCAGTTTTCTGTTCCTGCTGCTCCCACCCAGTATTCTCATTTTCAATTGCTGCAGGAGAAATCATTTGCAAGGCAGGCTGTGATGCTGATCAGTTATTTTTAAGAATTAGTCTGGAATCTTGGCATTCTCTGACTCCTCTGCAGGACAGAAGGCATCTCATGAATATTATTTATTCGCTCTTAAACAGTTTTCTTTAAGTTCTTCCAGGTTTCCTTCAGAAAATGGGAGACAATAACGCACATGGAAAAAATAAGATAAGAATCTGCTAGAATCAAATTTTTTTTAGTGCTGTTGGTTTAGAACAAAACTGTATGAAGAGCACAATGTAATTCCCATCAGATGGAAATTGTGCTGGCTTAAAAAAAGCAGCTAAAATGGCTCCAAATCCTTCCCTGCCATTTCTTTTTACAAGGGACTTTTGACAAGGGCATGGAGTTATAGTACAAGGCAGGGATGCTTTAAACTGAAGGAGGCAGGTTTAGATTAGATATTGGGAAGGAATCCTTCCCTCTGAGGGTGGGCAGGCCCTGGCACAGGTGCCCAGAGAAGCTGTGGCTGCCCCAGCCCTGGGAGTGTCCAAGGCCAGG
>JAOXXN010000175.1:18099209-18137460 GCA_026770055.1 Myrmophylax atrothorax | reverse complement strand
CAGTTTGCAATTAAAAGAAGATGAGAGACAAGTTAGGGATACAGGCAAGGCAGCAGGGCAGTCAAGGTAACTACAATCATCCAGCCAAGCTGTGCTGCAGTATAATCTTTTGGGGTTTGATGAGTATCACACAAGCACAGGGAGTTCTATAGAATTTTTGTGTATGTGCAAGTGACCTTCCTCCCATGAGCATGAAGAAAGATGGGCATGGTGGACCATCAGCATTTGAGAGTCAGTGTTTAGGTAATCATAGTGAAATGGGCAACTCAACAGGCTACAACAGGCCTCAGGAGCAGCTGGTACACAAAGGCAAGATGTTTATAGGTGATATGACAGGGAAAGGGATCAGTGAATGGATGTCAATAGAAGGACAGAGAACGGCGCAGGTACCAAAGGGTCAGGAAAACATAAACAAAATGTGATACTATGAAAAAAGCATGCCAAGGGTGCTCTTTGGTTTCAGGTTTATAGGTTAATAAATACCTTATTTCGTCTGAAAAGGGAAGGTCCTACTGACACTTGTTTTTCCTTCCTCCCCATGCCCTGCTTGGACAGACCATTCCTACTCATCAACAGTGGAACAGACTGAACCAATTCCTGCAATCAGAGCAGGTCTGGAGCCAACAGAGAACAGGAAGGGGAGGGAAGGAATTGAAAAGAAGTCTGCATGGAAGAGGACTCTTCTCAGGAAGAAAGGGAGAATCATCCTTTGAGTTATAACAATGAGAAATCTGGAAAGACATCAGAGCAACACAAGGCTAATCACCCTTCCCTCTCCCCTGTGTCAGACACTGGTCTCATCTTGCTTGTAGTCTTAAGGACTAATTAATGCTGCACTGGCTGTGCTCATCCCAGAAGACTGATGTTAACAGAAGAAATCAAATGAACTTCTGGTCTTCAAATGGAAAAGAGATGTTTTAGTGGCTTGAATTTTCATTGTTTGAGGGTAAGGAAAATGCTTATTTTCTTTTTTATATACCAGAAAACATATGGAAGTCAGATTATATTTGTCCCAGCCTGCCAGTATTTTAAATTTATACAACCCAAGTCCTTTGGGGAATGTCATAAATTTACATACACTCTCAAGTGCTAATGCTTGCACTGGGCTCTTTAGTTTTGCAGCCTCATGTGCAAAAGCACATTTGTGCAACCTGCTCTTTAAAGGCTTTGCACATATGGAAGCCAGTGCAGGTTAACACTGCTCAGGTCGGTGCTACCCAGGCCAGGATGAAATCAGAGGCTCCTTAGTCCACCCCATCACAGCTCCTCAGACATCTTTCAGGACCTGTCAGCACTGACAGCGCAAAGTTCTTCACTTTATCAGCATTCACCCCCAGGATACAACAAGAACACTTTCCAGGCTGTATTAGTCATTAAGGCACAAACATTTCTCAGTTGGTCTTTTTATCTGAAGATAAAATTTAGCCCTAAGAAGTATAAACTGCTGCTAGAACAACAGAGCAGTTTATCTCAACACTGTAAACCCATGAAAATTTTCCACTTTATTTTACATGTTCAGTAGAATTGTTTTGCTTTATTCAGTGACTTGCCCATGAAAACCAAACTGATTTGTGTATGGAACTACATTTTGTGTATTGGCAATATCCCGACAGAGCTCATCAGCAGTAACATTACAAGTTCCTCCTATTCCTACCACATTAAAGCTTAAATCCAGTATTTTTCCTCACAAGTTAACACCAAATGCCTGAGCATACTGACCTGCCGCAGGACACAGGACCTCAGAAAGGTGATGTCTGACCTGGGGAGCTGCAGGAGCACTGAAGTGCTCCCCTAAAACCTGCAGCTTTGGAGGATGACCTTGGATGTCTCTGCATGGCACGGATCTGCAGGGTCTGGCACGGCAGGAGGACCTGAACTCCTCCTTACCTTCCCTACCTTCTGCTGGGATATCAGAAGGTGGCAGTGTTGGATCCACCATCGCCTCCAGCCTCCCCAGGCAGCAGCTGCCAGCACAAATGCAGCCTTAATAATGACAAATTACACATCCGCCGCTCAATTAGTCATCATTCACGTCGTGAGCCGCCCCCGTCGGGTGGTTACAGCCAAAATCCTTAATACTGCATTAGCTGCTTTGTTAAAGACACCTAAATCACCAATGCAGTGCTGGGGGACAGGGACACACAGGCTCCCGGGCATCAGGCTCTCTGCTCCTCTGGGGGGAGGTTTTCCATAAGGAATCTGATGGATTATATTATTATATCTGATGGATCTCCATCCCTCGCACATGTCACAGCAAACAGGAGATGCTGCCTTAGACAGAGACTGGCCCTGCAAGTGCTGAGCACCAAGCAAGGGGCTGGTGGGCTCAGACTTAGAAAGTTTAGTCACAATAAAAGTGCTGCAGCCTCCCAAAGGCTCAGGCCCAGCTCAGATAAGTTTGACTACACTGAGGGTGCAGACCTGCATGTCCTCTGCCCATGCACCAGCTCAGCCAGGGGTCAGCTCGAGCCTGTGGCTACACTGAAAAGTGCTTCACCACGGGGAATTAGCCCTACAGAGAGGGCAAAGGCATTATTTTGGCCACAACCACCTAACTATCCCAACCACTTCAGCCTGTGTGTCTGTCTGTCTGTCCAGATGCATTCTCACAGGGTGAAGGGTGCAATGCCTTAGGCCAGCAGGCTCAGGAATTAGAAAATTAGATACATGTTCCTGAGGGAATTCAGCCTTATAACTGCACATGGAACCCTGTTTAGGCATTCTCAAAAACCTGAGCCATAGTGTGAAGCCCAGAGACCTCACCATGTGGCACAATCAGCCCCAAAATCCACACTGCACTCAAGGTTTGAAACCCAGAAACCCAACCATTTTCCTTTCTACTCCTGATCACCACATCCAGATGATGAACTTCTGCCTCACAGCTCCTCAGAAAGACCAAATCACTGAGGACCAGCTTGTGAGCGCTGCCTCACCCCCTGGTATCCAGCCCAGTGGAAACACTGGAGGAAATATCTGCTCCCCGTGACAGGCAAACAATCTGGCTCAGAAAGGAAACACAACACCAGCTGATTCAGAGCTTTTTAGCATATGAATGTGTAAATTTGCTGTGACAGGTGGGATGTTTCAATGACTTTCAATAGAAAGCCAACTGCTTCTTGGTTATCATTAGAAATGTCTCACTGAAATGCCAATGACTGGTGCCCCATGCTGGGTAATGGGGCTCTGAATGAGGTTTTTAAAAGAGAGAGTGAGAGCAAGTAAAAGCAATATCCCTGCTGGGGGACTGCCTGATCTGAGCACAACTAGCAAAATATTTGTTCATGCAAATGTTTCCTGCCATGAGCAGCTTAACAATTTCATGCAGGAAAATAAACAACAAATAATGAAAAGCACATGAGGCAAATAGAAATATTTGGAGTCGCCCTAATTACAGAAATCTTCACTTGATGGAAAGAGCCAGAGAGTTCAGCAGCCCAGCTATGACCTCAGTCTGTAACAGAGCCAGGACAGGAAGAGTCTTAGGAGGAGATTTCCAAGGCAGCTTAGCTCTTACACCTCTTTGCCAGAAGTTCAGGGTATTCAGCACAGAGCAGCTCTTGGAGCAGCAGCTGCTGGAGGCTGAGCTGTGGTAGCAGAGCTTGGGAATCTCTTTCTGTGCACTCTGCTCCATGCTGCCTTCCCACCTGGACAGCATCCACATCAGCTCCCATTCTGCCTCAGGAGCTCTGTGGGCAGGGGGCCTCAGAATGCCACCCACCATGCCATAGGGACAGGCCTGGCTTTAGCAATCCAAACCACTGCACAAAACACTTCCGTGCCCGTATGCAGACTGACTTCAGCATCCTCCACTGCATGATTTGAGAGGAGGAGAGGAAATGGCCTCAAGTTGCACCAGGGGACATTTAAGTTAGATATTAGGAAAAAAAATCAAAAAGAGGGTTGTCTAGCACTGGAACAGACTTTCTGGAAAAGTGGTGGAGTCATTATCCCTGAAAGTGTTCCAAAAATGTGTAGAAATGGCACTTGAGGACATGGTGGTGGTGTTGGATTGATGGTTGGACTTGATGATCTTAGAGGTCTTTTCCAACCTTAACAATGCTGTGATCTGCAAGGATGAGTGGCAAAGCATAACTTCACTAGATGGGTATGCTGCAAAATATCAGTAAGACTGGGGACACATTTAAGGACCCTTCTGATGGCTCCTGTCCAACAGCTGCCACACGGAGCCTGTGTATTTTTACTCTCCTGGAATAATACAGAGAAAAGTTCCCATCTGTCTGCTCCAGCTCTGTTCCCTTCCAAGATGACTAACAACACATCACCACCTGATTTTGCCCAGCCACAAGAGATGAAACGGTCCGACCAGTCTGATTCAGGCTGATTTAAAACCTCCTGCGACACCCCTCTCCAGCTCAGCCCCCTCCAGCACCCACTTCCATCACTGCCCTGGTTGTACTTTGACTGGGTTTTATTAAAATAAACACAGAGGTGCTCAGAAACTGCAATAACAAAGTGACCCAACTGCAGACACACATATTAATGTAGGAGATTGCAACAACACAAGCTGGAAGCAGAGGGATTTTTTTCCTCCTTCACCAGGCAGAACCTGTGCTCCATAGACAGATGGCAATGTTCTTTAAACTAGAAAAACACTGTTTGCTCTGACCCAACATTCATGCTCACTGAACCACTGTCATGCTCTACATACACTAAGTGCTGCACCAAGGGAAACCAAACAAATGAATCAAAAAGATTAACAACTCAAAAGCTAAAAGACATGGAGCCTTTTATGTTTTTCTTTCCAGGGTATCTGGGACATTTGTAGTGAACACGAGTACTCTGCACATGATTACAATTTATTGAATTAAACCCAGAATAGTTTCTGTTGTATAAAGTAGCACTTTCCTCCCTTATCTAACGCAGATGAAATTTTGAATTTCAATGCCAATCTGCAATACTGTGTTCTGTTACAAATATATTGAGCAAATTAAACTAAGATCATCTGGATATTTTTTTTCTAGTTTGGTTTTTGAGGTTATGAGCAGGGCTTCAGGCAGCTGCTGCAATCAGTCTGTGACTGAAATGTTGGTTTCATGGTGGCTGATGACCTAAAGAAACAGCAAATGCCGAACATAGGGGAACAGAGCAGAATCTGTTTAATCATCTTACATTTCCTCTCTCTTTGTTTGTTTATTTGGTCGGAAAAAGTAACTTTTCTAAGAAGGGATTAAAAGCTTCAGCCATTTTGCTGCAAGAGCCTTTGGTTTCAACTCACAAAGACATAGTGGGGGGATTAATTTTACTTAACAATCAACTTGAAAAGCTTCCTTTAAACAAGACACAGACATGTTTATCTTTGAAGTCAGATGTTTGCTCCAGTTGGAATCTAAAGAGAGTTTTGGGGAGTACATTCACACCTCGGCTTTGCCTGTGGAGGAGGATTTACAGCACTGGAGCTTCAGCCACAAATCCCTGCGTGTGCCATGGCCCAGAAGGAAAGTCACAGCAAATGAACACGAGCTCCCAAAGCTGCTCAGGGTGTTTATAGGACTCCCAGCACGGCATCTGCTGCTCATGGCTCGGCACATGACAGCACAGTAACGTGGAGGGCAGCACTCACTGGTGTGGGCAGGGCTGTGGAGCACTCAGCAACCAGCACAGGGGATGCTGTGGTTTGTCCACCCCGAGGTGAGCTCATCCAACTCACCCCAGGGCTCACATCGACGTACTAAAGATTATTTCATAGCCAGTGCTTTAGAGGGGCCTTGCAGGATTTATTCTTCTTGCTTGGCTCTGCTCACCCCAAAGCCCCCAAAATGTATCACCTACCAAAACCATGACTTCAAAGCTGAAGAAAAAAGAGAGAGCAAACATCTAAAAGCCCAAATGGAGGCAGACAACTACACCCCGTGCTGCAGGAAGTGTCACTTTACAATAAGCGAAGTCTGTGGAGGTGATGACATTAACACTCACAGCAGAATTTTGCTTCCAGCCCAGCTGAGAAGCAGCTGAGAAGCTCACAGCTCTGCTCCAAGGTGTCTCTTGAAGTCTCCTGCATTTCTTTGCACTTCCCTGACAACAGCTCTCTGTGCCCCTCTCACAACACCATGTATTGTGAAATCAGAGTTGTTAGCTATGTTACCCAAGGCAGGGTGCAAAATAACCCCGAGACTTCCTTCTTGGATCTTAGAAAAGTAGTTGACTCAGCTTTATTTCCTTACCAAAAGTATTAAAAAAAAAAAAGGGCACTGAGAGTTTACAAACTTTTTTCATGTGGAGAGGAGGAACGAAAGTTTCTTTAATCTTCCATGGCCAGTGTGTGTCAGTGTCGTGCTCAAAGGTGCCAGTTGATTGGAATTTTGCAAGGGACATGCAGGGACCACCAAGGCCAAAGAAGTCCTGTCCCTGTGATGTGAGAGTGGCCACAGATTCCAGGGCAGAGGTGACCATGGGGGATGTAGATGGTCCTGAGACCACGCAGGGGTGGGATAATCTGTTCTGCACACTGAAGTCCACATGAACTGGTTGGGCTTAACCTAGAGCAGGGAATGGCAATCTTCCCTGTTCTCCCCTGCTCATTGCACATCTCCAGCTTGCCAGGAAGAGAAAAGCTTTCTGGCTTAAGTATAGGAGTGTTTGCAGAGAGTTGTCTTCACTGCAGTGATGGGGCTCAGCTTTAGTCTGTTATGGGTGGTTCAGTGTGAAGGCAGATGGTTGATAGTTTTAGAAGAGAGAAGACAAGTTAATGATGGAAAAAAACACAGGTGAAGAGCAGCAGATTAAATCCCAACAGCACAAGGGCTGCTGCTGTTGCAGGGTGAGTAGATCCAGCCTTTCAGTCCCTGCTTTATCTCCTCTCCCAGCTGTACTACCCATACTACTGAAATATTTCCTAAGTGCTTTCCAGAGTTTAATGTCATTCTAAATGTCCTATAAGCATCCTCATATGCACAAATTTGAAGTAACTACTTGCACAATGAGCAGTCCCCCCCCAAAAAAGTGGGGCACACACTGGTGTGCCAGAAAACCCACACTTTGGGTGTGCTGTGGGACATGATGCAAAGAGCCTCCTGCCTTCAGCTACCTCAACATAGGACTCCAGTCTTTCAGCTGGGACTTGCCACAGGCAAACTCTGCAGTCAGGAGGTTTTTATTGATGGGAATTTCACCACATATTACAGTTCTCCACATTCGGGTTGAAAAATTGGCAATACTTTCAAGAAAAGTATTAAATAAGGCTAAGGAAACAAGCAATGCCTAATGTGAAATCTGCCAAGTAATTTGAGCTGGAGATGGTGAGAAGTGTTCCAGCAGGACATTCATCCAGGAGGAAATTTGGTTTCCTTGAATACAAAATGTTTGCAGAAATGTGTCAGTTCCAGTGACACTGTGTTTTGAAAAATGCTGGAACAGAGCTTAGGTTGAGATTGAACATCGAGACTTTCTCTGAGTGGAACTTTTCTGTTTTGAAACAAGTTTTTCAATCCTTTTAATCTCGTATTACACAATATAAAACAGAAGACTCCATTTCAGACCAGAATTATTTAAACTGAAAACTTTCTGTTGTATTAAAATAATACTTCCCCCCAAAAGCTCATGCCACAAGAATCCAAAACTGTGCTATGTCCTCATTTTGGAATAGAAATCACAGCAAACTCCTGTGAAATGGAACCCTCTGCTCCAACACAGCTTCATGGCTTTCAGTTAAATTCACAACTGGAGCAACATGTCCAGTGGAAAACAGTTCAGCTGAGCTGAAATCCTTATGAAACTGTAGATTTGTGGATGTGATATCTAGGTGAGAATGCCAGAGGGATAATTACAACAGGTTTTCTAAAAACCCTAGAGGTCTGGAAGGATCTTGAGGCTCTAACTGAGAGAAGTGGTGAGCACCAGCCACACCAGCAAACAACTGGCTGTGTCCCAGCAATTCCCCAGTGACTCCCAGATTTCAAAGCCAGCAGGGATCCTACAGGCTCAACATTTGACACAGTACCAGCCTTACACTCCTGTCCCATTACTCAGATTGCCAAGTCTTGGGAATTTTTGGCAAGTGGTGGATTTTGGCCGGGGAGGGAGCTGGTCTCCCAGTCACACAAGAAGCTCCAACTTCCTCAGAAATTTTAGCCAATCTAAGGAAAACTTCAGCCAACCTTTCTCACAAGCTGTTTATCCTGGTGTCTGCTTCCCAGGAACAAAGCAATCACATTCCCAAAAGCAGAGAACTCTTCAGCTCCCATCAGTAACCCAATCCCAGACTGACAGGGAAGGAGGGGGAATGGAGATGGAGAAAGATCAGCAGATAGACAGCATCAGATTTCAAGAGCAGCTCCCCTGGACTCCTCCTCCACCCCAACTCCCTGTTTCCTTCTCTCTGTCCCGGCTGGTTTGACAGAGTAAGAAGGGAACTGGGTTGCAGCTGTATCTCCTGCTGACCTGGGAGAGAGAAGGAGACAGTTCTTCCTGCTCCTGTGGCCCAAGACCATCCCAGAATGAGCAGGATGGGTGCTACAGGGACAGGATAGATGTTGATGGAGTCTATAGTGGAAAGAGGGGTAAGCAGACCCAATGGGAATGGAAAAAGCAGAGAACACAATTGATTTTAATGAGGAGCCCTAAAACAGTACAATTTAGGGTTAAAAGTACCCAGTAAACAGACCAAATATTTTTTCTTGCTAAATCCAAGAGAGACTCACACTGAAAAGAGAAGAAACATGGGAAAGGAGATTTCTGGCTTTTTTAAAGTTACCCAGAAAACAGAGCCCCAAACTTTCTCTTTAAACTTGCACAGTTGAAGGTGTAAGAGACAAGTTTAAAATCTCACCCCTTTTCAAGCTGCTCAGGTTGAAACTACTACACACTGACCCAGGTTTACCAAACCTACATGAAACCAGTTTGCACAGGAGGAATCAAAGACACCAGAGTAGCTGGTTATTCATACACAGTCCCCCCCCGAAAGGAGATGGTCAGACAAGAGAGAGACATGAAATACCACCCAGCCTGCAGCTCCTGGTGAGTAGCTCTGCCCAAAAAGCTGAGCCTGAGCAAAGCCCCAGGCTGGGAACATGATCCAAACAGAATTGCTTTAATGAGCCATTCCCTAATAGCTATCCCTGGATTCAGCCTAACAAGACCTGGAAGGCCACTGGTCAGACAGCTGAATACAAACTGGAAGAATTTTTTTAAGGTATTTCAGGGCTGATGAAACATTCTGCAGGTAACAGGAAAAAATCCATATGGTTTCCTATCTGAACTTCCAGTAGAAAAAGAGATGGACGAAAAATCAGGAGGGCAAACTATACAAAGCTGCCAAGCTGCTGAAGGGCCTTGGGATTTTGGAGGGTGAGCAAGACTCAGATGAAATAACAGCAGCAACTGAGCTGAAATGGCTATCACAGCTAATCACATCCGTTCTTCTTCCCTAATAATTCACAGCTGAATAGAAGGCTCTGGGGAAGTATTGGATAAGCAAGTATTTCGTGCAGTGCCACTTCTAACAACTGCCTGGGAGTGATTATTTATGTGCAAGTGCCAAAGGATTTGACGTGACAGATTAGAAAGTAAAACCAAACTCTGCTCTCAAGGAAATCACCAGAAATGTGAAGGAATGTATTGGATTTCAATGGAGCAACTGTGCATTGACATTATTGTTTCACAGGCACCAGCCTTTCACATTTGGTCCTTTTAGAAGAGCTCAAGGTAAGAAAAGGGCTTGGGGAATCAAGTAAAATCATAAATGACCAACAAAAGAAGGAGTGGAAATGTCCATATTCTGCTGTCCATGTTCTTATTGGAAGATTCTTCCCCTATCAAGCCCAACTTCTACTTATTTGGAGATCCTCATGTCCATCCAAGGCCCAGTTTAGTTATCAAGAAATGAGCTTCAAACAAAATTAGCCCTTTTCAAGAGGTTTTCTCTTTTTCTTCCCAGTAGCTTTCATGGCATTTTCACTTCCTTCAGCTTTTCAGCTTTCAAATTTAAACAAGCATGAAATCTTTGCTCTGTTGGAGCCAATGGCAAAATTCCCACTTATTCAGATCATCCCATAATTTCATGCTATATATTTTGCTCGAGCTTTGTTGCAATCAAAGCTTCTTTGTTGCTCCAGTTAACAGTAGACTGTTTCCAGATTTTGGCATTCCTAATGTGAAGACAAAGGGCTACAAAACTGGAGTAATACTGGGAAGGAAAGTAGTGCTTGAGCAGAGACAGTCTCTTTGGAGGATTTAGAGAAGGAAAAGGGATAAAGGTGCAAGAACACTGAATACAGTGTGGAGTGAGCAACAGAATCAAGGAGCAGAGGATGTGTAGGGCCGTAAAGTAGTAGGTTTTGAGGGGGAGTTTCCGAGTGTTTAAGAAGTAAAATGCACCAAGGGATGGGAAAGTGAAGAGTGGGTATCACTCACTTCTGAAACAGCAAATGCACCCTTGAACTAGGGAAAATTGGACACAACTTGTGACTGAGAGCCACAGCCCACTGCCAGTTTGCTCTTGGGGTAGTGGAGTCCCCATGCAATGAGCTCGTAGCAAAGCAATAAGTCCTGTGAGAGCACCACAGCACCTGAATTATGTAGGTTAAGTCTAGACACAACTGCTTATACCCCACATAATCAAATAACTCTTAATAAGAAGTTGTCCAAATAACGGACCCAGCTCTGGCACCCCAATTCAGATAAAATAATTATGGGCTCTTCCAGAAGTCACCTCTGGATTGCAGCTGGAATAAGACACAGTCCAACAGCACAAGCTGGCAGGGTCCAGTCTGATATGGTTTCAATTACATGTTTAAAGTCAAACACATTCTCATGACCAAAGTACATTTTAATAAATATATCCCCTCAAATGTCCAGTAAGGCTCATGGTAATCTACTTAAGCATTATTTTCTGGAAGGTTTAAGATTCCTATAAGCTGAATTACATGTGGAAAGTTACATTAATGTGTCTTCACATAAACTCAAAGTTTATTGTTTTATTATTATAGAAAAACCATAAAAAGATTTGTCTGAAGCTATTGGCTGTTGTGCTACACATCTGGTGGAATGTTAGTTATTACAATAACTCCTTCAGCGCCCTCAAATGAAGCCCTGGGCTAAAAATGAAAATAAGTAATACGATAATACTGTAAAAAGACGTTATGGAATCACACGGAAATACTGAGCCAAATCCAGCTGTCGGGGGGGGAAAATCCTGGCTGAGTTTTAAAAATAGCATTAAGTCAGGCAAGGAAGAAGGTCAAAATCCTCATGACCAAGACACAGCCTCAGCCAAAGCCGGGGTGCTGCTGTAGCAGCCTGGCAAGACGAGCAGTGCTGGAGCCAACTGCTCAAGGATCCTTGGCTGGTCCCAGACTGACACTGGTTCTATTCCCAGAGCTAATTAAAGGCTTCCAAGAAATACTGCAGAAGTTTCATTTTGTGCTGCTCACAGATCAGGTCTGGGGACACCAGAAGGGAGAGGAAAAGATAGCAAAGAGTCAGCAGGAATTGCAAGAGGTGAGGATGGGCAGGAGCAACTGAGACGTGGGAAGTGTCAGGAGGTTGGGAGCAAAGAGAGGCTAAGTCTGGGCAAGAGGCTTTTGAGAAGAGAGGCAGTGCTGAGGCAGCTCAGCAATACAGGCAGAATTCAGCCCAAATTCTGGTGTGGGAGATGGGTATGGATAGCTTGATCATGAAATCTGGCTGGCACTGTGGTTTTCCTGGGGAAGGTGAAAGGAGTAAGAAAGGCTGGGAGAGGCCAGTGAGGTCTGAAGCAGATGGAGGGGCTGGGGGTGTAGTAGGACTTTGAGGAGGAAGGGATGGCTGCTAAGGGCTGGGCAGAACACCATGGAGAGTCAGAGGTGTTCCAGGAAGGCTGGAGTGTGACTCCTCTCCTGTTTGCTTTTTCTTTCCATCCTCCCGTTCCCTCTGCAGCAGCCCCCTGGCACAGGGAAGGGCTGTGGAGCAGGACAGCATAGGCAGGGACACACATCGCAGTCTGCAACAGCTGATCCTCATCTCCTCAAACCAAGGAAAGTATGCAGCCTGTCATGCCTGTGTCTGCTGCCTTAATCTGTTGTAACCTCTGTTGGAGGCAACATCCATTTTCTGGTGGAAAAGAAATGTAGACAGGACTATACCAGCTGCCTAAAAAGAGGTGGCATAACTGGAAGCAGCCTTGAGTGCTTTTGCTTCTGCAAAGGGACCAGACTGGTTCCAGCAACCACTGTCTATATTTATATTTATTGCTCTCCTGATCCAGAGCATATTTACCAGAGAGCTAATGGAGCAATATTTCTTCCCTGATCAGCACTGGATGCTGCAGAGTCTTGGTGCTGCTGCACAGCTTTCCTCACTCCCATCTGATGCAACATCCTACCCTGAGTTTGCCTCCTCTGAGAAACTAATCTGTGTACAATATATTTGGGGTCATGGTGGGGAATGAACCAAAAATAGTCCACTGAGACAACATTCTTCACATACATCCATCTTGTTGCTTTATCTAAATCTTAAAGCTCTTTTGTACCACTTACCTGAACATCCATCTTCTCCAGATGTTTGATTTTTCATAGCAGTGGCACATTTCATCTGTATCTAATAACATTACTGAGACTTTTTTTTTTCCTGTATCAAGCACAGTATTATTGTTGGCTTATCAAAATGTCACAGACTAATTTCATTAATAATGATACTAGGTGCAGGAAATAAAATTGATAGTCTTATTCTGGAAACTGTTGAAAAAACAACTAATCAGTTAAGATGTGCACTTTAGAAATGTGCTCTGTCTAGTCTAGACTTATCTCTCTCAAAAAAATCCCCAAAATCAGGAAGAGTAGTTAGGGATAAATAAGCTAACCAGAAACATCTGCCTTTAATATTCCATTTTGACGTCAGTGAATCTTTATTGGCCTCTCAAAATAGTCTAAGGTTTTGTGAAACAAGCAGCAAACAAAACATACTGTTGTCCAATTATTAAAAGATTTTTCCACAGATGATAAAAGTAGAAATCCTCACTAATTCATTTTTTTAAATGCCATTTTACTGCATTCATAGCAAAACTCAGGCCAGGGTTATCCTGTTCCACGTAATCTGAATGGTGCTTGCAACTGTCGTTGAAATTACTCCCAGTCTTCATAATTTTGCTTTGGCTGTTTGGGTGCATCCAGTGGAGCACCAGCAGCTTCTCACCTCTCTACCCACCCCTACCAGCTCCCCTACAAGCCAGAATCCCTCATAACTGGACATACAGCCTTGTAAAGTGGGGGTTTGTGGAGAAAGAAGCAGAAGCCAGTGAGGAAACTCGGATGGAACAAGCCCACCTGGCAGCAGTTTTGCTCAACCAACTTGGTCTTCAGAACCAACTGCACAAGGCAGAACCTGCTCCAAAGCCTTCGTGCCATTTGTGTCCAGCAGAGCCAATGGAAGGAGAGTCCCACAAGACACAGCTGGGGCTCCAAGCTGGCTCCAGAACAGGCTGGCACTAATTGCCATGATGTACTTGAGGGAGGAAAGCGGCAGGCAGGCCAGAGGCTCAGTTGTTGTGCAGATCCAGGCAGTCCAAGTCCCTGTGCAAGCTGCATTCCAGTGCTGTGAGTAATGGTCTGGAGCTGGGGCAGGGGAGGAGGGCCACGGGGTTAGTGCTTTCCTAGGATTTCTCTGACACCTCTGCAAAGAAAGTGCTTGTACATCACTTAGGTAGGATGGATTTCACAGAGCAGCAAGACTTGCCCTGTTTCGGGGAGAGGTAAAATCTCTGACACCTCAGGCAGACAGAGAGAAGCCACTCAGTCTGCCTTTCACCTCTCCATAAACATTTCAGTCTGAAAACCTCTTCATATCATTTCAAGCATATTTTCAATGGATTCAGACAAATTCCCCCTCCCCTACACACTGAGCACAAAGCAGAACACATTTTTGCAAGCCACAACACAAAGCTTAATGGCATTCCAAGCCCGATGCACATCTAGGAGTGATGATGTGGCAACAACAGCCCAGCAACAACTGGAAGGGATGTGAAGAAATGTAGCTGCTCTCTAAACAAACCCCCTTTGATCCATTTCTCCTTGGACAGAAGCGGGATGTTGTTGTTCTCCTTGGGAATTACGAAATCACTTTCTAAAGCTTCGGCTTTCTGTAAACACGGAGAGTGTATCTCCAAAATCACACTCAGGAAACCTCGCTTGAAAATTTAGGGATTCTCAGAGATCTTTCACTCTGGAAATATTAATAACTGTGGTAGGTCAATCAAGCCTTTCTTTGAGGAGAATATGACAGCCTCAATCTTCTGTTATAAATATTTTGCATAAATCAATTCCCTAAATTTAAATGATAAAGAAACAAGTTGAGATCATGGAATTTGAACAGAGCCCTTGCAGCAGCCAGCTGGGTTGGTTATAGCAGTCTCAGCTGGAGTTCACTCTGCTGGAACAAGGAGGTCTCCACTGTTGGCAGTCACCTGCTTTGAGCTGACCATCAGTTGTGAACTCACACACACAACCAAACTATAAACAGTATTTAAATAGACACTTCTACACCATCCTGCATTTTCTCTCTTCCTTTACCCATACACTAACCCTACTCTGTCAAACCTCTTTAAAACCACAGGTATTTCTTTGCTTTCTCAATAATGATGTTGTTGAGTCTCCAGGGGTCAGAGCTCTGCCTTCCCCATGGCCTTCTAATTTGCTTGCTCAGCTTGAGAAATGCCCCTCACCCAACCCTGCTGTGACCTCAGCTCACATTGTGCCTCAGTTTCTTTTCTTTAACAACAGCCAGAAGCAAATATATAACAACAATTGTGGTTTTCTTTTTTTAACAAAAAAAAATACAGACTACCTCAAGATCTTTTTTTCCTTTATATTGGAGTTTCTTAAATTTGAAATCACCCTTTCACAGGGGGTGTGCTGAGCATGAGTCAGCAGGATTCCTGCAGAACCCCAGAACAGAGATCTCCTGGAAATCAAATATTACATCAGCCACAGATATTTGTAACCACTTCTGGCCCAGAAGAGACATCTGTACCAGAGACCCAAGATGTTCTCTAGCACGTCTTGAGCACTTCGATTGTGTCTGTCTCGAGGCAAAGCTTCCTCCCCAACACTCCCAACATATCCATGATGCATCAGCTGCAGGAAGGCAGTGGTGAGTGTTGGAGCTCTGTTTGCCAGCTGTTTCCGTATTCAGAACTGAACCACAGCGTCACATGGAGCAGCAGAAATGGCAATAGGAAAGGGAAGATGTGCTCTGAGCCTGACCCTGCTGCCCTCACACCCTCCCCTGAGTGCACACAGAGATACCAGGGAGCTCCATGAGCCCTGCAGAGCCTGCAGTCTGTGTGCTTAGGCTTGACTGAGAAATGGATAAAAGCCAGTAATACCAATTCTTGAGAAGAGCCTGGCATTTCTGCCCAGCAGACCTCGTGTGTGGGTGAAGGACAGAACCTGTAACCAGCTGTGCCAGTCCCAAACTGCCCATCCACAGCAAACATGGTGAGAACAAACTACTGAACAGTTGCCGTGATCCTTCCAAGCTCCCATGTCATGGCCCAGGGGTTCTCCCCCCCTCCTTGGGCAGCCTGGAGCCTTTGCTCTCCCCTGCTCTGTGCTGTGTGAGCAGTGCCAGCCCTGGCCATCCATTCATGCTGAGTCCTTGGGCAACAGTACATGAATGACCTTTCTTGTTGCAATCTCATTTATCTGTTATTTACTGCACCTTATCTAGTGCCTTCTCTGTGAGAACCACACCATAAATACAACCCAGGCCTGCCAGCAAACCTCCTGCTCTGTTAATAACCCATCAGGACTATTATATATGGCACAACACATAATGAAACCCAATAGCACATTAAAATAATTGGCAACCATGTACACCCTTATCTGTCACCTTCTTATGGTGAAAACCTTCCCTTTTCACACATCCTACACTTCCTGAGTCTGGTGCTTCCCTTTCACTAACTGCAGTTTTATTGCTTTGTCCAGAAAGCAAAAAGATATTCCCTTAACAAATCAGTTCTGTGTTTGTTTAAAGTCTACAAGGCCTGTGAATCTCCTTTATCTCACTTAGTCCTTATCTCCCTTAGTCTTTCCTAATGAAAAACATAATAATCATTGCCTTCCAGATGACCTAGTATAGCAAGTCTTGGAATACATGACTTATTTAATGAACTTGAAGATTAAAGGGCCACTGTAGCTTAGGTTACAATCTCCAGTTGGGAGTGCATACCCCTCTCCAATTCATTAGGAGGTAATTCCATATTTCAACTCTTCCTATTGATGCAAAACATTTATAATAGTTTCACATCCAAACAGTGGAGTTAGACAATATAAATCCTCTGCTTTGGAGTTTCTTTTTTCCTGTGGAATATTCCAAATCTTTTCTATCATCCAGACATTACCTGAGTTATCATCTTCTTGATGTTTTTTTAACTTAAATTCTTTCCAAGGAAATTATGATCCTTTTGAACTGGCAGTCTATTTAAGTTTTGATAATTACTGAGTATCCTGTGCAAGAATTCCATAGCTCATTTCTCAGCAAAGCCAAGAGGAGCAAGAGCACAATTCAGGGCACCAGAGTGCAAAATGCACCACAAAGAACAGAATTTATCCCTCTAAGTTTCTGTAGATTTTTCAGATGAGCATGGGCTGTAAGACAGTGATAGGGTGATTAAAGAAACTTTAAAATGTATATGAAAAAGCAGTAGAATAAATGTCCAAGAACAGTTTCTGGGAGTTCAGATGATTCCCCAAAGTGCTATGCAAAGGTCTGTGATGATATAAGGATCAAAGCACAAGTGGTTTAAGTGGTGACAAGTGCAAATTTAGCTACACCCCACTCCTGTACCTTTAAATCCTTGAAAAGAAGAGCCCCTGCAATTATCAGCACTGTGGGACAGGTACACAGACAGACACATTCAGAGCAAACTATTACTGACAGCAGAGCATTTTATGGGCACTGGGTTTAATGACCTCTCTCTGCAATTGGTCCAAATTTCACTTATTCAAAGAAACTTCTCCTGTTTAAAAGAGCAAAGACACTGATCAGCTACTCAGTTTGTCAAACAGTCTTTGAATCATAAGTGCACACACACATATATATAGATATACACACCTACAAACAGATGTTGTAATTAAAAAAAAGTTGCCACACAATTTTTCCTCTGCAGACCTTTACAATCATTTCAAAAGAAGCTGGATATGATCTTGTCTTCATCTTAAAAGTCCCTTAAAAACACAGAACAACTTAGCTGGTGTGACTGCCTGTAGCTAGAGAAGAAAAGGACACTTTGAGATGCACACACTTATTGGAGATCCAAAGGTGATGTGGGATCAGCTGCTTCATTACAGCCTGGCAGAGCCAACTTCTGATTATCTGAGGAGAAAGAGGGAAGAGAAGAAGATAAGAAAGGAAAAAAGGGAAGAAATTTGTATTTTTACATCTCAGCAGGGGTTTTTTCCACAGGTTGCATTCCTTGCACAGCAGTATTTATGCAGCCTGTGAAGTCAAATCAGGTAATTTATAAATTAAGTTCTTGGTGTTCAAATTCAGTTCTTGATGTTTTCATTTCTAGTAAGGCTCTGTCTGCCTCTCCACCCTGAGCCTGGGAGCAGCTCCTGGCAGTTTTCTGTTCTGGCACAGACAAACTTGACCTAAAGATCTCAATTATGGCTCCAATCTCAGTGGATTTCCTGTCTGCTGGCCCAGTCGTGGAAGTGCTGTGATTGTGCCAGGGCTCTTCATGTTTTTAGAAAAATATATTCCTAGCTCTCCTGGTGGTGGGAAAAAGCTTCAAAACATTTAAAAAAAAAAGTGTTAAAAAAAGAGAAGTTGACCAGAAGCAAAAGGACTTTAGGACTTCATTGTCTATTACTGCAACAGGAATAACATCATTCTGTATGTTGATAGTCCACTCCACACCATAGTTATGCCACTACCTAACACCTTGTCCATCATTTCTGTACCCAAAGGTCCAGAATAAGTAAGAAAGTGCTGCACTAACACAGAAGAAGCATTATATAGAGACAAAAAGAAGCATTATATATGAGACAGAAAGAATTTCAGTCTAGGAAATAACTCTTTTCCTCCTCCTTTGTTTCATTGTTTTTTAGACTGGGATTTTTTTAGATCATGCACTGCTTGTCATATATAAATGTAAGTACCTATGGCCTCTTTTCATTCAGAATGTCCAGAAGCTCCTCTAACAAAATATTCAATACATACTAATATTACTGGAGAACATACTAAAGCAAATGTTTGTGCCTTGTGAGCACTGGAAATAAAAGTATCCTCATTGTGCATGAGTGGCCAAGCACGTAATTCTGAAGCAATTCTGCTGAGAACTTGGGAAGTGCTGTGGCCTTTGTGTCAGCAGTGAACTGTGCTTAAACAATGTCCATTTGAGACTACAATTCAGTCTCAAAGAGATAAGCAATAGCAGTAAGAACTCCAAACCAAAAAGATTTTAGGCTAGGCAGGACCCTCGTGGTTAGAATTTTGCTAAGTGCTATTCCAGGAATAAATGTCAAATCCTTAATTATAACGTCTAGGAATTTTAAACCATGAAGCTTAGAAGCTGGGCTTTGAAAACTTAGGGAAACTGAACCTACTAAGACATTGTCTGGCACCACAGGTAACCCTTTCATTCCTCCCTTTTTTGCATTTTTTCTTGAACTGGGTAGGACCTCCCATCACTAAACTAAGGAATTTCTCACTGAATCATCTGAAGCACAACATTGATGAGACACAGCTAACCTGTACTCCTGTCTGCTGTGGAGCACGGGAATAAAAGCCTTCTGGTATGTAAGTTCAAAGAAATGGACCTTTTACCACATTTGAACAGTTGTCTTGGGAATGCAGATTTATGAAAATTGATCCCCTGTCTTTGTCTGTGGGAACAATGTGCCTTTCTTCCCCACATTTGCCCTCTGTCTATTCCACTGACTCAGAACTTCTTCAGAAAACTTTTTTTTAATTAATAGAGGATACCCTTGCAGCCACAAGGTTATAAGATGTCTCTGACAAACCTCTCTTTGGATACAGTCAAAGAGGAAGATATTTAGACTTCACATTCAATTTAAAGTAGAGGTCAGAGTTCAAAAGTGTAGTTTGCCCTTGTCATGTTCTATTTGGAATTCAAATAGTCAGAAAAACAAAAGGCAAAATGACACATCCCCATCACTGGTATTCTCCAGGCTGCTCCACAGCAGGCACAAGGGTAAAAGAAAGGACATTTCTGACAGTATTTGTTCAGATATACTATATATGTGCCCTGCATTTCAAAACACACAAAATAATCAGACAAAAAGAGTGTAGGTGTACACAGCTATTGCCTAGGACTGACTTCAAAGTTACGTCACTGGGGATAAACTTATTTTCCCTTTAGAGAAACTCTAGACTCCCTTTATAGAAACAAAATAGCTCCAAATCAGAATGTAGGGAAGATAGATTTTTTTAATGCCCTTACACTAACTGTTGCTGTGTATGAATTTTTCTTGGCATTGCCATTTAGTCTGATTATTCTCTGAGAGGAAATAATAACAACTTCACTGATTTCTGCCATTTTGCTGAAATAAAACAGTAAAAATGAGAAAAGAGGCAGATTATATACATTACCAAAATGTGAAATATTTTAGGATGACAGGGTTTTTCCCAAATATTTGATCACACAAGTTTTCCTTAAAATCACAGCACTTTTGGGAAGCACTTCAGAAACTTTTTCATCCTCATAATGCCCCTTCTGCATCCCACCTTTGTCTCCAAGTGAAGTCAGATAAAAAGATCAGTTACAGAATCCAACAGCAGGTACAGAAGCCAAAAAGGCAGCTGAGATAACACAAAACTGACAATCCTCCCTCCTTTTCCACACGGTATTCTTACCACAGGGAAGCTTCTATTTACACAAGTGCACCACTCCTTCAACCATAAGTAATTTTCCATAAAAATATGAGGACTACATAGCACCTGTAAGGACTTGCCATTCCTTCATTTACTGTTCCTCACACAGTCATGCACCTTCAGATCTATCATTGATTACATTCTTACTCAGAGCTCCCATAGGTAAAATTTATCTTTTTTTTCTGACCATGGCACCTTCTGCAAAGCATTCCCCTAAATTTCCCAACTCTAGTCAAAGAAGCTCCTTGTAACCTCTCCTGTGGCACAGTTTGGAGTCTAAACTCTCAGACATGTTTGATTCTGTTTGTTCACTCCCACACCTGCCTCAAGCTCACATTGAATCCACCACTTTGCCCTGCAAAGCCCAACCCCTGTCCCTGCAGATCTCACACAGCTCCAGCTCTGCCTCCCACATTACTGCTGATTGATGACCTGATTGATCAGGTTGGTTTGGGTAAGACCATGAAACCGTAAGGGCTGTCCATGCAAATAATGAGAAGGATGTGATGGAGAGCACACTCTTCACTCAGCTGGGACGTTTGGCACAGATAAGGAAGACAAGGCCAGGTGACTTGTTTCCACTTCTGGCTCAGCTGTGCCTGTGCTGGAATCTGGAGAGGAGCTCGAAGAATATGTAGACCCAACCTAGTTAACCTCACAGGGAAAGTGGAAAAGTAGGGAATATATCCTTGTCCAACACTTATTTTGCTAGGGACACTAGTTCCTACTCTAAGCAGAGTATTTGCAGCAAGAAATGCTGCACAACCATGGGCTCTGGATGGACATGGGCACACACCAAGTATCCTTCTGTGCAAAAAGTACCAGAAAAATGGCCATGTTTTTTCTCCATTTATCTTCATTAGATGTTTAATTATAACTGGCCTTTGGGGTGGGGATCTCAGTTGGCTTCTGTTGATAGACAGCTCCGCTCCAGCTGAAGGTTTGACTGCAGACAACTACAGGCAAACTCAAACTAGTGCTGATGCTCAGCAAGTCCATGTGACACCAAGACATGAGAGAGTGGACTTTGGTGCCTATCAGCACTCTGAGACTACCCACAGACCCCCAGCACTGAAACTCTCTCCCTCCTGCCTGCAGTGCTGCTGTGACCCACAGAAATTATATCAACAATTACACCACCTATGAAATCATTGGCACCCATATAGAGACACTCCAAGGTCTGAATTGCACAGAAGACATGCTAGTAACCTTGTCAGATTGTTGTACATATTCCCTCAGACCTAATAACTTTCCTATCTTCCCTAGATTCATTTAGAACTTCAAAAATGCAAATATTACTTTCAATAATATTCTCTCTATTATTTCCAGGGCCACTGTGTGTTTCAGTGCTTAGAAAATGATGAACTGTAAAAAGTTTTGGCTCTGCAAAACTAATTGTGACCTCTGCCTGATACCATATTCCACTTCTTAAGCTGCATTTTGTTTCAGACATTTATATAACTTGTCATCCTCATTTCCCAGTTCTGCATTACTGAGCTCTTCAGAAACCCAAACAATCCTAACACCCATAGTGTGACACGCTGCTGGTTTATGGTGAAAAACATTCTACTGACAAAAATCAGCCTCTCTCTAGACCAGTCTGAGAGACAAGTAGTGATTTATTGGACAAGTACAAGATTTTTAACATAAAGAACCCTGCAAAGAGCTCGTTGCTTTGCTGTTGTAATGGGATTCCAGGCAGTGATTCTGCTGAGGGCATGTTGTACCCTCAGTGTCAGGAAGATGGATGAAAACCTGAAGTTCATCACAACAGTCAGACAGGACCAGAGAAAAATGTTGCTTTCCTGACATCAAAGAATCAATAAGCAGCACTTACATTTCAAGTTCAGAGCGATCAAAGTAGACAGGCAGCATTTTAATGTTTGTTTCCCTTTTTAGACTGTATTTCTAAAGCAAAGCTGGTTGGTTTGGGTTTGTTGGTTGGGTTTTGTTTTTTTTTTTTGTGCCAGACAAAGTAAGTTGGAGATATTTTCTCACAGCACAAGCTAACGTTCTCAATCTGTTTTTCCTTTCTAGGGTCTGCACAGACAAATTCCACAGCAACATCTGATGATAAGATCAGACAGTAGTAGCAGAGACATTTTTAAATCATATTTACAATGTGTCCCCTCTGGGCCAACCAAAGAGCAATCTTTCTTAGAACAGTACTTATTGGCAATTTTTTTTTGCTCCATTTAGAGATAATTTTAGCTCTTCAGTGTCATGCAAATACACAGGGCTTTACTCAGATAAAACTGCTATCGAGGCATTGGGAGCTCTGCCAGGAAAAGAGCAAACAAGGCTCCTAAGAGCATCTCAGCTGGAGAAAGGCTTCAGGATTTGTTCTACTGAGCATAAACTGGTGCATTTTTAAATGCATGTTTAAAAGACAATGAAAACGTGTTTTTAAAAGGAATAAACAAAAGGCACCAAAACAAGTAGTTTCTGAAGTCTAGAACTTTAGACCCACCAAAATTTCCATACATTTCCATGTAAAATGAGGCATTATTTGGCTCCCCTGGCTGGCAGGCTCAGCACCTCCCTCCCCATGGCCCTGGGACCACCCTGCTCTCCATCCCCAGTGGGGTGGGGAAGCAACAGAGTGGCCCAGTCAGACCCAGTTCTCCTGGGTGGTGTGGTCTGGGGAACAGCCCAAAGCTCTACCCTCTCCCCAAAAGGGTTTGGTTTAGAGGAACCTACACACGCTTTTTAACCCCTGACTGACAAAATGAAGTGCTGCTGGACACCAAACAGCAAATATATATAAGTTATAGTAGAATCAGAGATATTAATGGTATTGTAAATCGACAACTGGATATGAGTGTGGACAATGAGACCATCTGTCTCTACGTTAGACAGGCTTAATGTAATCATGTCATACATGCTCCTGCCTTCTGGAAGGTTGTGCATGACCAAAGCTGGGGAGATCTGCCATGGATTTCCTTCCCTGAAAAGCCAGTGACACTGCACTGCTAGAGGAAGGATATTGGGCAAAATGGTCCTTAAGCAAAAAAAAGAAATCAGTGCAGCCAACAGGTCAAAAGGAAGGAGGGGGAAACCTCTGCTATGGAAGGCAATCTGGGCTCAAAACACTTCACACTGCAAATGCACCACTATGGAGAATATTCCTCCCTGATCCTTTTAAACCCTTCCTAAAGATCCCTCTGAGATGGAACAACAGCCCAGCTCTGCCCAGGACCCACCAGACAGTGTGATCTCTGCAAACACCCACCACAACCTCCCAAACACGCCACAGCTTGTGAGGATCTTGGTTGATGAAAGGGATGTAAATATGAGATTATATTATCTGGTATTGTTATTGTAATTTTATGGTCCTGTCTGTATACAGTGACTTCAAACTTTGTAAGCTCTTTTCTTGTTTGGCTTTTGCTGCCTTTAAGCATCGTAGTAAATTTATAATCCCTTTTCTTTAGCTTCTTTTTCTATCTCTTTGCTTGAAGACCTGGCATGCAATGAATCAAAAAAGGGATATTTATACCCATACTGTGAGAATGTTTACAACGGACAGAAAATTCTGTCTGTGGTTTGGTCTTTGTGTATTTTCAGAATAAATGACAGTTCTCCAAACGTACTATATTACTGTTGAGTCCACAGAGCCTGTATTTATGTAACTAAAATGCTTTTATTTAGACCTTTGCAACATGCCAAAATCAAAACTATTTTAATGAATGAATCAAAGCAGTGTAGCAAAGAAATCTGCAACGTATTACCATTTCAAAATAAAGATTTCTGTGAAAAGCCTCTCAGATACAAAGAATATGTTTGTTTTACAAAAAGCAATTTTGTTATTTTCATGCCCATTGTTTTAATAACAGAACTTTGATCTTGAAAATATTTTAGCATGAAACATGAATATGGTAATAGCCAAAGTTTCCATTTAGCTGCTGCTTCATGTTCCAAGAATATTGGGTTCCATTACATGTAGCATTTAATAATTTACATATGGGCTCCAGGCGACCTCCTTGAGGTCTTGGTGCAGACACTGTTAAAGCTTTCCAAATTTTTACTCAGGTAAGCGGATTTTCAAACTCAGGAATATCAATAGCATCACTAAGGGCCTGACTTAATTTTCCCAATGCCATGACCTGGTTTAAAGAACATGTGTGGTATAGGGGAGTGCTCCAATCAGTCATGCAGATATTGAGGGCTCTGTGACTTCCCCACAGTTTATTGCAGAGTTCCTTAACAGAGCTAAGAAGTCATTACATTACTCAAACATCTTGTATTAAAGTCAGTCCTCCATAAGATTTTGGAAACAAAGGAAGCAGCTACCAATATTCCATTTCCTTAATTCCCTTCAATGGAATTTCCCATTCAGAAATCACAGCTAAAATCTGCCTTACTCTACCCCATTTGCCTCCTTGGACCTTCCTTACAAGTGCAGGAATGTATGAATGAACGAGGCAACATCTCACCTTCCCACCCACAAATGTCACTGGGGGGAAAAGAAAACAGGATTTGTGAATTTGTCTGGCACTTGCAGATGTGGAGCAGCCCTGCCTGAACACATCTGGATCAGCTCTCCCATGCACCTGTAAGGAGTGTGGTGCTGCTGGGACTGCCAGGCTGTGATGTATGTGTGGGTAAAGGGATCCTGATGGATTTATCGAGCATGTGCAAATCATCTCAGTAGCACATTGTATATCACAGCTCCAGCAGTTACAGAAGCACCAGCTCAGCTCTGTGTTCGCTCCTGAACTGAACCAGAGATGTCTCTGGGATTCCACATCCGCTCCTGGGGTGTGAGCTCGTCAGGTCAGGGAGGTGGTGGATCATGTTTTGAGAAGAGATTCATCACAGAGAAGTTAAAGATGTGCTACAGGCAGCACTGAGGGTATTCTGAAGCTCCTGGTGGCAACCAAATCTGCTTTAAAAGCAGTTGTATAAACACAGTTACATTAGGACCAGATAGCATCTGCCTTGAAGGGAGACTAATGTTGGGTAGAATGGTGCCCTGGACTGATACTTATTCCTCATTAAAGAACAATTCTGATAAGCTGAAGCCTTCACCACATCCCAAATCAAGTTATGTGTGTGTTCTTAGGGCTTACACACCTTTCCAGCATCCTTGAGGTGAATAAATAAATCTTACAAATAGTTATATGCCTCTAATGACACCTCTTGAAAGGAAGCTGAACATAATAAATTCCTGTTAATCTTGATGGATGGGTGGGAAGGAAGGCAGGCCAGACATAGCCAGGAAAAGCATGAGCATTAGACACTTCCATTATCATTAAACATGCCACCCTGCCCTTGAAAGCTGATTAACATCAACTCCCCAGGAAAAATAATGGAAAACCTCCAGCATCAGATGTGACCTTGCAGTCCGTGGCGACTTCAGAAGGCAGTGAGTACACTCAGAATGTTCTTTAATCTTCACTTATGATATGAGCACCATTAACATTTTAAACGGCTGCAAAATTAGGAAGTTACTTTCAGCTCTCCCACTCCCCGTCAGTAAAAGAGGACACACACTTGGGCTTGAGATGTGTCTGAAAACAATGATATGTTTACTTCCCAGTTTGCCACCAAGGACCAGAGGATCTGTTTGTGCAGCACCCCCTGGGCACTCTGCCCACACTCCAGCCAGGATCTGCCCCTCCATCCTCGGAATTCAGTGAGTGCACCTGGAGTGAGGCTGGTTTAGTGTGGCCCAAAGCACACAGTGAGATGATCACCCAGTTACTGATACTGGAGAAGCCTGAATCATCTCCTTTTCGTTGTTAAGTCCAAGGAAGCCTGATCACACTGGCAACACAGGAAAGTCTATATAGCTCCTGAATAGCAACAGTCTTCTGCAGAACACGGGGCATTTTTGTCTAGGAAATAGCTGGAATATTTCAGTGCAGCTACTTTTACATTTCAGATGCCTGGTCTGGGGCACACACTGTAATGTGCTGTCCCTGTGTGATGAAGCAGGGCTGCAGCATCACATCCTCCTCCTCCCTGCCTGGAGAGACGGGCACTGATGCTTTCCCTGCATGCTGTGGAAATCATCAGGGACTTCCCACAGCCTGGAGCCATCCGGGAGTAGGGATATGGAGCAACCCCACCCTCCAGCAGGGCTGTGGAGCAAGGCACAGGTATTAGAGCTGCAGAGCCATGGCCTGGCTGAGGCTGCTCTCCCATTCCAGGAGGAAAACCATCTGGATGGCACAGTTCCCAACTGGGGCAGCATTCCAGGGCAGCCAGGCTCCCACTGACTTGCACTCTGCTTGCTTTAAAACAGGCCGAGTTGCTCTCAGCTTCCCTACGACTTTCTCCCGCTTTCATTGACATCCCATGCAAACTCCACAAGTATTTTCCACTGCAATAAGCCAGGGAGAGAGTTTTTCCCTGCAGCACTTGGGGAAAACTGATGCAGTTATGCAAAGAGGTTGGGATTATGTCTAGTCTGAATGGTTTTATTTTCTAATTAAAAAAAAATAATAATTCTCAGGTTTTATTTAGGCTAAAACTATTGTTACCAAGCAACAAAGAAGGATAAAATGAGAAGCTTTTTGAACCTACTGCTACAGTTTTGAGACCTCAGTTAGGCTTATGGTATTAGACATAGTTCAAGAGGAAATCAGTAGCTGATACATAATGTAACATATATAACATATATAACGATCAGCTCATTGGTATATTAAATATAAGGATGCAAACTATCCTGACTATAGAGTTTAGCACACATCTGTGTGCACATACATTAAACTTTCTGATGTGACTAAAGTTCTCTGTGAATTTTCTACATTACTTCTGCAGGTCAATTCCATCCAGTGTCTTACTATTTTTAAAAAGAATGTCCTTAAATAATATCCCTGTCATTCTAGCTTTTTTCTAACATTAGTAGCTTGGGAAATGCTGACAGGTTTCTGTGACTGCAGTGGTCACAGCAGAATGGCACATACTTGTCTCAGATTAAAAAAAAAAAAGGAAAAAAAAAAGCCACAAGTTTCAAATTATTGAATACTTGAAAGGATAGGGGGGAAAAAAGTTATTCCAAGACAGATTGCTAAGAATCAGACAAGGAATTAAAAAAGTGACTGGAAAATCAAATTGATCCTTTATGTTACCTCTACCCATTACAGTCACTAAGCACCATCTCAGGAGCTCAGCTGAAAGGAACCACATTTGAAAGATCAGGCTCATGTCCAACCCCAATTTTCTGTCTTTCTTATAAGTAGATGAAGCAACTTCTGTGATATATTTAAAGGTAAATCACTGGATCTTCCTGCCACTCAATTTAAAACTATTCCAATTAAACTATGGAGAATTTTACAACAAATTAGATTTAAGTATTATGAAAATGAGAGAAGTAGGACTCCAGTGATTCTTTAAAAATCCTTAATGAATAAGACATGCAATGTGAGGTTTTGTAATTCCCAAGTGAAGGTTTATGAGTTCAAACTGCAATGTTTCCAAGAGCAGAAAGGAAGCAAGGTCTGTAGGATGTAATAATGCTTAGGATATTAAATGATACAGTGAAAAAAATACTCAGATTTGGAGCAGATAATTCATTTTTCATGTCAGTGAAGAACCCTTTGAGAATCCCACAAGATCTTTTAAAAATGGCTTGAGTGCCAGAAAACTTTGGGCTATTTCTAACTAAATCAATTGATCTAATAATAGATGGAAAACTATTCTGCCTTAAAAGATTTTCCACTCCAAACAAATGGCTTATTTGGATAAAGATACAACATTCAACCCAGCTACAAGCAACTCCCTCCCACCCCAGGAACAGCTCAGGAAGGAAAATGTGTGTATTTACACAACTTGTACATGGCCATTGGACAAGATAACCAGAATGTATGTGCTTTTTGCCTCTTGCTTTTCAATCCACCTAAAATACACCAGCTGAGGGTGACCCCATCCAACTACTGCTTTGTTTCCTGGCAACTGTACTTTTTTCCATTAAAAAAATAGTCATACAGGTTTTTTTTTCCTTAGGGCAAGTCTAGCCAGTTAATTATTAAGTAACTAAATTACTTAACTAGTTAGGAGAGCTCTGACCCATCACCAGCCATCGTTTGGGTTCCAATGTGTTCATGGCTAACACACAGGGAGAAGATACAGCCACAGCTTATTCCCAAAGAGATGGCAGAGGATGGAACACCGAGCCCTGGTCCCAGTGCTTAAGGAGACAGCAGGATCTGCAATGTCCTGCACCAGCTGACACTTTCCAAGTGGGATTCTGCTGGGACCCATCAACCCCTTTTGGAGGAGTCCAACCTTTCAGGTGTCCTGCTGTAGGCAAAGGAAGCAGAGCTGCACAGGGCTGAAAGCCCTTCACACTGATGGTTCTCACTTCTGTGGATTTTGCAAGATGCCTTCTGCATTGGGATAGAAACCTATTCTGGGCAAGGAAGACCTTGTTGTTTACACAAGGATGCCAAACAGCTCCCTAAGGAAGGGTCTAAATGTAAACTCCTTTCTGTGAAATGTGAAAACTAACTGTGAACTCACATCATTGTCATCGCCCTGTGGCAGCACACACCACTTTGTCTTCTCATTTAGGCATCCCAAAGTCATCTGCGACCTGCATCTTTTTCTCAGCTTTTCACAAAGACTAAATTAGAAGTCAAAACATGCAAACAGCCAACTGAACTGGACTAAATCAACCTTGAAGAAGAAATGCACAGCGACTGCTGCAGCACACACTGTGCTTCTGAAAGCCCAGGGACACTCCAATGCTCTCAGGGGCACAGAAAGGTGCTTCTTCCCTTGGCTTGTGCACAGCAGGAGACAAATGAACTTTGACATCTCGTTTCAGCTCATCTCAGAACAAAGACACAAAGGTTCCCCACGAGCCAGGGTGGGTTGTGCCTCCTGAGCGCAATGAGGACATGGTCCCTCTCACTGTGAACCCCAAGTCTGGTTTATATAAAGCCTGATGTTTTCTTTCATAAAACTGCTGTTTCCAGAGACCAGTCTGTTCTTGCTGGGATTAAGCAGACAGCAAAAATAACATGCTGCAGTGCACATGCCAGTCAATTAAAGTGCATCATGACCTGATACTGATAACAGAGATTCTACAGAATATTATTCATGTTCCCAGACAATAAATCTTGGAAGTCTGGGATATTGTTCCAGTCCCATAGCATCCCCCAAACATTTATACAATGGTATATTTACACAGCTAGGTTCATCTGGAGCAGTGGTCTCTCTAGCTTGATTTAAGTAACTCAGAGGCCGAGTCTTCAAGCCTGTCTTGTTTTGGTTCCTCTCTAATTAATCAGTACTGACAACAAATAAGCATATCACCAGGAAAAAAATATATTATTCATTTTTAAAGTCGACTGTAATTCTTCTTCATATGGATTTTGGATGAGTCTGCAGATGCTACTTACAGCCAGGGATCTCACCCCAACCTTGCATTTTGGGGTTGCATTACAGCTACCAGTGGGTCATTTTTCAGTCTCTGCCTATCAACTGTTTTCTCTGCCTTTCTCTTAGTGTTTTTGCTTTACAAGCATACACACTTTTCGTAGTATGAACTTTTCTTAAAGCTTCTATACGTATATTCTTACTAGACCAGAATCAATTCTCTGTGTTTCTGTTCTCCAGAATGACCACCCATCTCCTGTTCTAGGGGCACAGGAGACACATAAGGTCTAAGAGAATAAATCAACCTCTGTGTTCACTCATGTGCTACTGTTGTTGAAAACAGTAGTGGCAGCTTTTAGTGCTACTTGTCGAAACTGGGGGTTTCTGGGTGTTGGTTGCAGAAGATACCAAGAAAAGTGCTGCTCATACTATAATTTCTGCCTTTCATGTCTACTGGGATTACATTTTATCAATAAACTTAGGGCTAATGTTGATAAATGGCTAAAGTAAAAAACTAGACATGAGCAATTTGGGGCTTCACCAACATGTTCCACTCAACTGCCATTTGATTCCAGAAGTCATTTCAACCACCTTGCACAAAAATCTGCTTTCTAGTTAAATGTTGAGCTTTGCAATTGAAATCTGTGAGGGCTGACATCCAACATCTGCTGCTCATTTTAAAAACAGATAATAATAATGCTTTTCTACAGTTTTCATTATTTTTAGTTTCTCAGAATAAAATGTGAAATATTTTCATGTGAAATACAAAACTAATAGCTGTATCTTAAAATCTCAGACATCCCTCTGTTATAATTTTGAAAAGGCCTGCTGGATGTAGAAGGAACTGTTGTAGCTGAAAAGAAATGCTGGGGTGACTTCCTTGTCTTTTGCTGTGTTCTGGGTCATTGATGTCTTCCCCAATACAACATTTTTTCATCCTAAAAATGACTTCAGAATAATCTTTTTCACTGAGGGTTATAGAAAAAATAAAAAAGGGGGACTTATTTGTCTTGGTCTTTCTCCAAGCCCAAGTGCAACACCATCTATGCTGCATAGGCTGAATCTGACTCATCTAAGCAGACATCTACTTTGTTGAATAAATCAGGCACCCTTTTGTTTGCCTTTGGCAAGGGAAAGGTTTTCACAAACTGTGTAACTCTGCTAGTGGAGAGTGTCTTATTTTGAGGACAGATAAAGTGACATATTGGTGGCTGGAAGCAAATGAAATAACAGCAAACTGAGCACTCCACCCACCCAGCAACAGGACAAACCCAGAGGCAACAACAGGTTTGCCAAGGAGCTCGATTTTATCAGTGGGTTCCCAGGTCAAACAAACACTCTGAATGTGCATGAAAGCACTTCTACAATACACGTCTCAGAGTATGACAAGATTCTTGCTAAAACATACTTTGGATTTACAAAATGTCCCAAACTGTGGATTTTTGACAGATAAAGAGGTATCAGGGGTTTCTCCTCAGAAAAACAGCCAGCAGATATTTGGATAAGCAGTAACATCAGTGCATTTATCCAATATGACTCAGACCTAACATAAGCAGAAGTTCAAATAATACTCTTCAGAATAGCCATAAACGTGATAAAGTGTTACAGTCAAGAGCCACAGCAGAGGAAAAGGGTCAAGAGCCTTTCCACTACCACCAGGAAAAGTAACAGGGGTTTTCATTTGCTAAATCTGGGTCAGAGGCAGTAAAATTTCCTTTGTCTTCATCATTTTAAACACTCATGAATCCTACAATGTGCCTTCTGTATGGCAAGAAAGTATTACTGTATTTATATGTATTTCCATCAGAAACCTGCTATGACCATCAATGCATCAGATTTTGCTCCCTCTCCCCCCAGTTCATTTTCAGAAAATATCAGAAATTTCAGCAGATATCAGAGTGCTGAATGCTCTGCCCATGGATGTCTTTTATCTAGTTTTATATCTGTGTAGTCCAAATCTGAGTGACATTTTTGACTCCTAGCAGGAAGAGTTCAATATATCAGATAAGAGAGTTTCTTTCAATGTTGCATTAAGACCACATTGAGATCCACCTGGAACATTTTCAGGACATCCACTAGCTATATAAACATGGTACAAGTTGATTTTCACCAATTATAATCAGAGATAAATGGATTTGAAGAGCCTGCAATAATTTTTAAATGCATTTATCCTCAAAAAAACAAGCTTTACAAACTGGGACATGGGTTTCACCTGCCCTGCTAAAGCAGCTACACATTACTGAGATTTTATCAGTCTAATCAGAGGCATAATGATTCTTGTGCTTCCCAAACTCATGATCTTCACATAAACAGGTCCACAACTGCAATGCTACAATTCAGGATTGGACCTGTAATGAACAATTACCATTAAACAAACAGCCCAAAACTTGTGCTTACTGGGTTTTGTGAGTCTTTCTTTGGGTCATGCTGTTTAGAGACAACTTACAGGGAAGAAAAGAGAAAAGAACTGTTGCCGAAGTGAATGCAAACTGTTTCATGAGATGGGTAGGCCTTGTATGGCTGTACATCCACATAACCTCAACCCCTCCTGCTGCAGAGAGCTGGCACAGCCCCCTCTTCCTTAGCACACAGGTTGATTGAAAAACACTTCAGGTAATCTGCTTAAATGTTATGTAGAATACTAAGAGCCTGATCCAATGCCAGTGGAAAACCAAAGTGTCACATGCTATGTATTTTGAGTGGTCTGAATTGTAATACTAAAAGTACCTTATTTCCTTTGGAGAAGCCACAGACAACCCCTAAAGACCAGAAGAAACCAAACCCTTCAGCAGCAATCTGGAGCAGCAATTTTTGCTGAGGAGGAACACTGAACACTTATTTTCTGCTGAAAATCAGAGGAGTTGCTTTATTCATATGTGGAAACACAACCTCCCCACTATGTTTAATGACACAAAAATGCTAACTGCTCACAGGGGAAATACTAGATCAATGCTATAAACCAGCTGGGAAAGACCAGGGGAGAGATTGCACAAGCTCTGCAAGGGCTTTGTGGAATATTTAGTTGGCACTTTTCTGGAGTGTTTGTGAGCATTTTGTGATATTTCTGAAGGCATGCTGGGAAAATGCTATGGGAAAATAGCAGTCAATAGTAGAGCCATATGAAAAAAATCAACAACAAATAATAATGAAAGAAGCTGATTTATCCCTCAGATAAATCAATGCTAAAGCAGAAATACACTGTATGTAGCAGCATTTCTTCCTAGGAAAGGGCAAGGCTAAGCTGTGTGTTGTTTCTATAATGAGTTCCCTTCGTTACTACTCCCACCAAGATGAGAGACACATCAATGTGTCTACACACTTCAAGAAATCTGCCAGTCTCCCACCTTCCTCCCTCTTGGCTTATCATTCATTTTAATCAGCTTTTATGAATTTTCAAAAATACAGACACTGTTTTAACAAAAACAGCCTGCATTGTGCAGAGCTCAGTGTCACTTCAATGATTTATTTTCACTAGAGCTGTAGATCCCTCCTCAGATTTTATCCCTTGAGATACATTTCTTCTTCACCATTATTTTAAGGATTATACATCCCTCTCCCCTTGTCCTGCCCCATGTGGGAGAGTCTTTCCAGCCACAGAGGAGGAGAAGCAGCTTCCCCAACACAGACCTGCCTCCATCCCTCTCCACTGCTCTATTTTAAAGCTTTCTCCATAGGTTTGTGCCTTTGAAAGGTACATAGACCACACCTTGCAGCTTGTTCTGCTCTATTTTTCCCCCCAGGTCACTGTGATGTTGGCCTCTTGTTCAGAAACCCCAGTGTTTGAGAGCAGAGCCTTTGTCCCTGTGACAGCCTTGTCTCCAGAGAGCAGGAACAACTGCAATGCCACCAACAGCGGCAGACAGAGCCGGAGCTCTCACATTCACCAGCCAAGGCCCCAGAGGGTGTCTCTGCCAGGAAGAAGCCAAGCCCTTGAGCAACATAACAGGCCTGCCAAGGACAGCCAAGTGAAACCAGATGGTGGGTTGGAGAGATGCAGAATGGCAGTGACACGGGGAGGCAGAGTGAGATGAGAAAATGGGGAGGGGACAAGGAGAGGAGAGAAGAGGAGAAATGAAAGAAGAAACAAAACAAGAGCCACTGACACAGGCACTGTGTTTGGCAAAACATGAAATTAGGAATTATAGCATTTTACTATATATAAAACCCCACCTATGACCTTACCACTACTATCTGCAGTTTTACCCTCACTTTTGCCACGGGCCTGAAAGGTGCCCTCCTATTTCCATCTGTTTGGCTTCAATAAATTCCTGGTAACTGCACATGTGCTCCCTTCACACAGTAGAGGTCAATGCAGTACTTTTATAAAACAACTGAGGCTAATGGTGAGGGAATGGCAAATGTACAACATAAACAGATTTCAGCAACTTGAAAGGGCTTTGCATGCCTCCTGAAATAATTCCTAACACCAGCTCAGTACACTAACCTTTGCCTTTAGAATAGCTATAGTCAGATAAATCATTTAACTCTACCATCAAAGTTGTTACCCTTGGCTTTTTCCATTACTTTCTATCTTGTTATTCAATGACTTAAATCAGTCACTAGGGCCTACTTCATCAAGCACCAATAATCTATAAAAAAGTATTTTTACCATGGGTTTTTTGATGACAGTTAGCCCAGTTTTCTTTACAAACGTTACTGAATTTCTCTTTACAAACGTTCCTGAATTTCTCTTTACGTTGGGGGGGGGGGAAGTCAATTTCCACCTTGGGTAATAAAAACAGTGTTGGAAGGCATAACACTATTGCAGAACAAACAAATATATCTTTAGGTAATACCTGCCTTCAGAACCAAATAAATTAGACTTGAGAGACTGGGCTAAAGGGACTGAGGGCTTTGGAGCTTGGCTTGCTTGGGGCTGCAGCAGCACATCTCCTGTCTGGCTGCACAGAGGCAGAAACACAGCACAGACCGAGCAGGGTCTTATATAAACATGTCTCGGGGAGACACAACCAGCACGCTCTTCCCACATGTCTCTTAGCTACAGTCCTGATGATCAAACAACAGGAAAAGCACCTCCCACCCCCAAAATCCAGCTGTTTAAATAGCAAATGTCAAGCAAGTTCTTGCAGCAGATTTCTATGTGTGCAGTCCCAGCTGGCACAGGGGAGAAGGGTTTGCCTTGGGCTCCAGGACCGAGGTCTCCCTGACTTTATGGCACAAAGTCCTTTTACAAAGAGTAGTTCTTCTAACTGGAGTATGGAAAAATCTTGCTGTATCCTTTATGAATGCTGTCTCATGGAAAATGAATTAGCAGAACAGGAGGAGTAGGTAAGGGAGCGATCTCCTAAAGTCTCATTGCTATAAAGCAATACACAAACATACAGCCTAAGCCATTATACTGAAAACAACCCTCTTCCTAAACCAGCCTGCAGCAGCAAGCAGCTACAGAAAGGGATCTGTTACCAAACATTAACACTCTGTACTTGTTACTAGTCAGACCTTCTCCTGATGCTCAGCAGCATTCCATGCAGTCTGAGAGGAAGCCTCAATCCTAAATAAATTGCTAAGCTTTCAGCTCCCCAGTTTAACTACACGGTGGAAAGCCTGAGCTGCAGTAGAAGAGAAGGAGAAGAGAAGCAATACCCATGGAACTGCCTTTCAGACCATTTTCCAAGTTTTATTCCCATTGCAATGCCAATGGAAATTGTCACAGAGAGGTATAAAACTGGAGCAATCCTGATTCATTCTGGAGCTACCTGTGTCAACATAGTTTTTAATAAAAATAGGGATATGACATTGAAAGGATTCCTGCCCTCATCCCAACTCTTTGTCCAGAGGAAGGCCTGGCCCAAAGGAGCCACAGAGTGGACCTGGGGACTGGCATGTTTAGCTCATGGAGCTCAGGCCCATGCCTGGAGCATGTCTGGCTGGGCAGTCACAACTATTAGTTACTGTGCCCTGCTCCAGGCCCTTCTACTCCTCCATGTACACACCAGGCTTGGGAACAAACTCTGCAGGACATGAACTTGTAAAAGCATGAAACACAAGTGAGAAAGAGTGACCCAAAATAGTGGAGTGAGTGACCTGAAAACTGTTTAACCCAGGCACAAATGCAGATCTCCAAGGACACAAACACATCACAGCTCCCATGTGGGACCAGCTCTGTTCTCCACAGGAGCCTCCTCTGCAACCAGAGGGTATCAACTGCTCCCTGAGGAGCCTCCATTTGTCCTTCTCTGTCCTATATGGCACCCACAGCATTTCCTGGCACAAACCCCTCCATCCTCATCTCCATCCCCCTCATTTTCAAAGCTGTTGACCCTACTCACAGCTCTGCAGGGTTATCCAGGTGCAGAACACAGGGCACAGTGCTCATTCCAGTCTTGACTCACTTGGATATATATCCATGCTGGTCCTCTGCTCCAAAGCATCTTCTCTTCTCCAAAATCTGAAGTTTCAGCCTCAGTTGTAAGTCCTCCTAAAAACACAAACAAGTAAGGAACAGTCTTCTTTGTGCTCTTGGTGATTTGTCCTTTACTAGACCTGAGTGAAAAAAGCTAAGATCATGATTGTATTAATGTATATGAAAATTGTCTTTGTTTTATTGTTAATTAAAACATAGCATTAACTACATTATTAGCATTACTTTACTAATTTTTCAGATAAGTACCTTGCATTTTTATGTGGCATTCTGGTTCACAAAATATTTTTTTTTCCAGACTGGTTATTTCAGGATAAAAAAAAAGTCTGTGACTATTTCAATACAACTTTACAAAAAAACCCCTTGTACAGTAAACTTACATTTTGCATTTAGAAATTGTAAAAAAAACCCTCATGGAGAATATTTCCTCATAATGATCTGCTTCTAATTTGTTACAGTGACAACAAACTTGACATTTCAAGGAGTTCTCAGAAAATTCTGCTGTTATTTTTTCAATCAGATCTAGTATTTATATTCAAAACTGTTTTGCCAAGAGACTCACATTCAGTCACTGACAAATGGAGCAGAGCCTGCCAAAACAGAAAGATACTACTTTTCTTCCTTTTGGAACCTTTATCAAAGTGCAGAAAAGATCTT
The DNA here is from genome assembly GCA_026770055.1 of Myrmophylax atrothorax. Classification (NCBI taxonomy): domain Eukaryota; kingdom Metazoa; phylum Chordata; class Aves; order Passeriformes; family Thamnophilidae; genus Myrmophylax; species Myrmophylax atrothorax. Next base: position 18,101,264 of record JAOXXN010000175.1, on the reverse strand, counting down.
AGAAACACCAACTGTACTTTTAAACTAAATGTCTGAAATGTTAATGAAATTTTGGGGCATATTTAATATTGCAAAACCACAAAGAGGAAAGAAAAAGAAAAAAATTTAAAAAAAAAAAAAAAGAAGAAAAGAGCTGGAAGCTGCCTAGATGAAGACATTTAAAAAAACAAAAATAAGGCTAAAAGTGAAAGAGTTATGAGAGCTACTCAAAATGTTTTTCATTAGAGCAAGAAAGCTCTGAATATGAATATTTAGGGACGTCATTGGGATGGATCTGGCACAGCAGCCCCTGCAGTAGGACTGAACTGCTGCTCAGAGCACAAACACGGGGTTGAGAAGCTCCTGATGCTTCACATCATCACACAATTAGAAAGTTACATAAACCAGCCCCAGTGGAAAGGCTTTGGGGGTCTCTGCACCCACCCAGTCGTGACTCCTAAAGAAACTTAGAGCTCCCAAAGGATTCTGCTTGGACAAAGAGGGTCTTCATACCTTCAAGTGTGTTCTTTTTTTTTTTTTAAGAGAAAAACCCCACAAAACTTTCTCATGTTTCAAAAAAGACTTTTTGTCTCCTCACAGTAACACCAAGCATGTTTAATAGCTGTGATGTACCTTCTTTCCTTTTCTAAACTGACTGAGCTCCAGAACACACATGACTCCCATCACCTGCATTGTGTTGAATTCAGAGTAAATATTGATGCATATTAATGAGAAAAACAATGGCTTGACCTGTTGTACCCTCACAAAGCCCTGTTACCCCTCTCCACCCATGGCTTCCTTTTATCCCAACCCCCTTCCCAACAAGAAATAACCCTTTGAAAATTGTACTTACTAAGCACTGGAACTTCCCTTTTAAAAACTTGTTTTAAAGCAATATAAACTCCTCAGAAAATCCAAGAGCACTGAATTGAAAGGCTGCCTTAAGCCACCACCATTTTCCAAAACAACTTGACTGTCAGAAAAAGGAAAAAAAAATGTAGCCAAAAGCTCAATTAGGCTCAAATTAAAGGTCATCAAGCCCAGAATCCTGTGTCTAAGAGCAATCAGCTGGGGATACTCATCTTGCACAGATAATGGCACAGTCTGTTAGCAGGGATTCTCCCCCAGCTCCTGGCAATCTGTAATTTAGAAACTTCTAGAGAGGGAGGTAAGTACCAACAGCTGGATTTATCCTCCAGATGCTCCAGGCCCTCCCTGAAGCCAGAGGTACCTCTGGGCTCTGCATCCTCCTGCTGTAACACTCAACAGGCAGAACCAGCACTCACCTAACCCTCTTTTTCTTTCCCTCACCTGACCCAGAATTTAAGTTTTCATTAGGCAGCCTGGGCTTCCCATAAGGCTTCTGGCTTTGAACAGACATGTGTTTTTAAAAGGGATTTTCCCCTTAGTTTATACAAATGTAAACAGAGCTGTAAATATATAAGCAAGGCGACTGCTTACCTAAGGAATAGTGGATGATCTCAAAAGCCTGCTTGTCAAATCCTCCTCGTGCAATTATTAAGAACTGTTTATTTTGGAAAGGGAACAAAAGCATCCTGAGATAAAGCAGCGTTGCTGATGTGGAAAAACCGGAACATTCCACATTATTCACAACCATCCTGCCAGTAAGAAAAGTGAATTAGTTTCCATTCCTGTTCTTGAAAACAGGAATATTTTTCACATTTTAAGAGAAGAGGGTTGGACTTAAAGACCTCAGGAAATGCTTACATGTGAACAGACTGTGCTGATAAACACAGCTTCACCTTTTTCCGTGGGGCCAGACTGTCAATTAAGGGCAATCAGATTTGTCAGCTCAATACAATCCCAAACACACCTACTCGTGCAAAATGCTGCATGTGCAAGTCCTACTGATGGGTCTGTAACATCCATAGGCATGGAAAATGGGGAGAAGGTGCTCAGGAATTTCTGTTCACTCAGCACTCTCCAGTCTCTGAGTCGTGGGCTGACTTCCACCAGGGCTGAATTCATCATGCAAACTCCTAGAGAATGGGCCACTAAATTATGGCCTTGTTTTATGTCCCACCCATTACCATTGAGTTAATGATAGTCTGGATT
>JAOXXN010000175.1:18077597-18091291 GCA_026770055.1 Myrmophylax atrothorax | reverse complement strand
GCGCTGAAGAAGGAGGCTCTGCGCGCCGGCAAGCGGGAGCAGTCGCTGCTGTCGCGACTGGCGGCGGCGCAGCTGGAGCTGCAGGTGACGGCGCTGCGGTACCAGAAGCGCTTCACGCAGTACAGCGCCCGCCTCGACGCCCTGGCCCGCGCCCGCTCCGCCTCCCCCGGCAAGGTAAGGGTGGGCTCGGGAGGGGTGTCCCCTCTCCCGGGGGGCACAGCGGGACCGCCCGACTCCCGCCCCGCGATCCCCGGTGTCAGCCGGGCCGCGGAGCCGCGCGGGATGCTCGGAATGCGCATTCACCCGTGTGCGTCTCCCGGGGGGTTCTGCGGGACTCCACCCCGACTGGGGTCTGAGCCGTGTTGATCTGGAGAGCCCATGTGGCCCAAAATCCTTTCAAATACCTGAGCTTTGGGGTTTAAGAGCCGTAATGCACCGGTTTCCATAGGTACGAATTTTCGACTGTGACCATCATTGATATCTGGACCCCATATGGCAGCTCTCACAGCAAAGTAACAGGATCATGGTATTACTATTTTGTCTTGGTTCTCTTCCCCGAAGAAAACTCTAAACTGCAAAATTGGAATTTCCAGGGCTGGAAATTGTGTTAAACTGCCAGAAATTGACTCCCAGGAGTCACACAAAGTGGAGTGAATTGGAAGAAGCTGCTGTGTCCCAATGATTTCCAGACCCAGAGCTCACCTAGCGTCTCAGAATAGGGCTTCTTACAAAACACTGACTTTAGGATTAACTATTACACAACTCGGACACGTTGCCAACTATTTCATGATCTGAAGCCTTCATCTCCGTATCCACATACAAGACATCTGCGGTGTACTTGCAATTTCTTTCCCAGAATCACACAGGGTTCTTTAAAAGCTCAGTTTAGGAGAGGAGAATTTAACTTTACTTGAGCCCCCCCAGAATTAGACCATTTATCAAATGACCAGAACCAAAACCAGAGCTACAACAATGCTCAAATTTTAATTGGAATGAGGCTCCCCAGTGAGGGAAGCCCTAGAAGCCAATTATCTTTTCAATGAAGACATTCAGAGTCCTCCCAATGACCTGGAATGTGCACACACACAGCAGTATTAAACTGTTCAAAACTGTCAAACATCTGTATTCACACCTTTGGTAATGTTGAGGCTCTGAAAGTTGTGTAAAGGAAATAAAACTTCATGTTAGAGGGGTTTTGTCCCCCTTCCTTTTTCCTTTTAGAAATGCAGGGCAGAACACACCATGCTTTCCTAACTCAAAACAGAAAACATTTTAATACTAAATGTACTGTTCTAACTTCTGGCGATACTGGGTGTGGTACTGGTTATAAACTTAGTAAAGCTGTTAAAATAAATTGGGGGTTCACATTCATATCAAGATTAACGACAGTTCTGTCTCCTCTTTTTCCTGCAGTACTTTGCCATGGCATGCTGCAGAACTTTCTGCTCCCAGCCTGGCACAGGACTGCCCCTGCTCCCTCCCCAGGGCCGATGACAGGAGAGCCCTCCACGTAGTGCTGCTGTCAGAAATCATCTCACCAAATCCCTGCCTCATCATCTCTGATCTCCTTTATTCTCACACTGCCCCTCCTTCCTTTCCCAGTGTTGATAATGTTGGCTTTGCATTATTCAGCTCTGTGAAGTGTAGCGAGCTGCTGTTGGGCTGAGAGGTGCCACTTCATAGCTGTAAATGTTCACGATATGTAGTTTCCAGCTATACTTTTTATCGAATTTATGGATAGATACAGCTGGCCGGGACCACTGTGCTGGTTTTCAGCCCTGTTACAAAAGGCTGTTATACAGTTTTCTGAAGCAGCCACAAATCTGCAGAAAGCTGGAAGGTGTCGTGTCACCACAGACTCGTGGTCTAGCGGTCAATCAATTACATGTCTTTCACAGCATTTTGGGCAGCTCGCCAACACTAACAGCTTTCCACTGCCCAGCTCACAGAGAAGCACAATCAGGAAACTTGCATCTTTGTGCACTAGAGAGTTTTTTAAAAAACACGTGGTAATCACCTAGTGCAGGGAATGCTTTACCAATTTTGGGCTGTGGAATGCTGACAAGTTTATACTTTGGGGGTATTTTCTGAGGGACACTGGCATAGACTGTGCGGGAACACTGAGCAGGATGTACATACTTGCCTAAGGATTAAGTCCCTGAACACAGGGATTACGTGTATGATAATGTGGAATTACTGATTTTCCATCATTATTTAATTATGACCATTATTCATATTTCATGTATTTTGTTCTATGTTGTAATAGTTTGGTCTCTGTCAAACACAAGTAGGCTGAGCACTACCAGGCTGAGCACTACCAGTCTGGGTTCACAGTTTACATGTGGTGATTGCAGAACTTACTGTTGGATGTTCTGGCTCCTCAATAAATGAAGGAAAAGGGTTTTCTGACTTCCCAGCCTGGTGGTTGCTTGTTGCCACAGAGGCAGAACCAGTCTAGAATAAATCAGATGACATATGCTGTAGTCAAAACAGAAGGAATGCCCACGTACAGTTCTGTTTAAATGCTTAGTCATATGGCATTAGGCCATTCATGAAAGACCCAAATTCTTGATCTTTTGGCAGTTTTTGAGACCCAGCTGTGGATTCACCTTAGTATAGACTTTCTTTGTGATACTGGATGAATCACAGCTTTGCTGTGCTTTCATCTACCATTGCCAAAGTGAGTTCTGTAACACTGCCATAACTGTATTGAGGGAAAACATAAATAAAATGTATTTTATACACACACTCATCTGTAAATATCTCACAATTTTATAAGCCCCTTAAGCAGGTAGATGTGCCTTAAGTGACCCTAGTTGTTTTATCCATATATATTCCTTGCCACTGAGAGAACACTTAATTTTACTGTGTATTAACTGGATGTCTGACCTGGGCTTATCCCAAACAACAAGTTTGAGGGCTTATTCAGAAAGTGACTGTTTATTCCTTGTTGGGAAGAGGTGAGGCTTATTGTGGATGAGCTTGAGGAGAGAGTGGTAGGGAAGGTGGTGAGTCTCACTTAAATTAGTATTTCTTTTGATCTGACATGTCAATCCTGTAAAATCAAAGTCTAAACAATCAAGAAAAACCTCGTACTGTTCAAACAGCGCCTAATCCTTGGTGAAACATACCACTGTGCACACCTATTGATAAGCTGAACTGGTCATTGCCTTGTTTACACAGCCGGCAAAGTCCTTGGGGAGGGAGGGAGCGAGGGGCAATCGGAAGCAGTTCTTGGCTGCAGCCTGTGGTGGAAACCCTTCCGCTGGCCTGACAGCCAGAGACAGGGACGGACTTCAAATGTTTCAGCCAGACAGGAACCAGATATGATCTGACATTTAGGACCTCTGCTCTAATACCTCTCTGGTTGTGGTAACACGAGTTTGAATTCCATAAGAGCCAGATGAAGTCCTTTAAAACATGATGATGTGTTTTTCTCAGACTTCCCCCAAGCAGGATGTGCCGGGCTGGTCCTCACAGCCCTTTCACCAGCGAACAAGCAGCTGAAGTGCCTCCTCTGATGAAGACAGACCTTCTTAGCCACAGCACTACCAAAGAAATTAGTCTTTCACTATCTAACGGGAAAAGCAGTCTATTAGCTCCACATTAGTCAGCTGGGAAGTACAGTAATTTCAAGAATTATGTTTAAGAGTTCTGCTCAGCTGTGGGAATACAACATGCCAGTAACCATCAGGTCTGCTGCCGAAGCAGCTGCCGGGGCAGGGCTGGACGCCGGCCACCAATTTCCACAGTTACCTCACTGTTTAATGATTGCTCTGCTGGAACACCAGAGACTGGAGGGGAAGAGAAAGGCAGAGCCCTGGAAAAGTCATTTGCATCGTGGCTTCCTTACGAAGAGGAGAAAGTTGTTAAAGAAATCGTTGAGACCTGAGATGTGAATCTGCAAAAGTGACCAAGTGTTAAGGCAAAGTGGTGCTGCCTCCCTGGTGCTGGGGCAGTTCTGAGTGCATGGTGGGATTAGTGCTCTGGAACACGACTGCTGCCATGGGGAAGAGGGAGACAGTGTACAAATCCACCAGAAACAGCTGGAAAGTTTCTTTAAAGCCCCCGTGGACAGAAGTGCTTGTTCAGAAGTACCTACAGAAAACTACATTAGTTGTTTTTTTCCCCACAACTTGGCTGATTTAATATACTGCTTTCCTGCTTATTCAGCCAGGTACAGAAGCGTCAAATCATAGCCACATAAGGAGGCTTTAATGAAAACATTCAATTTTAATTACTGAAAGTGTCTTGAGAGCAATGCCATAATTGTTTCTTGATTGTTCTAATTGATTTGCCTTCTTAAAAAGGCATAATAGGAGAAGGAAAGAGTGGTGCTAGCATGTGCTTGTCTTTCAAATCCTGAACCATTCATCCCTGAAAGTGGTCTCAGGGGACTGAAAATTTGTTCCTTGAAATCCTATCTGAGGTCTGGGTCTGTAGACTGGCAGGGAAATAGCTTTTACTTAATTTTTTAGTTCTGGTTACCTGGTTCTTAATGATGCTTAGTGTAGGCAAATTCAACTAAAATCACAGTTTATTTATGTTTCTCTGTATCGGGTCCACCTCTATTTATTATTCAACCTGCAGTGAAGATAATGATCAGAAACGGACATAAAAGTTGTAAACCACATTTTCAGTGGGAGTGTGTTAGTGCAGCTCCCCTGAGGTGAAGTGTGTGGTCAGTGGAGCTCTGCCAGTTCACACTGGTAGGGAATTGGGCTTCCTTATCATCCCCGAATCTATAGGAGTAATTCAGTAATCCAGGATTACTTTGACATTTTTTATGAGTTTAATAGACATTAATATTTGATTGACAACTTCAAATTGACATGTTAGGAGAAAAATGCATAAACTAAAACCATCTGCGTTGAATTACAATGCAACTGTTGTAATTTTTGTCATTAATTGGTTATGAAAACCAGACTTGTAAGATAACTTCCTCAAACTTTCTTGTGTTCATAACTTTTTCACCCTTTGGATAAAACAAAGGAAAAGGTCTTGGATGTAGAAAAGTTCATCTGTATCTCTAGCTACACCATATACAAACCTATTTTGATCTCTAAAAGAAAGTACTGTTGTTGAAATGGTTTTTTATAGTGCTCCGCTGTTGTCTGTTACATAGTTTTGTGATGTTGTGCTGTAAATAACAGCCACTTGATTGAGACTGAAGAGAGAACATTGTGTAGAATTTAGTTGTCTTTAACAGTACATGCACTCACTTTTTTCGTTTTCAAAGTTAATACACCCAAGTAGCATCACTGTGGCATAAAAGACATTTTGTAGGAGATCATAGTTAGGAACAAGCTGGAATAAGAGAAAAGGATTACAAAGAATGTTCACACAGTCCACCAAATACTACAGGCCCGTCCAGTATACCTTTGTTGTACATTTTTTGTCCAGCCAACTATTCACTGCAGAATTTATTTTAGGAGATTAACATAATGTTTTTTCAATGATGGAAGATTTCTGTTTTGCTAGTGTTAAAATTCCAGAGAAAAAATATTATGCGTGGCAGGTGCTGTGAACAGCAAATGCCATTCTAGGCCTTTGGCAAAATGTGTAGCAGTTGTGTTTAATAACTCTTTTCTGAAACTCACTAGAGACTTTCTGTTCTATAACACTGTGTTTGATACTGTTTAAAACACTGTCATGTAGCCAGCACTAGAGAAGAAGCAACTTAAGGATCCAGTCCTCAGATTCAGTCACCCTCAAGCTATAGAAAAGTTAAGAGTTTGACTACTGGAAACATGGAGTATTTTACATAACACATCACATATGACTAGGTCAAGTAGTTGCAGGAACCAGTATTACATATACAACTCTTCTGTTGCTGTTAAGTGTCTCACTGTAGATCTCAATAAAAAAGACACATAAATCTTGGGGGTGGCTCTGCTGCTGGAGCTCGGTGGGGTGGCTGGGGCTGTGGCTGGGAGCTGCTGACTTTGCTCCTGCAAAGTTATTCTAAACATTTTTCTCCAAACTGCATGGGGGTAAAAAAAATAACAAACCAACCCACCAGACCTGGATGGCAGTGTGATCTGTCCTGCTTTACCCACGCACACAAAGGTTTTGAATGTGTTTATCTGCTCTTTGCAGGGGGAAGAAACTAAAGCACTGACTCTTGTCCTCCATCGTGACTCTGGCTCTCTTGGATTTAATATTATTGGTGGCCGACCATGCGTGGTATGTTAATTGTTAAAATATGTTTGCCCTTTGCAGTTGGGAAAAGCATGTAGGTCAACACTTAGAGGAAAAATGTTGCTGACAAGCATTTGGTTCTCTTGTGATTCTTTCAGGGCAAATCTTACACTGAGATGTGTATTAGATGCCTGTTTTGTCTCACAGCGTGTTTATTTGTGCATCTCATCACAGCCAGCAACGCCAATATTGGTGCAGTGGCGCTCCCAAAATGATGAAACCCGTGGTGTGTCTCTCAGATTATGGGCTGAGGGCCCACAGCTTTAGGTCCTTTCATTAAAAATACCCCACATTATTTACTCCTCTTTCCACCAGAGGTTCCACCCCGTGTGCAGGTGAAGGGATGTAAATTAAACAACATGCTTTTGAATTCTGTGATTTCAGCAGATGTTTCCTGCACCATACACTCACTAATGTATTTTTTCTGGATGCCTGTTGGCTGGAGCTGCTGCATATGACTTTAATTAGATCAAGGAGTGGATTATACCTTGTCCTAGTAATTTAGAAAGTATTGAGAACTACTTCTTAGCTGCTCAGAAATCTGACATTAATCACAATTTATTCCTAGTACTCTCTTCATAGTTTTTCTGTTTTCTGAGACATTGTCCTGCACTGGTAGAAGCTGGTGACACAATACACAGGAGTATGAAAATACCTTGTTAGATAAAAGTTGTTTTCTTGGTTTATTTTTAAGTCTCCAGAGAAAGAGCTGTGCAACTAAAAATAAAAACACAGTGTTGTCTTCTGTTTGATGTGCAAACAGGCTCCGTCTCAGTGGATTTTACATTGAGAATAATTGTAATGACAATTACTACTGAGCTGGCCCAAGTCAGAGGAAAATGATTATCACACAACTAATTTACCTAATGGAAGTCTGTCCCTGGTTGTTTAATCTTTCAAAATGGGAGTATCAGGTGTTCTCATTAGCACAGAGTAATTCCATATTAAGACATCAATAAGAACATTTCTTTCAAATTACATGCACTGCTGTGACATGGAGAAGCTTTAGCTGAGGGCAAAGGAGAGTTAGTTTGAGGTACAGCAATGTGGTTTTCTTTTCATCCTTAAAGGACAATCAAGATGGGTCATCGAGCGAAGGAATTTTTGTATCGAAAATAGTTGACACGGGGCCTGCTGCGAAGGAAGGAGGGCTGCAGATTCATGACAGGATTATTGAGGTATGTGAAGACACTGTCTTTTAATAGTGCAAGCTCCAGCTCAGGTCTTCCAGTGGCATGTTTGGTGTGGGTTTGGGAGAAACGCACCGTGGTAAACACTGTCTAGGAGATATGTCTGTTAAAACATGCTTGACTTGATTCAGTGCTGACCCCCCTGGCTTTAGGTATAGTTCTTACCTAAATATAGAAACCAGATTATGGATGGTATGTGCATGTCCTGACTTTCTGAGGAGCTAGCATCTATCTGGTATGCCATAGATAGTTCTTTTTTAAGCTATTGGAAACTTGTAAGTTATTTAGTTAAAACCACATGTGGAATATCCGTGGTGTGAACCACGATATTGTTTTTCTTAGTATTTCCAAGTTTTGAAAAGTCAGGAAAAGTTCTGCCCTGCAATTTCTATATGGTTTATCATAAAACTTAAGTTACTTCCTTACTGTTGTGTTGTTTGTAAGTTCTTTGCAGTCTGAATTTCTTCTCATTTTGCCAAAGTCTTGACCTCAGTAAAAAGTCCTTCCTGTGAAAGAGATGAAACATTTCTCACAATTTGCAGTGAGCGAATTTCTTTTCTGGGGGGAGGCAGTGAGAAAAAGGTTGGTTTTCATGAAACAAAATGCAGCTGATGATGAGTCAGTTCCCATTGTTTAGCATTATGCAGTTAAGAAAAAGTATTCCTCACTGTCTTATTTTTGTAGGCTGGAGAAACTTTGAGAGTCTATTGTTCAAAAAGATAAGTGTGGTGTTTGTTGCCAAGGATATCATGGAACAGCCAGTTTCTCTAAGTAATGGAATTCCATTGCTCTTATGTTTTGCAAATGAGCAATAAACAGCTGTTAAGGATTTTCTGTTGGCAGGGGACAAAGTGTATTTGCCTTTTTCTGTACTGTTATGGTAAATTGTATTCACAATTTAGTAAAGATATAAAATATTAATTATGTTTCTTCATATGGGAAAGAACAGAGCCACGGTAGCAGAACTATAAAAAGATAAGAAGCTGAGCTGTGAAATGATCCAGAGTTGCTTAAACTATATATATGATGTAACATAATTGTGGAAAGGTCTGGACAGTTTTGTGAGAACTGTGTGATTTTGTTTGAACTGAACGTTTTCCCATAAGCCTGAATTTCCCCACAGCGTGTTTGGAAAGCTGACATCCGTTTGTGAAGTAGTGCTCGGTCCCGTAAACCAAACAACCCCGTGAAAACCAAAACTTTGTAAGATCAGATAGCCCAAGGTTGGGAAATGTCCTGGTCTCTCCACCCAAAACCAGCTCAGCCTCCTGGAGCACAAGCCCCATCACTCCATCGACAGTTGCAGTCAGACAGTGTTTGACTGTGAAAGGTGCCCATGGCACAGGGGACAACGGCAGCCAACCTTGGCCCCCAGCCACAATCTGCTCACAGTTGCTTTCTGCTTTTTATTTTTTTATATAACCATAGAATAGTTTGGGTTGGAAGGGACCTAAAGTTCATCTTGTTCAACCCCCTGCCATGGGCAGGGACACCTTCCACCAGACCAGGTTGCTCAGGGTCCAATCTCCTTCTTTTTTGAGCTCACTCTTTACTGCTCCAATTGCTCCCTGAGTTTAGCATTTGGCAGCACTGGTGCTGGCCAGGTTAAGGACCTAAATCCCTCTCTGCTGGAAGCACATGAAAGACCTGAGAGGCACAGGCTGGGTGAGCTTTCCTGCTGTGCCTCTTGGCTGTGGCCCCTCCCTGAGCAGAGCCATGCCTGTGGGAGCAGTGTTTGTGCAAGGTCTTTGCCACAGTTCAACTTACATTTCCCACATAAGAGAAAAGCCCAGAATAAAGACATTAGTGCAATTTGTTGTATTAATAACACACCAAGGGTAGCAAGAACCCATGTGTTGACATGAGCTGATGTGTGTTGACAACTCTTGTTGTGCTGACCACAAACTCATTGTCATATTCACTCTTCTCACCTCTAAATATATACAAAACACTGATGAAAACTGAGCACATTGTTTCCCCAGAGTTGGCTTTGGGTGCCTCTACATCAGCATCTCAGTTTGGATCAGGCATGTCCTGTTGAAGGAAGTCTCTGAGTGGTGCCCAGCTAATGTGGTTTGACTCCCATTGTGGAACAGTCTCCAAGTGTGCTAATTGGATTTCTTTTTAGATAAAATAAATTCATTTAATGCACCCCCACCACTGCAGGCATCCAGTTCACAGCACCAGACTCGAGTGCCCTAATACAGAGCCCTCAGAGTGTGTGTAGTGTGGAGATGAGCTCCTGAGAGCAGCTGTTTCACCCTGTGTTCTCTGCACTTTATATTTAGCTCCCTATATCTAACCTTCCTGTGGGGTAAGGAAAAGGGAGATATTCCTGCATTGAGGCGTCTCAGCCAGTTTTATCATCCTCATGTCCAGCTATCTTAGACAACTGAAATACCCTGTAAACTCTCCAGATGAAAACTAGGTAATGTCCAGTTGAGAGTGTCCTCCTGGAGGCCTTTTTTTTTTTTTTTAATAACCTTCACACTGCCAAAGTTTTGATTTGGCAGTTTGGCTGAAAAATCATTTACAGATGTAGCTGTAATTAGCAGGACACAGCTGGAGGACTTGGAACTTGGCACATCATAGAGCATCCTAGTGGGTCACATTTGCTTTCAAAAGCTTAAAAAATGGTAAAGAAAGATGGTAACAACTATTTAGGGCTGAATTTAGCTATCTAGAACTTCTTTGACTTGTTCATTCAATATTAAGGTTTTATGTGTCATCAGCATGATTTTAAACAGACTCTTTTACAAAGAATTCTTATTCCTATTCCAATATAAGCTGCTGAGCATAACATCTCCCAAATTAATTCCAGCAGCCATCACAGAGAATTTGCAATGAAATAAAACACGAATCATTTGATTTCCTTTTGGAAAATGTTTCTTTGCTGCAGATCTTCTGGTGGATGTTTTGGAGCACATATCAAATAAGAGTGTCATTTCTCATCTTCAGAACTGCCACAACATTTCTAATTAGTGAACAGGGATTAGGCAGTGTAAAATACAGACACATAGAGGGTACTGTTCATAACAGATAGAAAATTCATTGTTTTATTGATGTTTGCTTGCAAATTCTATCCCCTGACAAATTGGTACAGAGATAAACTTGGAATTATGTCAGAGATCATTTTAAAACATATTTTCCTTACGTAATTTGGATTTCCTGTTCTATACTTTTTTAGAAGATTAAATGCAGAATTAATCAGGTTCAAGAATCGACTTGAATTGTCTGTAAAATGAGGATTTGGGGCCTTTTTATATCACTGAAATAAGTAATGTCACTGTGAGGTCTGTGTTTCTACTGCTAAATGACACTCATCAAGATGAATGTTGCATGGTCTGTGCTGCTCAGTCATCAGAGCAGTGTGCAACAAATACAGAGAAATAACCTTTTTCCTTGTGTTTTCTTTTAAAGAATCTGTTAAATAGTGATATTTAGTGCTTACATAGCACTGTGAAGATCATGTTATAGCTATTAACTGCTTAATAATTTCCCCTCACTGTTTAATAGTATCCTAACTCTGTAAACTGAGGCAGAGAGAGAAATTAGTTCTAGAAGTTCTTTTCAGATTAGTGTTAAAGACTTGGATCTTGGTCTTTTTGTACTTCTCTATATAAACCAAAGCCTCTTAGGTGTGTCTGTTTTCAGATGTTTCACAAGTACTTTAGGAGTGAGGAAGTCCTGATTCTGGGAGATTTCCTCTGCTTTGACTACACATTTTTCATGCCCTTCTGTACTTCTGCGTTCAAAGCAAGCAGCTGATTTCATGCATTACTAGTGATTTACTGAGGTATTGTTTAAGATGTTCCATAGCAAATTGCCACGTTAAAAACATGCTGAAGGTATTGATTTTTCTGCAAAGGAATTACAGTTCTCGGAGATTTCGTTTTTGTCAGGATAACAAAATGGTCCTAATTTCCTCTCTTACCAGAAGTTGGTTCAGGTCCCAGCCATGAATGCCTCTACACAGCTGCTTGGCATTTCTTAAGAGAAAAGTAGATTTTCAGAGTTTTTATTTTTAAGCACATCAGCTCTGAAAGATTATAAATTAAATATGGCATTCTCTTCTCACTAACTGGTAAACTTGTTTTTGCACTCCAGGACTGCTTGGAAAAAGAAGGGGGCTTTTGAAACACTGACTGCTCACCACCTTAAAAAGTTTTAAGCACAATTAGGGTACTGTTGAGGTAGTATAAACTGTCACAGCTCTGCTGAAACCTGGAGGATTTATGCCATCTGGGACTCGCCTGGTGTTTCATGCTGCTCACAGGAAGGATCATTAGTTTAGGAGTTGAGAACACGTCTTAGTGCATTTGATTGATTTTCCCCAAAGCACACTCATGTGCTACAAATTACAGGCTGCTTTTCTAGTACGTGGATTTCTTCACAGATTACACATAAGAACAATGAAACTTTTTAGTGAGTCTTCTACTGTGGACATACAAGCAGAATTTGCCATTTGCTGCCATTTTACCATTTTTCACTCTGCAGTAAGTGAGCTGTTTTGGCAGAGCCACTTTCTGCTCACAGGAGGAGGTTAGGTGGCTTTCAGCAAAATTAATTTGGTAGCTGTTTTAACAGTGGAGCCTCTGAAAAATCAGGTCAGCACAGAGAAAGTCCATCAGCCACAGAGGAGTGGCGAGAAAGGAGCACAGTGTACCTTTCCCTGCCAGTGACAAGGCATCTGCTGCTGAGGCAAGGATGGCTCTAAAACTGAGTGAATGAATAAAAGAAGAAACATTCCTTGTGGTCTGCCGGTGCGTGATGGGTCTAGTTTTTCCACCAGACTGAGTCTGTGGGCTGAAAGGGCTCAGTGTGTTGCTGCTCTGGCTGGACTGTCAGTGCACAGTTGTCCTACACTGTGTGCCCCCTTCACTTATCCCCACTCACAGGAAACTTCCACAAGTAATCAGTAAATAAAATTAATAACTGAACACAGCCTTAAACTTCTGATTTGCTGGTGAGCACTTTTGAAAACCATGCCAGCTTTAGCAGGGTAATCCTAAGCCTGTATCTGCTAGCAGGACACCAGTGCCAGCACTAGCTGGACTCTGACAAGCAAATAGATTAAACAGAATTTTTTTCATTGTCATGAATGGAAAAGTTCAGCTCTGCAAACAAGATTTACTGTGCAGCTACATACACTTAGGAATTAATTTTCTAGAAGAAAACATTTTCAGACAGCGACTTAAAATTGGCTGTTGGAGTTCCTGCCAGGACACGCAAGCACACGAGAGTATTTGTGGAGAGTGAACAGGACAGGGCAGCGAGTGCAGCTATAGCAGAGTCAGCTCTTTTTGGAGTTTATGCTCCCAGAAAACTTTCCAAGTCCTTTGTCCTATGTGTTAATGGTGTCTTACAAAGCACCCTCATGCCCGTGCTAAGAGAGATCCTGCAGTTCAGTCAAAAGGGAATAATAACCTTAAGAGGAAAATGCACATGAAAACAGTTGGCCTTGGTTATCACTGCATTTTTTCCTCTCATAAATATATTTCCTTGATTTCTTACCAGCACTGCGGTCTGAGCTGTGGCAGGGAGGTGGGGAAGCAGGGGGATGAGCCAGAGGACAAAGGAGTTACAACAGGATTTTTACAATAAAAATTGTAATATTGTTCTTCCCATGAACAAAAAAAGAATAAATTGGATGGGACAAAAATATAAGTGTTGCAAACAAAGAAAGCAATGGTGTTTTTAGTATTGGTGACCTATGGGCTCTGCATCTTCACTGCTCAGTAGGCTGCAGAGCTCAGGTTATAAGAACATTTCATGCTGCAGCTTTTGAAAAAGTCCTGTGTGAGTTCCCCTCAAATTTCCACACCACCTTATTCTTCTTTTAAATGGAGTCCACAGCATGTTGACCCTAAGAGTAATGTGGGCATTTTGAATCTGTGGAAGCTTAGAATATTGTTCTCAGGGGCATGCTGAATGAAAAAGAGGTAATTAAATCATCAAAAATAGCTCTCCTAAACGCAGGAATAGATCCCTTATGGGTAACACTTCTTAAATTAATGGGATTATGGTGTGGAGTCCCTTTTCCCCTGCTCAAGTCCTTTACCCTGCACTTCCCTCTGCTCTTGCTTTCCTTGCTAACACAATTTGCTTGAAACAACCCATATCAGTCTTTAGCCAAAATGAAACTTGGCCTGTAAAACCTTGAGTGCTCTGGAGATGAGGGAATAACCCACAATCCCTGTTGCTCTCACATGCTGCTCTCTCGTGACACATGGACTGGAGCACAAGTGCTGTGGGGAGAGGCTGAGGGAGCTGGGGGTGTTCAGCCTGGAGAAGAGGAGGCTC
>JAOXXN010000175.1:18057296-18077118 GCA_026770055.1 Myrmophylax atrothorax | reverse complement strand
CCAAGCCCTGTGTGGCACCTCGTGGCTCCAGGAGCAGTTGTGGTGCTGCAGGTCAGCCCATGGCTGTGACACTTGTGTTAAAGAACAAATACAACCACTTGAGAAATCCAGATACTTAGTTTTAGGAATTAGTACTCTTTCAAAGAAGTGAAAAATAGCAGTTTCCTTCTCTGTAGCTAATCAGAGAGAAACGTGTCAGACTCCAAACAAATGCTCTTTTTAAAGGGTGCACATAATGCATGTAACAATAGGACAATTTAATCTTTTCACATGTGGTACAGTTCCTTGAATTTTAAATCATCTCCTGTTCAGTTTTCCACAGTTCAAGCCAAACCATTAACTGTTGGATTTTATTTTTAGATTTTTGAATGCGATGAATCTTTTTAGAGAAAACACACAGAATGTCCTATCAACTATTTTCACACATTTTGTATCATAATTGGGCAATCAGGCACAATCATCCTTAATTTAGTACATATGTGGTACATTTCCATGCCAATTGGGTTAAAGATATGCATGAAGTAAGTGCAAATTAACTGACAAAAAGAGCAAGCTCAGACCATCACTATTCAAAAGCCACTTGAGTCACATTTGCATAACTCTTCAATTGGAATTAAAAATTGAATTTGTTCAGCAAGTGTGAAAAATGCCAAATGTGGGAGAAGGATCAAATCTGCCTGGGGATCCCAAATCCTGATCCTGCAGCTCAGCCCTGGTTCATTCTGGTGGAGGGGTTTGTGTTCAGAACGAGAGCATGGCACTGTCCTAGTGAGAAGTGTGACACAGAGTCACTTCCAGTTAGTGGTATTTGTAGTTTTAATGGCAATGAAGGTCTTACTGCTTGTTAGTAAACAAAATATATTTCTCTATGGGGGTTTTGTTTGTGTTTTGCAAAATTGCCAAGTGTGAGTTTATGGTAAGACATGAAATGTGACACAGGAAAACATGGAAAATGAGCGTGCTCAATTAGAGGTTTAATAAGTTCACTGTAGGAAATTCTATAGCAATAATTGCTTTAGATTCATATGCTCCTTCACAACATAAGGCTTCTTTTTTTTGCCTAATCATTTAATTCTTTACATTATGAAAAATTGGAAATCATTCACAATTAACTGCAGTTCTGGGCTTTAAACACTGAGACGTGACAACTTACTAACATTAGGAAATTAATTCCAACATTGTTGACTGCTGCTTTATTTTTGCATGTTTTGATACATTTTAAAACTGCATAACTTGACTGGTTTACGTTCCACTAAAAAGTGCAACTACAGGACTTGTAAAGTTTTTAGATTCTCATAAATACAAATGGTACTGGACTGACAATAATAGTAGTTAAAAAATTTTGCTTCACCACTGGGGCCTTTAAATGAAAATAATGTTTTGCTTTTAAGACTTTATTATGCATTTTAGTATCCAAAGGAAATTTGTATTATGTTAGCTTTGACATTATGGTGCAACATCTTTAAAGAAGCTTTTATCTGTAAAGTCTTGTATCTGTAAAGAGAATTTACCTCTGAAAGGGAAATTTGAGTTTTAAAGACTGGGTGGGGGAATATTACATCAAAGGAGGAAAGCTGAGGATTTCCTGGGGGTGCAGGAGGAGTGGTACAGATGGGGAGAGCACTTATGTGGTGGGGACAAACACCCATCCCCATGTACATGCCAAGAGACTTCACTTCTGTGAAAGGCCTGATGAGTCCTAGTCCCAAATAGTTCAAGTGGTGCAAGTGTCTTGTCTACAACTTAAAATATGCATTAAATGTCCCTCAGTTGTGTGAAGCAGGTGGAAAAAAGATTCAGTGTATGGAAAAAAAATACCTTATGTTGGTACAAACTTCTCTTTCACAGTCTAACAAAGCCTGATATTAAAATAATCTCTTTTTTTCCTTAATTATATATAATTTATGTAGCCTCTACTGTAGGGCTTGACCTGTGGATCTCAGGAATAGCATGCCTGCAGCAGACTGCTCCTGTACACCTTCAGCACTGGCACAGTTATCATCCATAACCCCAGTGTAGTATCCACAGCTTAATCAATTATATGCTCCATTTAACAGCAATGCAAAATTAATCCTTTTTGAGTAGAGATGAGATGACATAGGAAGAGTCATGTCTGGTCTCCTTAGTGGGGGGAATCTTATCTGGTAGTGTTTGCATTTATCCTTTATTTTCTTTGCCATCATCCACTCCACTTTGAAGGGCACAAAAACGTGCAGTGCTGAAAGCAAAGAACTGCTTTGGTGACCGAGCCTGGCTCAGGATCCAGTTTAATTTCTGCCCAGATTTTCAGAGACAGGAGCCACAGGTGCTCAGTCCTGGCAAACATCACAAGGGTCTTGGTAATATTGAAATCTCACCCTCAGGTTTAACAAACAGAGTAAATTCACTTGGTGTTTCAGAGGATGACGGAGGGGTTGAGGTTGGAGAGGACCTTTGGGGAGCAGCTGGTGCAGCCCTTGGCTCACAGCAAGGTCACCTAAACCTGCCCCAGGGCCACGTGGCTTCCCTGGGTGAATAAAAGCTCGTACACATCGTGCATGTGAATAGTCCTTTTGGACTGAGCATGAATTTGGGCTGAAAACTAGTAAATATTATACATGTTTGATTGATTGGATGAACATGAGAAAGAAACCAGCAACAGGAAGGGAGAGTGAAAATGTTTCCTGAATCATTTGAGGTGGGGGGAGGAATTAGAAAAAGAACTTTTAGTGCTATTTTTTCCTTCTTCTCTCCATTCTGCAGGCCCTCCCTGCTCAGGAAGATTTAGTTTATTTCTTAAAAGGTCTTGCTTATAAAGCAGACCTTTTTCTGGCTCTGGGCAGCTCTAATAAAAATTAGCAGTACCTTTAGCAGCTGCCATACCCCACGACTGCTTGGAATTGCATAACTTCTTTTTCCTCCTAAAGAAACACACAAAGATCATCTGATCTCCACCCTTGCAGCGTTCTCCAAAGTGCTTTTCTCTAACTTGATTTCTAAACAGAAATCTTTTTTTTTCCTTTTTTTTAACAAACTTCTCTTCTTAAGCCCAAAGTCTGACAGCAAATGGGGAGGGGTTCTAGGCAGAGCTTTCATGAGTTAGGTGAATAAGGTGATTATTTGTATTTTTATTACTTCAAAGTCTGTTACTGTTTATCAATAAAAATCCATGTCATGGACAAAAAGATAATATTTAAGATAATCAAGAAAATATTTTGTGGCTGAAATTCTGGGGGGTTTTTCTGGTTTTGGATGGAGATACTTTGTGGTTTGCTAAGGAAAAGGTCATGGTGGGAAAGACAAGGCTTCCGTACCAGATGTAAACAGGACAGAGACTGTTGGCTCAGACCAGTCCTGTTTGAAAATCCCAGACTATTTAACCTGATCACCAAACAGAATGGATGGAAGTTCAGATTATCAAATTATTCTACCTCTGGGACATGTGGAGATGCACCATGGCTTCCTGGCTAATTGTCTTTCCCCCTAATAAAAAAGGAAGCTTATCACCTTTGCCAAGACCTAAACCCAAATAACTGGACGGTGCTTTTTTCTGGTGCAAATTTCTTGCAAAGAAAAAAATTGTATTTTTTTTAATGAGGAGACCCCACTGATTGCATATTTATGTCTCCCTCATAGTTTAGTTCATCCCAAATCCAATTAAACAAAAACCAGGCAATAACATCGTAGAATATTCAAGGCCAGGCTGGACAGGGCTTGGAGCAGCCTGGGCTGGTGGAAGGTGTCCCTGCCCATGACAGGGGGTGGAATGGGATGGTCTCTAAGGTCTCTTCCAGCCCAAGCCATCCTGCAGCCTGGGAGCTGCCCCTCCTGGGGCCACTGGCACTGCCTTGCACCCAGTTAGATTCCCATGCCTGAGTTGAGCCACACTAAAACTGGAATAAAATTTGAATTTATGTAATTCCCACTTTTGCATTTTCCCTGCCAGTAGTACATCCCTTTTCTTGCTAGTTTGTCAAGGACCCTTAACTCCCATTTTGAAGGAAAGGTTTGGCCCTTTGGAAGCAGGAGGTGGAAGGGGAGCTGAGTGTCAGACCATGTGGAGCAGAATGCAACGAGCTGTCTTCAGCTGCACTTACAGCTCATAAGTGTCCTGCTAGCAACTCTTGTTTTAATTTTAAAAGTTCACACAGCCAGCTCTACGATTCCTTCCTGTATTTGAAGGAGCCAGTACATACCAATGCACTTTTTTCTTTTTTTAATATAATCTTTCACTGTTTTTCCCTTCATTTTGGCCTCCCTCTTTCCCCTTAAAAGCTTTGTAGGCAGTTTCCTCTGCAGCAGGGGAGTTGCTGTTTCTATTACAAACCTTTCTCTAGCAACGAGAACTTTCTTCTTCGGTTTTTAGCCAGTTTTACCTCCTGCTGCTAATTAAAACGTTCATTTTCTCTCTCTTTCTCTCCTTCTAAGCTTACCAAGAAGCAAGTGAGCTTGCCCAGTTTGTGGCTGCCTCTTTGCAGAAGGCATTTGAGACTTGCAGAGCAGCTGATGCTCAAGGCAAGTTATAAACCCAAGAAGGAGCAAGGGTGTCAGAGCAGGAGACAATATTTTAGTCTCCAGAACATCTCCAGGCTTTGCAGACTATTAAAGGCAACTTTCACTGGGCTGACACTGCATTTCAGTTCATTTTCCCAGCTTGTCTTACCAGAGGCTGCTGGGGGTTTTTGTTAGACCTGAACTCTTTGGATTAACAAGAAACATTTTAGTGATGTATCTCAGGGAGGAATTGGGAGGCTGAGAAGATGCTGTGAAGTTTCTTTTGGGATGAAATGAATTTTGTGCCTGCCAGCCCTGCAGATTCGAGCACTGTTAGTCCCTTGTTTAGACTTTCTGCTTGGTATGAATGCTGTGCTGTAATTTGAATAGATTTATAGAACAAAGGAACCAGAACTCCACAGTCAGATCTAAGATGATACACTTGTCACTAACTTTGTCCTTTTTATCCCGAATAACTAAAAATAATTTGCTTTCCATTGGTTTATTCCACTGCCTGAGGTTCTGTTCAGCATGAACAAAAGTTTCAGACACTGGCTCTCAGTACTTGTTTGTGTCTGATTGCAACCATTTAATTCCCTTCCTTTAGAAAACTCTTGGAAAAAAAAAAAACTAAGCCCACAAGCTTTTAACTGCTTAGCAAGTGTTTTCCTGCACTTTCAGGAAGAAATGCAATTATCATGGCTGCTTCAAGGGAGTTGTCAATGAAGCGATAAACCATGGTAGAATTTACTTATCCTTGAAGAGTAATGCAAATTAAGGCTATAAATGGAGGTCTTGGGAAAGGTCTTGGCCGCTTTTTGCCACCAGACTAATAATCACACCAAGTCATTCATATTCCCAGGCAATCAGGTGATGTACATCGTGTTTTGCAGGGGAAAAAGGACTGTGAAAGTAAGTGCATAAGTGAAACATGCTGAAAGAATAAATGTCTTTGGTTTATATCTATCCTTCATGTGCTAATCAGTTGTTAACTGCAACCCACGACATTTTGAACCATTCCCTTTCTCAAAGGAAATTGCCTTCGAGAAGCAAGAGGCCGAGGATGGTAGGAAGGACAGTGTTTCAAAAGTTGGGAAAAATGGGAAGATAAATCCTGACCTGAAGTAACGAGCATAGTTCTGATTAATTTGATGTCTGCCAGGACAGAAATCCCACCCAGCTGAAATCAGAGGGAAGACTTTACTAAGAGAGCTTATGGGAATTGATGGCCATATTCATAAAATCTGTTCGAATAATAAAAATTAAATTTAGAACTGTTTATTGTAACTATTACTGGAAGTTCCATGCAAGCCTGTGGTGTGAGCTGTAGGTGAGCAGCAGTCCTGGAGATAAAGCTGCCCCATAAACTGTCTATCGCAGTGGAGAGACTTAATGATGTTTTACACTTTCAAGCTAAGTATGGAAGGAGTTTAACTACAGCCAAAGGAGCTGTTTATTTGCTAGAAGTATATGCACCAGATAAACAAAAACTGGGGTCTTGGGTACTGCTGCAGGAGTATCAGAGTCTATAAATATGTGAAAATAACCTACAAATGCCAAATCCACTATCTATGACAGAACAAATTAATTTTGTTTCCTTTGACTGAGTAAAACCTTAACTAGTCATCAGAGAATCCAAATTGTGGTGTTTGATACTTGAGAAGAATTTCATGGAAAACATGACAGACTTTTAGGTCAGTCTCCCACTTCACAAGAATCCAGCTGTTGGGAACAGCTCGATTTCTGCTTCCCTCAGTTCCTGATTTCCACATTACCAATTGCTTTTATTCTCCCAGCAACCCAAATTTTTGACAGGAGATGGTGAACTCCTTGTATTATGTTGCTGCCACGGATTATTGCATGTTTTCTGTTTCAGAAAATGAAATGCAACATTAACTTTCTGTTTGAAAATGAAAAAATGTTGGGTTATTTTTTTTTCCCTTTTCAGCATAGTCCCATTATTTTTGTTCCAATGCACTCAATTTTCTATTCCTGATTTTAAATTTTAGTTTCTAACTTCAGAATAGACTTAGGCTTAGAACCTTGGAACTTTGGAGCTGAAACACACTGACTTCTACCACCCCTTATGATTTAGAGAGACCTCAGACTTGGGTTATTGTCAAGCATCCAAATGATTTAAAATTACTTTTCTCTGAATGTAAATTTTTTTGTGTGTCATGATCTAAGTGGATTTATTCTATTCAAGTTTATAGTTCAGCTCCACAGTTAAGTGTTTTCTTTTGCTTGGATGTACAAATTCAACAAATTCTAGATCAAGGCCAACTCTAAAGCTCCAGTTTATTGTTGTTGTTCTCTCCCAGCCATTACTTTGTCCATCATTTAAATTGCCTTTGGATTAAAGTATTCTGTTATATCAAAACACGTGGCATTTGAGGCATTAAGAGCACTGAGCGTATCTCTGGATCACAAATGGGGCTGCTTTTTGTTTTTCTTTATCCTGTACTGTGTCAGACAGAGGATTTCCTACCGTTGTTTGGGAAAAGAAAGCTGGAGCTGGAAAGGAAAGCATAAAACTGATTGCTGGATGGTTTAGTGTTACAGACCACCTACCCTGAGAAGGCTGAGAGCTCAGCCTAATTGAAATTCTAAAGGAGGGAAAAGCCAGAGCCCAGCAACAAACAAATAGGGAAAACTTAGTGGAAAATTAGAGGAACAATAAAATGATTCTGTTTTGGTTGCAGTTTGGCACTTGGAATGGCTTTATGTGGAAGAAAATACAAAGCAAAAGGAGCCACTTAGGGGAAAGTCATTAGACAGACATTTAAACACTTCCTAGTCAGACCTAATATAATTTTATACACTTACACACTTTGTTATAAGATCTGTGTATATTCAGATGTTGTTTTGCATAATTCCTTGATTGAGAAGTTAGAAGAGGGGAAAATAAATAAATATAAGGAAGGGAAAGAAAATAAAGCTTGCATCTCTCCAGAGGAGTTTTTTTAAGAGAGGAAAGAACAAGGCAAGATTTTTAAATTCTTTTGGGACCTCAGCAAGCAATTTATTTAGGAAGTATTTATTTTTTATAAAATCTGGAAGTCAGTGACAAAGAATAGATGTAGCTTTCACTGCACAGAAATTAAAAGACATGTGTTTTTAGTCCTCCCTGTAAACTTGACATCTTCAGTTTAAGTCTGAAAGTCAGTTTTGCACTAAATAACACGAGTTTTTATAGGAATTTTGGTAACAGCATTAAACAACTATCGAGAGATTATCAGAAATAGAACAAATTAATGCAGAAGGGTAAGAATTGGGATCTTTAAACTGAAGACATCAATGCAGACATGGCAGGAGATGTGCTAATACATGTAAAGGCCAGTTCTGCATGTAAGTCAGTGGTAAAATAGCTGATATCAGTGACCATTTGTGCAGGTACCACTGTCACTAATTAGTGAAAGGCAGCTGCTCTGCTGCTGAAAGGAATGAAGCTGAACTTAAAATTCACTTCTGGATGAAATATTTGCCTAATTTGATTCACACTCACTGTTAAATAAGTAGGTTTACTTTGGGGTGTTGTTTATAGTACGTTCTATACATGTCTGATTAAGGAGCAGCTTTATCCTCAGGGATTCTGCTCACCTACAGACTGTGGTATGGGCTTGCATGGGACTTGCAATAATAGTTATAAAAGTCTCTTCTGTAAGACCATTTCTGAGCTCACTTTTTTGCCCTCTAGGGGGATTTTGAACAGTAACAGAGAAATTTTCCCAAAATAGGAGAACCTGCATAACTACAGATTGTTGTGGACCACTGAACTCGAGGCACAGTTCAGGGCATTTAGTTTAGTGTAAGTGCAAAACTTTAAATGAAAAAGAAATTAAAAAGCTGTCAACTGAAGTTTAAATTTACTAAGAATATTTTCCAGAGACAGGGGCTACACCTCAGTGCTGTTTGGCTGCTCAGCTTCCATGATAGCATCATGTAGGAATTCAGAGGGAGCTCAAACCTTGTATTCCCAAACACATTTATCTTAGTCTCAACCACTTGGGAATCCAACAGCACAAGTGTGGAGGCCAAGTGGACACATCTTCGGTGGTGGAACAGCCAGTTCCCATGTGCTGCAGGTCAGCAAGAAGTGAGAGTGTTCTTGCCTTGGTAACCCGGAGGGGGATGGAATTTTGCTTGTGATCTCTTTTGGGGTAAGTGTGAATCGATCTATTGTTTCAGGGGAGAACAGCTGCAGGGGACACAAGGGAAGTTTGCAGGAGAAAGGAAAAGCGGAGTTTTCTTCAGGACAGAGCTGAAAGTTTCCTTGGTAAACAGATGTTCCTGCAGTGACTGTTTTGTACCGATACAAACAGTTACCAGCCTGTAAAACTCCCAAGTTCAATGAAGCAAAGTGATGCCCAATCTGTTCTAAGAGGCATCAGGGCAAGTTTCTCACCTCACACACTTGAGCCAAAATAAGGTTTCAGTTATAAATGAAATAGTTCCAAATGGATTGTTCCAAATGCCCCTTTTAAGAGACCCCTTTCACAGAGCCCTGGGACACGTGAAGACACTGGAAACTATTCTGAATCCTCACAACAGGTGGTTAGAGTCAAACTGCAGTACGTAAAAGCTGTAGTCTTTCCAAGGTTTTCATTTTAGCCACGAGAATTATTCCTTATTTAGCAAGACAGGACTTGTGCACCTAATTTCTATATGCCTTCTATAACAAGCAGTCAGGGCAAGTGTGAGTTCTGTTCTTTCTGCTTCAAAATGCATGTGAGCAAACACATCTCTCATATGCAGTAGCAGCACAAAAACCAGATGCCTTGTTTATGCTTTAAAACATTCAAGCCCATAGGTGAAAGTTCTTTCCCACTTTAAAGATGTTTAACTCGCATTTAGTCTGTTAAAGGATTCCTGACAGAGAGCTGGATGAGCCTTTGTGTCATACAAGGAGATACAGACTCTTCTCAGGGTCTTACATGAACTTTCACACTTACATTGAATTAGTTTCAATTTCTTTCATGGCCTGATATGATACTGTATGATTTTCCAAGGTTTGCTCCCACCTTCCTTGTCTTTATTGCTCCTCTGGACCAGATTTGGGCCCCAAGACCCACCAAGCCCCCAGTTACTGCCTAAAAACTGAACTAAGGCTTCCCCTCAGCTCTGCAGTGTCAGAGTGGTCTGAAGCACCTCCTTTCCTATTTCTTACAGGGGTATAAGAATATACTGTAACAAATAGGCATCAGAAATTGCTGTGTGTGAAAGTGTCATGGCTCTCTCTTACGGTGCCCACTGGCAGTTCTGAAAGCCACAGTGTCCAAGTCTGAAATCCTTATTGAAAAGGAGTTGTGCTTATTTATATAAGGAATGGTTCACATGGAAATGCCTTCACAGAGTATGCTCAGCTCTGCAAACCCTCCCTGCTGCAGTCAGCACAGTCATCCCAACACTACTTTCTGCAGTGTTAGAAAAGGAAAATGCTCAAATACTGGTGATAACAAGAACCCACTAAAATTAATTGTGTTACTACTGCCAGTACTAAATGGAGAAATTCACTGAGTGGGATGAATGGAGCAGAACAGACTTTAACAGCAGAAGGTAAATAGCACAATTTTACATGAGCATCAAATATTTGACAGTTTTACAACTGGCTTGTTATTTCTGACAACTGTTGTGTTGGGATAAAGAGCATTTGCTCTTTCCATTTCTGGCTTTCTCACATCCTCAGAACAGCTCATGCCTGGAGGAAGTGCTAAAAAACAGCTTTGTATTAATGCCACTGAGGCATCTGAAGGGTTATTTACTTATTCAGCTCTCACAGTAGAACCCAAAAGTTTATTTGAGCAGCTCACCAGATACAAAATGAGGCTGCCCGTTAAGGTAGGGGCTCATATTGACTTCAGATACCTTAATCAGACAGCACCAGTGTTTTTGTGCTTGTACTGGGGAGGGTAGTCACCTTCAGCCCTGCTTAACCTCTAACCCACAGCATAAAAGTTACATGAGATCCAAGACTGTGGGCATTTATTATTATTATTATTACTCCAGTAGTGCTTGGGGACCCTCACAGAAATGGAATCCCCACTGACATTAGTGCTTATCTCAAACAAAGTGAACTATAACTACTCAAAAATGTACAGAAGGACAAGGACAAGAGGAATTGAGTCATCATTGGTGTCAGAGAGCTGACACACAGGAGCTTAATCTACCACCTTCATGGCTAAGGCAGGTGTGGAACCCCGACCTTTCATCCGTGGGGTGACTCAACCACAAAGGCAGCAGCTTCCCTGGGGGGTGAGTAAATCCAGACAATTGTAATCCTCAGCTCCACATTGTTTCAGTGCTGCTCCTCACTCCTGGATACACATGGAAATTTTGTGGTAGTTTCACAATGCCTTTGTCTAGACTAAGATTTAGGTAGATAATACTAAAAATTCAATATATGACACATTTAACAAGGCACAGCTTATATTACTATTTGCTGAGCTAGTCAGGAGAAAGATTAGGGAAGCATCACTTCTAATGTGAACAACTGGGTCTATATTAAATACCTCTCATGCCTCCACTACATGTTTTGGTTCTGCTAGACCAGACTAGCAAACCAGTTCTAACAGAATTGGAGTCAGTGGAGTTATGGCACAGCATAAAGCAACAGAAAACTGATCAGATGGAAAATAGTACTTCATTAATAACAGAATGCTTTCTAGAGTTTTACTAATCCCTAAAATATAAATCAATTACCTTGAGCCTAAGCAAACTGTAAGAACTCTAAGACAAATAGGAACCTTTTCAGAAGAGTCCTGAAAACAAATATTTAAATTGTTAAAATACTTCTTGAGCCATAACTACAGCCCCTGCAGTTCTATACCTATTAACAAGCTATACCTGCATTTCTGTAATAAATAGGAAGCATCCCTAATATGGATAACAGCTGCTTGAAATTCCAGTTGTAATAAAAGTTGCTTTATTCATGAGCTACACATTCAACTATAGTTTGCTGTATTTGACTATTTCTAGCAGCAATTAATAATACTCCTTAAAAAAGAGAGAAAAGCCTGCATCACTTTGAGATAGAGAAAGCATTTATTCTGTGTATACCCAAGACTCCCAGAGGGAGATCTGGGTGTTCAAGGAATGCAGGGTGGGGTGGACTGTGCCTTCCCTTCAGCCCTCACTGTAGATTAGCCCCGAATTGCTGTTTCTGCTGCCATTTTTAGTGATTTGGTATCAGCAGCTACAGACTCTGCTGAGATAAGGCAGGGCCACATGAGCTCTGCAGGGCTCTCTCTGGGGCAGGACTATATCAGTCTGGCAGCTGTTCTGTGATGGGAAGGTATGTGACAGTTCAGGGCAGCTCCAACAAATGGCACCACCTCCTGAGAAATGAGCTTGGACAGAACTGCCCCCAAAAGGCTGTTTATTTAACGCTTTCTGTGTTATGCCTGACATTTGTGTTGAAACCAGAGTTTTTACAGTGTGAAATGAAATAACATTAACATGTTTGCAGGAAATATATTTGGAGGTCTATAATAAACACCAAACCACTGCCCAGTAAGGATCTGTTGACATACATAATCTATAGCACTGACATGTTATTACAGTTTTAACCAAAGACAGTTCAGTCCCAGAGTAGGTAGTATTTATAGAGGAGAAAGTGGTTTGTGGGGGAGTGATAAATGCTGGATAAAATTCAGATGAGCTGGGACTTGCAGCTTGTAACTAGTCCCCACATTCTGGGACACTAATTCAGAAGAGCAGAAAATTCAAGATCCAGACCAGACACTCCTCACAAGTCCAAGAGTCACTAAATCAAAGTGTAACTCTCAGATCATCTCAGTGCTGTACATGTAAAAGGGATTTTCAGACTGAGAAGAAACCATTATTCCATATTAATTTTCCCATGGACCATATTCCCCATTTTCTTGTCCCTTGTGTGGTTGTTTTATTTGATGTGAAAAGTGTGTAAAATAGTGTTGTTCTCACTGTTGGTATTTCACACTCACTGTAATTGAAATATCACTGCACAGGGTACAGGGTAGGAAGGAAGGAGGCCAGTGTAGGTAGGATTTTGTGCAGAGAAAAGATGCCCATTGGTTTGCTGCCCCTGGAATCTCTGCTCACTTCATGCTCTTGTGTCCCCATGATTCCCATCCAGGCTGTTTTGCAACATTGATAAACAGAGTTTTGACTTGTGTCTAACTAGAAAAGGATGCACCTTTCCGATTCATTTCACCCCGAACTATTAGACAGTCATTGAACAGGCAGATGAGGTACCAAATTCAGGTTAAAGCTTTGGTTTTTATTTCCCCAGAGTGCTGAATTCATCACTTCCAGGGTGATTTGGGCTCAGTATTTTCCCACACAGCACTTGGTGAACACAGAGTGCACATGCAGGAAGTCACCATGGCTTTGCTGAGATATGATGATTCATTAAGTAACTTATGTCAACATGCCTGGGTTTAGTTGTATCTCCAGCTCCTCAATTCCAGCGAGGAGTTTTACAGTCTGGTTGTATCAGCCCCTTCAGGCACAGGCTTAGCAAAGATTGTGCCACTTGGCCTCCAAGGGAAAACTGAGCAACTGTTTCCAAGCTTGAAATAACACATTATGCCAGATACACCTTTGTAGGTTATGAGTCTTATAAGATACATGGAAGAGAGATGATTCTGCTGTATGTGGGAAAGTATTGATTTATGGCTACACAGGCACAGATTTACTGTAAAAGTGATGCAGCTACATGGCTGAAATAACCTGTTAGGAATGAGGATTTGGGGTAGGGGAAGTGTAGAACACCACAAAACTAGACTTCATTAATAGCAGAAGCTTCCCAGAGCCACCTGTCCTTATATCCAGTGATTCACCCTGGAATCCTGAGTGCTTGAAGGAAGCCACCTGTAGGTACTGTCACTGCAAGGGGACAGCTGGACCATACTGGCTCCCCATCATGGGATCTTTCCTTCCACACACACTGTGTTTTCACAGGAATACAAATGACGACTCCAAAGGAGAAGGAAGGAGCAATTCTGCTGCCTGGCTATGAGGTGTGTTGTGCATGAAGAAAGCTTTGTGGTCTGAATCACAGAATCATAGAATCGATTGGGTTGGGAAAGACCTCCGAGATCATCCAGTCCAACCCTTGGTCCAAGTCCAACCCTTGGTCCAACTCCAGTCCATTTACTGAGTCATCTGCCCTTCTTGTTTCTATTCCCCAGTTCCCTGAGCTAAGTAATGTCAGAAAAACCACATTTTACCTGTGAGCCTGTCATGTGTTTGAGGATTACTGTTACATACACCCACATTTGGAGATTTTACCCATAACATTTATCATGCTGGGACACTAAGCTCAGATGTTTTAATAAATATAGTGATTATTTTTCCCCCCTCTAAACATCTAAACTGTTCTGAGCCATCATTCCTTTGCTGCTGAGTGTCAATATGAGCTGCTAAGCGTGAAATATCATCCACAGCTACAGAATGTTCTCATGAAACTACCATTTTTCAGAGATACAGTGAATAAAAAGCTTTTCGCTGATTTTTTTTAAAAAAATATAATCAATTTTCAATGCAAACATTGAAAGATCTAATGGAAAGCTGCTGTAACAACAATTCTCCCTGCATAACTGCTGTTGGAGGCTTGAATATGCCATTTGTAAGGTTTAAATTGCTTTTGCAGTCAAGTGTTGTAATCCATTAGTGATAAGAAAAGGTATTTGTCTATCGGTTGTGGTTAACTACATTCCTTGTGTTAGAAACAATTTAGTCTCTTCCGTGAACCCAGTGCAGGAAATTGTTTAGAGTCTGGCTGTAGAGCTGGAAAAAGAAAGCAGTTCATGCTCCCTTCCCCCAGGAGAAATGTGATGGATAACCGAACTCTGACAGCCAGCAACTTAACCTTTAGGAGTGTTGCACAGAGCAGCCCAACCTTTAGGAGTGTTGCACAGAGCAGCCCAACCTTTAGGAGTGTTGCACAGAGCAGCCCAACCTTTAGAAGCGTTGCACAGAGCAGCACTACAGACTTCTGCTCAAAGGGTTTCCCTCACTCCCTCTGAGGAAAGTTGTGTAGAAAAAGCTTTGCAGCTCTCCCTGGGATTTTTCTCTGCAAACAGGGATGTTCCTTCCTTTGTCTGTTAAACTGTGATAATTATATTTTTTTAGATATCATTACTCTTACCACAAATAAATTCTAAATCTGGGGACAAATGATGAAGACTTAAAGATTTGGTTCTTGTAAATGGGAGTTGCATTTTTTCTGTAAAAGCTCTCAGATCTGATTTGCTTCCCTTTGGGTGGTGGAACAGTGCTTGCTAAATATTACCAGCTCTGCATGTTTGACTGAACATTAGCAGTGCATGGGTGCATTTCCTGGTGTTCCTTTTTGCTCTGTAAAGACACTGACAAGTGTTGCAACAGACCTCTAAGATGTGATGTGACACAGCAAAGCATGATGCATATTACATATCACAGACTCATGGAAATCAGAGAGGAAACATGTCAGGTGGTGACATCAACCCCCAGCTGGCACTGACTGGTACTCTAAGCATCTTGGCCACTACCTGCTCTCTGCCATCACATCCCAGAGCAGAATCAGGATTGTGAATTATTTTAGGATCCATAATATACTGCACATATACAAAGAAAGATATTTCTAAGTATTTTAAGGCAATAATTCAAGCACTGTAGCCATTGTGACAACAATGCAGCCATTTCCTTACATGATTATTATCACAAACAAGTTCTATTTTGTGAGGAGCTGGTCTCACAGAGGAGGGGGGTCAGCAGCCTGTTAGAGGCTGGTCTCACACTATCCTGAAACCCAAAGGAGCTTCCTGTAGGATTTAAGAGCTGTGGCTGTTCCAGTGAATTCAAGATGTGTCTACAAAGCTTAGCACCCAAGTAAAAGCTGCAGCCTTTGGATTGGACAACACCTGATACTACCCGTAGGATCCCTGTGTTCTACTGGTTAAAATAGTCCTTGTTGAGGATGAGTTTTGCAGATTTTCACAGGCTCACTTTTTGCTGGCAGCCTTTAATTTGTCCTGTAAAACTTAGGAATATTGCAGAAGAGTCAGCTTTCCCACCTCATGTTTTTGGCAGGAGGAGCTCTGAACTCCAGGGAAGGCTGGATAACAGTCCTAGGAAAGCCAGCAGTGAAAGAGGAGGCAAACTGCATTACATGGGGGTTACTTGTTTATCAGGAAAGCTGCTGAACTTTAGCTCCTGATTTCTGAAGAAGAGAACAGAGGCTGTGCCAGGATCTTGTCTCCCTTACAAAGGCTGGGCACGTCGCCATACAGCGATAGCATATTCTTCACAGCAAATAATCACATTAATATTGACTTCTTTCTTGTGGAAAGTGTTTGGAAAACGTACATCATCATTAACATGAATATTTCCTGCTATCCTGCTGCCGGGGTGCTCCCAGCAAAGCCTGCAAGAGGGAAGGAGGCATTTAGTGCTGGTGCTTGGAGCTGAGTGGGAGGGCAGCAGTGCCACAGCACCCGAGTGGGTCACATTTCTCTTACGGTTTTAATCTGTGTTCATCTGACAGTGATTCCAACTTGTTTTCATTGAGCAGAACCACATGTTGGGTTTTCAACAGCACATGAAAAGCAAGGGCACTGTTCAGGAGCTGAAATGC
This sequence comes from Myrmophylax atrothorax, assembly GCA_026770055.1. NCBI lineage: Eukaryota > Metazoa > Chordata > Aves > Passeriformes > Thamnophilidae > Myrmophylax > Myrmophylax atrothorax. The sequence continues at coordinate 18,061,049 of JAOXXN010000175.1, read as the reverse complement.
CTCAACAGAGAGGGAAAGGATGGTGCTGCATCTGCCCCACCATTCGTTATTTCTCTTCAAAGACTGGGTTCAATTTACTGCATCTGTCAGTCACCTCCAAGCACTTGCTCCTTTCCCCTCCCTTCGTAAATCACATCCCTCAAATCTACTGCCATCAAGCCAATAGTAAAAGGTACCTCCCCCCTAAAGGCCCTCTCCAGTTGAAAGCAAAACAAGCACCTGATAATCCACTGGAAACCCTGAGGGATATAAATATACCTGCAGTGTGTCAGGCTGGAGTAACCAGAGGGCACCTAAAGGCTGGAACACCAGGGTGCTCTGTCCAGCTGAGTCCAGCTGACATGAGCATCCCCTCTCCTCCTTGTGCCTCAAGTTCTCATCAAATGGAAACAATTTATCCAGACCTTTAAAACACTTCCACACACCCACCTCTCAACATTTACTTTGCCTTCTTCCTCCAGGTAATGCAGTAAAACACTGATCCAGCATCTGCTCTATGGGCAGCTGAGATTTTCAAGTTTCAGGCAGTCTCTGCCTCCACAGCCATAAAAAAGGCAACAGTGGAATAAACAAAGCTTTGTCCTTATATAGAAGGTCTAAACTCTAAAGGACCATCCTCACCACCTTCTAGCCCTAATGCAAGTTCGCAGGTATTGGACGATTTACATTCTACCTTGGGCTACATTTGTTCTCACATCCTATTTCCCAGGGAAAGGGGGCTGGAATTAGATACTTGGTGCTCACCTGACAGATAAATATCGTCCTAGCTGTAAACAGGAAGCCTGCTCAGGTTTTTTGCCATAAATAAAGTTGTATGCAATAGTAACTGTAGGAGGGCAGACTTCAGGCTCCGGTGTTGTAAACACTGTCAGATGCAAAAAATAGTTTCTGGATTTTATGCAAGGTATTAGACTATCATGATGTGATTACAAGGCATACGTTTTTCTGGAAGCCTATTTATATGCAGCTGAGCACTGCTTTTGATTCATGAAGCTCCTTTTTTATATATAAAATGCAGTTTGGTAAGTTTTAGCACTTAGTTAACTAATTCCCACCAGAAATACTGAAAGCATGGTTTCCATTTTTAGCAAAAGGGATTAAGCTGATTTAGAAATACTACAGTATGTTGACAGCACTATTTAAAAGCATATGGACAATTTGCTCCTTTCTTCTTGACAAAAATGAGTGGTAACCATCGAATGTTGTACATCAGAGCAGCAGCCTCTCTGTTTTGTACAGATCAGTGTAATCTTTTCCAGTTGTAAAATCGAATCCAAAGTAGCTTGATTTATTGTTCTTTGCTCTCCTCACAAGGCACCAAAGCACTGACACAGCCCTTTCCAGGCAAAGTTAGTGTAAATCACTGCATGAAGTCTTACAGAACATAACTTGGATTGGTACAATAGTTCACAACACTAGATATAATTTAATTGAAAGTATTTGGTGATGATTTTCTATTAATTGCAAAAGTTTGTGCTAGTATAGCTCCAAGCTTCAAGAAATCTATGACAATATAATGCAAGAGAAGGAGAATTATGTTTTGTTTGTTATTTGCATATGTCTTATTGGAGCCTTTATAATTATTCTATTTGGGTTTTCTGCAAAGGAGTGTCTCAGAGAATCCTGCAGTAGAACAGCAACAATCCCAGCACAAAAGATGTCTGTACTTAAATCACAGAGTGGGTCAGGTTGGAAGGGACCACAGTGGGTCATCCTTGCTCAAGCAGAGAAACGTGTGTACAAACACAGTGTGCCCTTACAGAATGAAAGAAAAGTATTTATAATTAATATAGAAAACAGGTTTTAAATCCACAGGTAAGCACGACTCAGTAAAAAGCCCTATTGCATGACTACCTCGGCCATCTCCGCTGCTGCTCTTAGTGATGTCAAGCGGGTTCTGACTCTGCTTGTCCCCCCGACTGTCATTAGGTTGGAAATAGATACAACTACTGAAGTCAGTGATTGTTTGTTAAGGATCCTGGGCAATAGCCTAGCCTTTAAAAAGTCCTGATTGCCCAGCAAGTATATAAATGTTCTTACCAGACAAAAGAATATCCTGAACACTGATACAGTGACCTTACAGGGACAGATGTCACCGTCACAGGTGATGGCTGCAAGTCACACCCTCCTTTGGGGGGCCAGCTCCCAAAGCATCCAGGCTGCAGTAAAGCTCAGCATTTTCATACAGGCACCAAAAATAAGGTATCAGGGCAAGGAATGATGGTGTGCATCTTCCCCCACCCCGAGCCATTGAGATTTGACTCAAATACCTGCACAATTTCATATTCACAGAGCCTGAGTAAAATACATATACTGTGGTACAGGAGTTGCTTTGAGTCCTGTGTGAATAGTAATATTTCTTATTTACAGAAAGTGCACTGAAATGGAAAATGCAAACCCCCAACAAGCAGGGACTGAAATAATTTTCTACTGAAGTCAGTGAAACTTTGTGCCTACATGATCTGATATTGACAGTGATCTTCAGTCACTCTCTTTGTCCATTTGGTGACTGCAGTGCATTATAGTGAATGAGTAACACCACAATATTCCCTTGCAAATGTGCTACACTAATGCCATGGATACTTTTGTTAATGATCCAGAACATTCGCAGTCTGTTTTAATTATTTAATCTTCTATGTACATCTCAATTATTACTAAAATAAGCAGAACTTCCAAAAAGTATTAAGAACAAAGTTTAAGCATGAAAAAATCAGTATAATATTAGAAGAGATCACAAACAGCAGCTCTGTGCTCTCAGCAGCACCATCCAAAAAAATGTGGTTCCCAACAGTTCACTGATTCATGAAAATCACACTTACATTTAAAATCTGTGTTTGGCTGAGGCACCAGGCAGGTGGTACCAACCTGTCAGGCTTAACACACAGAAGGATTTCAGAGTATTTCAGGACAGGGATGCTTTAAATGAAAGAATCCAGTGTAGGATTTGTTGATCTTCAGGTGCAGAGGATTTTAGAGCTGCACTGACTAAACAATACGGACTTTTATACAGCTCTACCTCTGATAAGGAGACCTAACAGTGAGTATTTGGGGGCAGAAGGAGTGTAACACATCTACCAACCATCCCCATTTTGTCCATTATTTTTCCACGTTGCAAAATATGGTCATGTTTTATGACTATCAGAATCTGGAAATCCTAAATGATTAAGCCTATAAACAAAATAAGCTGGAAAGCAAATTTAATCCAGAAAGGTGTATGGCAAAATGACTCAAACTCTCCCTCGCTTAAAAATATCAAATGAAGATAATTTACATTCCCTTTAAACAAAGCCATTAGATGTTTTGCTCTTTAGAAGTGGCCAGTTGGAGAAATACCCCCAAGACAAAAACACTGTGCACTTAGAATGCTGCTTGGAAGTGCCACCTGCACAGCAATAAGCTTTGTAATGTTCACACTCCCTGTGACTCATGGAAGCAGCATGAGGCAAGTTTAGGTGGATTTTATTCAAGGTTATCCTAGTTCCTCTCAAGCTCCAGAGTCTCTCAAATACCTGAGTGACTGTCCCCAGATAAAGCAGCTATTGACCACCAGATGTATCACATTAACTGGTAAATAGCACACAGAGAAGAAGGTAAGTGTGTGTAAACACACCTTGAACACAATTTTCAGAACAACATTTTCATGATTTAGTGTTTTCCCCAAATAGATGCTTACATCTGCACATTTGAAACATCTTACCCTTAGGAGTTGTAAAAAATACATATAATCATGGCACATTTTTGAGAAAAAGTCTT
>JAOXXN010000175.1:18043727-18057196 GCA_026770055.1 Myrmophylax atrothorax | reverse complement strand
TATTCTGGGATCTTGTTGCACTCAACCTTGTTATGGATACATGAGTGTCTCCAGGGCTCAGTGCAGCAAAATAATTGTAATCCAATTGTGCTGAAATATTTAAGGGAGTTTGTTGCTGTAAGAACATTCCATTTGACTCAATCAAGACACACAGCCAGAATGTTTTCAGAAATAAAAGTTCTGGCTTTTATCCAACTCCTGTGAAAGGAAATGGCCTGGCTGTCATCTGTTCAGTGGGGCTTGGGTTGGGCTCTGCATGGTGTTACCTGGGGCATGGAACAATTGGTGGTGGGAAATGAAAGAGTTATCAATTGCAGGAGCAATTTACACAAAGTTCACAGCTAGAGTACATAGTAAGTGGTTTTACTCTGCCAGGAGTAGAGTTCTGTGTAACCAAAAAGAGGAAGCAATTTCACATTTCAGCCTTCCCTTCACTAACTGCCCAAGATCCTGCGATTTCAACCCACCCATTCTCTCCTCCTGGTGGCTGAACACAACATATAGGCATTGGTATTATAAATTTTGAAACGCATACACAATTTGTATTATTTTATGTGTGTAACTTCAGTTCCTGCACTTCACATCTTTTCTACCAAGGCATAATTGCACTTTTTTTAAGTAGTCCCTGAGAGCTTTTTGAGGACCCAGTTCTGCTGCTTGTTTTATGCAGCCACTGATTTAATGAGAGCACTGACATATTAAACCTGGGCATCAGCAAAACCTTCCACAGTCATAAACCGTATTTTGCCTTTGATCAAGACAAGTTTGGTGTTGATGACCAACATGTTTGTTGTTTGCACAAAACTGATCTGAAGAACACTGATGTCTGCCTGTGTTTTTGCTTCCACTGCTCCCCAAGGTCAGAGTCAAGAACCTGTTTATACAAAAGCCCCCTCAGCCCACACCCCAGAAGAACAGACCAGGCTTACATTGATACAACAATGATATAGAAGTGTATCTTTTCAGTTTTTAATTTCCTGATTTTTTGTTATTTCATTTTATGTTGCCTTTGTTTTGGTTTTGACCTAATGGCAATTAGGCCTTGATTCATAACTTCATAATATGAATTAAGAAGGAAAAGGGACCTTGTTAGCAGAAGTTTATGAAGTTGGAAAAGTAAACAAGAGAAAAAATTACCACAAACCCACAAGTGAATGAAAAATGCTAATCCTTTCATCCTATGGCAGTTGTTTTCTAAGTATGGACACGAGGCACTTAGGAGGATTTGACCACTTGTACCATGGTTAGTGTTTGAGAACTAAATCCTGAAACTCTTCTGATGAAGTTCTGCTCTCAGTATTCACCTCTGCTCACGGAAATCAAGGCTAAATTGTGACCACATGGTCAATCTGACTCCTGAAGTCAGAGGGAGGAAACATGCTGAGGGAAATCAGCTCAGAAAGAGGCAGGGAAATATTTCCAGATTTTTCTGACCCAGGGCTGATGATCCAGTTCCAAGTAAAGATAATGCAAATTTTATAAATGCAAACCAGCTGCTTGCTTTAAATCAGCAGAATGTTTTCTTTCAGAAATGGGCCAGAAAGCTGAGCATGCTGAAGGATGAATTTGTGTTGTTAGTTTTCAATCAACTGTCATTTAACTGTAGGGAACTTGTGATTTAAAAATCATTGCAGCTTAAGGCTTGAATTAAACTCTTTGGAAATTACACTTCTGAAGCTCCATTAAGTGAGACTGTGTGATGTCCTCAATGGTGTGTGTTTGCTAACAAACCCAGTAACACTTCCTTGACATGTCAATTATTTTTCTCGAACTATGCAAACCACACAATAATGGCCTGTTAGAAAATTTAACTGCAATTATTAAGCAGAACATGCTTTGTCAACTGCCCCTTCTCGTGTCTGGGGTACAGATTGCATGATGTGAAAGTGCACTGAAGCCAAGTTGTTCCACACTAGAGTTTTAAGGACTGGAGAAATTTGTTTCCCCATTAGATGCTTGAAATGCAGCTGTTTTCCAGACCAGTGGAAGAGCTTAACCCAGCCTGTCTTACCACCTTTTTAAGTTGAAAAATTGGTAAATTTTTATAGCAAAAATAAAAATAAGTAACCTTAAATCTTTTATTACTGCCTCTCTCCTCACCCCTAAGAGCTGATGTACTGAGTTATTTATAAAATGTTATTTTATGTTTCCTGACCTAAGTGGCTGCACATTCTTAGTGTTACTACACTGTAATTTTGTTACACGGTCACAAACTTTATTTAGTGGTATGTAAAGTGCCAGCTGAGTGTAGTGAGACACAGCTGGCACTGGCTGAATGTAAGGAGTGAAAACAGAAGCAGCAACTTGTATTATTTTTAAAAAAGGAAATTAATTTTCAGGCACTTCAAAGGTGTATCAAACCTTTTTTGTCAAACACCTATCAGTGCTTGCTATTAGTTTAGTAATTAATTAAGGATTCTGAAAATATAGTGATGTTTCCAATTGTATGTTATTCAAATTTCAAAATTACTGTATTGAGCAATATGAAAGGTAAAACCTGCACAGTGATTTAAATAAAGTTTTACAGGCAAAATTTTACTATGGAAAACCATCAAGACCCTGAATGTTGGCTAAGAAACAGGATGAATAATCCAATACAGGTGGGGACATCAATACAAAATTAATAAAAATACTGAGATTGACCACCAAGTGATGTTTATACGTACAGATTTTTTTTGTCATCATATTATATTCAAACAACCAATGAGTTTTTATAGCTGATAATTTTAAATATTCAGAAGTGGAGCTATATCACAACTGCACTCATTGCTGTAGAGCAGGAGAGATCTCTTAGCACTAATAGGACTAGTAAAAACAAACAGCTGATTTCCACAAGTCTTTGCCTTCACAGAACAGCACTGAACATGTATATACCTTGTTAACAAACCAGTCTGTTCTAATGCAGTCACATGCAAATAGCACTGAAGTTGTTCCAGCTTTGGATCTGTCATTGATAGCAGAATTTGAATACTATATGCACACACACGTACACAATAAGCTTTCCTCCCACTACTGTAGACAGTTTTCAGAATAAGCAGAGCTCATTCAAAAATACATATAGTTTTAATTACAGAGTTTTTTCAGAACAATCTTTCACTTAGTCAACCCTGAAGTGTATTAACTTCTGTAATTCCAAATAACTGATTCTCCCTTAATAATCAGAGTTCAGATTGAGGTTTCTGGACTGTTCACTTGCAGTGCTTTGTACCCTGTCTTGGAAAGCACTCTGTGAGAGGGCCAGCAGTGAGCAATTACTGTATTTCTGGCTGGATATTTGGCTGATGCCTTTTACTCTTTATACAGTTTCATTAATGTCTTTCACATGTAAAGAACCCTTTTCATCAGAACACATCAACCATGTGTAAAGGTGGCTGAGTGCTGTTGGCTGTTTTTACAGATGGAGAGCTATAGGTGATGAGGGTGTTGCAAGGGGCAGAATGCAGTGCAAGAAACCAGTTTATTGGATCTTATTTCTGCACTCCAACCACTGGATTCTACTGTCTCCATATAGATTTAAAGGATTAGTTGTAAGCTAAGTCAGCTTTACAAAATGCATTCAAGTTCCACTGGCTATTTTTGCTGAGTTCAGAAATAAGCAGCAACATCCAACAATTTCATGGCAGAGAAACCACAATAAAGATCCTTGTGCTTTCAGACTGGGGTGTGCTGGTCTGATGCTCTGGGGAGTATTTGGAAATGCTGTCAGTAATTTTATCATCCACAAAGTGGTTCATCTGCAAACCAGTGGCAAGGGCCACATAATGGTTCCCCTTGTTCAAGTGGAAAGGGAGGAAGAGGATGATTTTGGCAGTTTCAAAGGGGCAGTTTGCAGACTGAAACCTCATGGAAATGCCTTAAGCAAATTATCACTCATTCTTCCCCAGTAATCTCTGGCAACTTGAACAGCCCCTTGGGACTGTGGACAGCTGGGCATGAATTAGAGCAAACCTGAATTGCTCCAAATTTTGTCAAGAGCTCAAAGTCTCCTTAACCAAACTATGTGAAAGGGCTGGTTTAGCCCCTGCCTCCAGAAGAAATCCTCAGCTTAACAAACCTAAGATTCTACCAGAAAGACTTTGATAAGGATTTAAGTGTAGGCCTTGAACTGCATCACAGAAATAAGCCTTTTCATCCACAATGAACCACAACCTCTCCCAGCACAGTTTTATGCCCATTGCTTGTCTTCCTTACCAGAAAGGCTCACTGGGGTGCAGCCAACATTTAACAGGCAAAGCACTAAACCCCAGCAAGATTCAACCAGTAACAGGCAGCAAATCTTGACCTAACACAACTAAAATGCAACCTCGATAGCAATGCACAACACCCCAGTAAATATAAACCCACTACTGAAAAAAGCAGGGCAGAAACAGCAACATGTCCTACCGATAGCTCAGGGATCTCCAGGCAGGGCAAAGCAGCGAGCCAGGGCCACAGGCAAGCCAAGAAGTCCACACAGCTCAGGAAAAAGGCTGGAGAGCAGCACACCCTCAACACTCAGGAAAGGAATAAAGACCCTCAGCTGAGTTTAAGTGGATTTCTGGGCCTGTGGGTGTGGTGGGCACAGACCCCAGGTGAGGCTGGTCAGGGCCATCAAGGCCTCTGAGTGCCCAAGGCAGTCCCAGTTTCTTCCAGGGCAGGACAAAGATCTGTTCATTAGTCAGGGTGACTTTAAGGTTCCAGAGCTGTATTATCACAATCTAAATCTCTAGTGAGTTTGTTGCCCTTGTAAGACCCTTGGATTGCCACATCTCTGCTGTGAAGGAGCAGCACAGCTTTATTTCTCTTGCTCTCCCTCTTTTTTTACAGGCCCCTTGAAAGTGCTGGCCTTTCTCAAGGGGCCTGTGCCATCGGTGGCATTCCCAAGCTGTGCAGTCCATGTCACCAGCCACTGGCAGTTCCCCCTCGAGCCTGCAGGACAGGAATAGCAGGGTTGCTGCAGGTCACTGAACCCCATGAAGTTCACACACCACCTGCTCCAGCCCTGACAGGTCACCTGTCAGAAAATGATGTTCCTTCACAGCCACACAAGGTCAGGCCCAGCTCCTTGGGCTCACTGACACGCAGCTGTGTCCATTTCAGTGACAGCCTGTGCCAATGCCAGTCTGGTGTGGCTGGCTGTAACAGTTTCACAAGTTTTGTTTTTAACTGAACTCCTGTTTTATCATCCCTCCGAAACACTGAGGCTCCAACATGTAAGGTGGGGGACAGTCTGGCATTGATCCCTGGCAGTAAGAGACTCCACCTTTAGACTCATTGGTATGTGCTCTGCATTTTTCCAATTCCCTTCTTGCTGGCCTGGAAGGACTTCAGCCCTGCTTTCTTTTTGAGAGGGGGATAGGTAGGAGCTTTGTAGGCTTGTCCTAACTCCCTGTACAAATATATAGGATGAGTGAGTTGCTGACTTGTCCTTAGTAATTTGCCACCATCTGAACCCTAACCAGACAAAAATACTTGTTTTCTCAAATAAAACTAAAAAATATACCCAGAGAAAATGCACATCCATGTTGGGAAGGGGGTGTCTTTGTTTTCCTCCTCTTCCTGTGAGCTCCTGGTTAAATCTCCAAACAGCAGAGCTGGCCACGCTGGCTGCACAATAGTTTGTAGTCCCATGTGTAACTTCACTTACACTTTTCCTATTTTTCCTTATTGTTCTGATAATAAAGAGCCCTCTCCCTTTCCTAAATAACCCATTTCTGAAAGCTCTGCTCCAGCCAGGGCTGGACTTTGCTTGTCCTGCCCCCATGAATGACCTGCTGAGCTCCCCTCCTGCGTGGAGCGGGGTCCCTGCTGTTAACCCCGCAAAGAGGCAGCTGTTGGGGTGCCCAGGCACCAAGTCCCTGTTCCTCCCCTTCTTTCCCTTCTCCCTGCCGGAGGCAGCCTCGTCTCCCGAGGTGCTGGGCTGCTGTAACAGGATCTGCCCACTGCTCACTGCTCTGGACTGTGTTTTTCTTGGCACTCCACTCCCCGAGACACTTGAAAACAGAAAGCAAGTCAAAGTACTCTTGGCTTTCTTCCTCGCCTCTGCTCCCCCTTTCCTTTCTTGAAACAGTTTATGAATAAAATAGCAATATTCTCTCTTAAAAGCGTTGGGTTACAATGTTAAAATTTGGGTTGCAAGGACACTATTCAGTGTTCAGAAGTGGCAGATGTTTGCAACAGGCACAGCGGGAAAAACCCATCCCAGATTCCTGCAGCGGGAAGTTACGGTGCAGGCTCGATGTTTGGTAGAAATATGAATCCCTGTAGATCACTTGCTGCATATTTTAATGACATTTAAACATAACCAGATACAATTAATACTTGAGGAGCGGGGAGCTATTCTGAGCAGCAGGGGCTGAAGGCGCTGTGTTCGACTGAGGAGTTATTCACCATTCACTGAGGAACAGGCTGAAAACAGTCTGCAGGAAATTAACTAAAATAACATCTCGCCCAAGTGGAATATTTTAATTCATGCTAATACCAAACTCTAAGAAAATACATGTATCTGTGAAGGATTCTTGTAGGCATAAAACAAACGGTACTTCCCATGTGCTCCTTCCTCAGCAGGGCTGATAGTTCCAGAAAATGCACAGGAATTTTAATCTCTCGTGACTGTAGAACAGTGCTTGAGTCTATATGGGGGATGGAAAATGCGCATGCACCTGGAAGCAAACATAAATCACAGTCAGCCCAAGCGCTCTGCAGGCTCCGCAGCCTCCTCCGGCCATCGACGCACTGCGACTCATTCCAGACATTTCCCAGGCTGGAATAGCTGCTGCGTGTGTTTTGCACGGCGGCACTGCCCCGTTCACCCTCACCCACCAGCGGGCAGGGGGCTGAGCTGTTCCACTGTGGGAGCTGGCAGAGTCAGGGCTTGGCCCAGCTGAGGGGTCTGGTCCATGGGACAGCAAAGTGGGAGCAGCTGGGACTCACCAGGAAATCTGTCACATCTCTAGAGCCGTAAAGAAGCAGCGTGTGATCCAAATACGCTCAAGTTTGCAATTCTTCAGCACAGATCCGCTGCCATCAAGGACTGGGGACTGACACCAGCTGGGAACTCACCCCAGCATTTCCCTGATTCACACCAGCCCTGTGAAGACAGTAACCCATTTCTTCTCCTTTTCCCCTTCCCTCTGTGGCAAAGGAAATCAGCTGCGGGAGATCCCGTCTAGGAACAAGCTGGCACTGCAGTGTCTTTGCAAAAACAAGGGCCAGGACACTCAGGGCTGGTTCTGCCCAGGAACTGCAGCCTGAGAGCTCTGCTCGTACAAACCTGGGGTCATGTGTGTGCAGTCATGGGAATGCCACTACCTTGGACAGAACCAGGTGACTCTCACCACTGAACTGTAATTTCTAATACATAAATAAAAGAAAATAAAAGAGAAGGTCTGCAAGAGTTTAGGGACAAAATAAACCCTGCATTTTGTAAGTTTTTCTAGTGGAATAATAAAGGAAAAGCCCATATCTCTCTGTTATTGCAATGCCAGAGGTTTGTTTGCCAAGATTTGCATTTAATCTTACCTACATTACTGCAGAAAATTAAAGACATCTGAGAAATCAGAAGGAATTCCAGATATACTCCATAAAATGCTGATACAATAATGTGGTTGTACAAGTACCTACAGATAAATCTTATGTTTTTATGACTTCAATAACTGCAGTTTGTTAGAGAAATGTAGTATGACAGTGATACTAACCTGGTATCACGTTACCCAAAAGAAACACACAGAACTCTAGGAAAAAAATGCAGCAGGAGGTAGCAAAATGCTTCATACTTTTGAATCCCATCTTTTCTAGAGCAGCAGCATCCACAGTGTGACCAAGTGGTTCAGAGCCAAATGCTGTTCACAGCTTGAAGGTGTGGGGATGTGCCAGGGGGAACTCATGGTATATTTTATAACATTCTTACTATGGTGATGCTTAAGCATGAAAGTTGTTTTGTCAGTGATGCTGAGAGATCTGCTGGCTCGTGCTCTTTCCCCATTTCTGCTTGGTTGTTCAGAAATCTTGCAAGGAGAAAAGGAGGATAAAGGGAGGAAATAGATATGATTGTTGGTAGGATTGCTGATCAGAGATAATTCCAAAATACTATTTGCAGAGAGAAACTGCTCAGAAGTGCCCTACTTTCAGGGTTTAAGGAAGCATACTTCTACCAGTCCCTGCTCTAAAATATTAAAATACACCAGTGAGAGTATGAAATTGTTGTGAATATTCCTTCTTCAACAGTAGCAATTTCTAAATATTACATGATGCAGTTCAGATAACATGTTACTGTTGTTTAGCATAATATATTAAGTATTTAGGTAGTTAGAATACTCTCCTGGCTACTCCTGAAGAGAGTCTTCTGCTGGAATAGTGTGCAATAGCTGACAATACTAATTTCTGTGTAAAGCAGATAGAGTTGTGATTCCAATGAGCATGGAATACTGAATAATAATCTATCTTTTTCTTTTCCTGTAAGCTTCCCTTAAAGAACAGAAATAAAACTAAGTTGCACTGTGCATCCTAAAGGCTTTTCTTGTTGTTGTTGTTGTGATGCCATGAAGAAAATTAAATAGCCAAGAGCCTAGATAGATTTTTCATCATTTAGATTTACTTTTAGGTCCCCTGCACGGATCTACACAGCCAGCCCACACACCTGAGGCAGCCATCAGTATGTTAGTGTAGTACATTAAACTACTCCAGTGAAACTCACCCAGTTAAAAAGCATTTAAACCCAGTAACTGACTCTTGGCTGGTGGTTCTAGAAGAGGAACAAAGGATTGTGCACAGAAACAACCAGTTTGGGGATAAATAATGGGTATTTCTTCTCTGGTGGGTCAGGGAAGCAGTGCCAAGTGGTCAGGACCAGCTGCAGGGCACAGCTCGTGCTGCCTCCCTTCTGCTGACAGTTCATTTCAGTCACTGAGGTGATAAATTGGATTATCAGGAGACAGAATGGGGCATGGTGCAGGTGATGGAGCAGCTTGAGCACACAGCACTGCTGGGTTTGTACCGAGGTGACCCAGCCCTGCTGGGAGGTGGAGGTGACACACACACACCTCACCCCAGGCAGGAGTGATGCAGGAGCCAGGGATGTAAATGGGCAGCTGCTGTGACTCACTCAGACAATACAGTTAGGAACAGTCAAAATTTTGGAAAATACTATATTTGGTAAAAAAAATCCTGTTGTGAAAACCCATAAAAACTGATGTGGGAGGTCTTGCAAAATAGCCAATTGTGTGTACAGTTTGAACTCAGAGTAGTGTAAATAAATGTAAACAATTACCTTTTATTAGTAAGAAAATAATTTTGATAGTTTGTGCCTCCCCTTAATTTAATAAAACTGTTTTGCATCTCTGGTATGTGTGCCTGGGGATGGTACTTATTAAAGAAGTCAGTGTATGCCAGTGGATGGTAGTTATTAAAAAGCCAGGCAAAAGCTGTCAGCCCAGCTCACACTGAATATTGGGGGGTGAAAACATTCTAGACACAGGAGAGAATTCAGGCAAAGGCAATAAAGTTAGACTGACATGCAGTGTATGTTTTTGCTGTAAAATTGGTCTTCAAGAACCAATATTGACTGTTGTTTGAGCCTGTCTTTTCTGGGTGTACACGCTGGGACTGCCTGGGAGCAGCACTCTCATCCCTGACCCTGGGCAGCCCATCCTGGGCAAGAGGGCAGTGAGCAGGGGATGGGGTGTGCCCACATGAACCTGAGGGCACAGATGGGCTAAAAAGCATTTTAACTCCTCACAAATGCTCTGAGACACTTTCACTCGGGGAAATCTTACCAGTGGCTGCAAAATACCCAGGAAAGCAATAGGTCAAGATGACGGTCTGACAAGAAAGATTTTGAGCAATGCTTTTCTCTTCCTGCTCCTCTGAAATGCTCAGCTGCATCTCCTACCACTCTTGCTCATGTAGTGCAGTGAGATGCACCATCCTCTGCACCTAAAGGAGGGAACCCACTCAGTCCCAGATGTGAAAACACAGTACCTCTGGCTCAGAATATTACCAAATACCACGATGACAACTCATTTTATGGCTCCAGTTGCTGTAGGAAGGCACAGATGTGTAACAGGAATCTGACTGCTTTGTATAATCTTGGCTACTTCACAGAGATGTGGGAGAGCTCTTGGGAGAATGAGGCCCAGGAGGATAAAACTGTGCACAAAAACTGGAGGAGGGTCACACCCTGCACTGTCCTTTTGCCAATTTAGAAGACAATTACAGAGAAGAGGCTTTGCTGAAGCCACACACATTGAAAAAAAGTGGAATTAGAGGGAAGTGATTAAGAGAAGGGTTAAGAGAGGGAAGATGTAAATCCAGTCTCCTGGACTTTATTTAGAAATGTCTGGCAAGCAAGACTTCCATAACAAGTCAAAAGGCACATTTTCATTTTGAAGTCATGACAAAATACATGTTTTGCTCAGTAATGTTACACTTCAGCAGTTACAATTGTTTTTAATTAAGTTTGTACATTACATGTACACATACAGCTGCAGAAATGGATGGCCTGAGTTAACTGTTTGTCCCCTGGTTTCCAGGAACGCCACAAAGAACTGACATTACAACACTGGAGATTTTACCAACCACGTCTTGGCCTCTCCATTTTGTCTTAGGACAATCTGGCATCATGTACTACACTGTATAAGAGCCAAGGAAAGTCACTCAGGAATGGAAACTATCCTTCATCTGAGGGTGATCAAAGAGGCAATGAAAGTTGCAACTTCTGTAGCATTTATTCAGACCACTGAATAAAATGAGATCAAGGAAAGTTAATGGAAGATTTCGTACAGACAAAAGTAGAAGCAGGATGGTAAGGTATTAGGTGCTTAACTTGCACTGAAGTATCTTGGAAATGCAAAATAAAACCTTTTTTCAGGGACAGGCAGTGAAAAGTTGCAAGGACTAGAAGGCTAATAAAATTATTAGAAGTTCCAGTGGTAATTTTATATGTTATCTTTGAGAGGTTTGCAGACCTGGCTTGCCTGTTTCTATTCTCCATGTTGGCTGAGTGCAGACTGATTGCTCTCTAACATCTCCCTCCTCCTCAGAAGGAAGAACAAGCAAATAGTCAGGGGGGATCCAATCTCAGGACGTGTTTTCTGTTGAGGAATTCATTTCTATACAAAGTGGCAAGGCTTTACCAGCCCTAGCAGCCCAGATGTTTCCAGTTGCAGATAATCTGAACAGCAGTTGCATTATCAGAGCAGGGAGAACCCACCTGCCTGCAGGTGCCAGGTGTTGTGAGTGGTGCCAGATGTTCTGTGTGGGCAAAAGTTCCACTGAGAATTGGATCATCACAGGCTCATTTTTGAGGGGGAAGCAGTGAACAGTAAATGTGTATTGTGACCTGTCAAAAATTTACTTGCCTGGAGCTACCTAGCAGTGACCACTGACATTTAGGATTAAATTTCTCACCGTTTTTTCACCCTGATCAAGCAGCTGCAGGAACAGAAACAAAAATGTTCTTGAGGAGAAGGTGGCACCATGGTTTTGTCAGTGCCCTTACCAGAGGGGACTCTTCAGAAAGACCAGAATAGTTTATTGTCAGGCCCAGCAGTGTGGACTCAGTCATGTGAAAGGAAAATAGCAGTTATTTGAGGAGTTGCTGAGAAGAGCTTTACTTTCTCAAGTAGGAAATTAAGCTAAATACTTCAAAATGGAAAACTTAAACTGCAGTCAGAGTAAGTGAAAAAATGTCCTCAGGCTAAAATGAGATACTTTGGCTTAGGTCTCTGAGTATTAATTCCTGCCAGCAATACTTAGGAAAAATATAAACTTAATTAGGACAGAAGGACTGGTGTGGGTATTGGCCTTATTTTACTAAATCCTTCAATGTTGCTCCATTTAACCCTGCCAATGAATCTTTTTCTTTGATCTTAA
Source organism: Myrmophylax atrothorax (assembly GCA_026770055.1). NCBI lineage: Eukaryota > Metazoa > Chordata > Aves > Passeriformes > Thamnophilidae > Myrmophylax > Myrmophylax atrothorax. The sequence goes on along the minus strand of JAOXXN010000175.1, from coordinate 18,045,346 downwards.
GCTAACAGGATTAAAACCAACTTGTTAAAATTGAATCCTGAGGTCACAGTGAAGATTTGTTAAGGCAGAACTTTGTTAAAGCTGCTGTTGTTTTAATTATTTACAGAGTTATAATAATTCTATTGTACACATGTATTTTTTAGTTATCCCAAAGAGCTGTTTGTTTAGAATCCTCCATTCAGTCTGGGGCTAGAAAGAGTTGTGTTCTGTGAGTGGGCTGTCCCCAGCCTGCCACAGCATCTCCGCAGTTTTCAGGACTGGCAGCCCCTCTGACATCTTTTCTGGAGCTCTGACTTAATGGAAATAAGTGGAAGTTGGAAAATAAACCTTCACAATCGTGGTAGTGCTTCCTTGCATTTCATGCACACTCATGTTTGCGACTGCCCCACCCCTGGAAGTGTCCAAGGCCAGGTTGGATGGGGCTTGAAGCAACTTGGGCTAGTGGAAGGTGTCCCTGCCCATGGCAGGGGGTGGCACTGGATGGGCTTTGATGTCCCTTCCAACCCAAACCATTCTGGGATTCTGGGATTCTACTCAAAAGCTGAACATAAATTGGTTAACTGAGTCAATCCAGAAACAAATGGCAATAGAACATCTTGAAATCCCGTGGAACAGACACCTGAGATGATCTGCCAGGTGGGCTCCACTTCCTGTCCATTCCTGCACTCCAGTGCAGCCCATAACGTTACTGGGAATCTCATACAGTTGCTGGGAACCTGACCCTGATTTTGTAATAAGGAGTAAGTTGCAAAGTGTTGTAGCATTTGTTTTCAACATCTTTATAGAAACACTGTGTTTGCAGTGTTGGCAGCAATCTTGAGGTTACTCACATTAATAACAAACTCTATAACAGCATTTACTGCTACACAGAATTTAATAGGTAAATTAACCATAGCAGTGGTTCCATTATTTAGCAGTGGCCTTACGTAACAATTTTATTTTTATTAGCAGGAGTGTTATATTGTGAAGGTTGGCTGTGTTATGAACTACAGAACTACACTATAAACCTTTGCAAAGAGGCCAGTCAGCCATGTGCAACTGCTGCATTCCAGAGTCAACACACTAACTCAGTCTCATGTCTAACATCATTTAGTATATAGCTAATGAGAGTAAGTCAGGAGAGACATAAAGACTATGTATTTATGTAGAAAATATGGACCTTATTCCTTTGCAAGTGGTCATGGAATATATGTGCATGTAAGTAACAGTAAACGCGTACAGCACAGCCATAACATTAATTCATAGGGATTAATTCATGCACATGAAATACTGTAGCAGTTCAGTGTTAGTAAAAAGCTGAGGAATGTCATTTATGGGAAAGCCTTGAGCAGCTGTCATCAGCTCATCAGTATGCTGGAAAAATTATGGTCAGTTAAAAAAAATGATGGGTTAGGTTTGTAGTTAATGTAAATTACTGCCTTTCGTGTTCAGTGGAAAACGAACACCAGAAGACGTTCCCTATTATTTAATTTTCTTTTCATCTTTTCCTTTTTGTTGTAACTAAATTTAGAGAGATGTCTCATCTCTCACGTGACTTAGTTGTTTGAAAGCTGCTTGACTCTTGCACTGGCTCTGGTAGCCAGGTTTTGGTAGTGGAGGGCTACAGGGGTGGCTTCTTT
>JAOXXN010000175.1:18026148-18043646 GCA_026770055.1 Myrmophylax atrothorax | reverse complement strand
CTCTGGTAGCCCGGTTTTGGTAGTGGAGGGCTACAGGGGTGGCTTCTTTCAGAAGTTGCCAGAAGCTTCCCCAGTGTCCAGTGGAGTCAGTGCCAGCAGCTTCATGACAAACCCACTGCTGGCCAAGGCCAGGCCCCTCAGCAACAGTGGTAGCACCTCTGGGATCGCATGTTTTAGAAGGGAACTGCACCCCATGGCAGGACCCAACCTGCTCCCAAAGGACTGTACCCCGTGAGAAAGGAGGAGCAAGGGGAGGTGTTAGAAGATTTAGTTTTTAATTTTCATTATCCTACTTTGATTTCATTGGTAATAAATTAAACTAATTTCCCTGGTGGAGTCTGCTTGGCCCATGAGTCACTGGAGATGGATCTCTCCCTGCCTTTATCTCACCCCAGGAGCCTCTTGCTGTATTTCCTCTCCTCTCCCAGCTGAAGAGGGCAGTGATGGAGCAGCTTTGGTGGCACCTGGCATCCATCCAGGGTCAACCCCTCACAATTATTTACTTTCTTATTCCAATTAAAGATCTGTGGAGTTATGGATACTATTTATTTGCCTAGTCAATTGGCTCGATTTTTGTTCCACTTTATTATATACTAAATTCCTCTGAAGTCATATAATATTTACTTGTAGCCCTGCCTGAGTGCAAAAGAAAATATAAATTCACATCTTTGTCTTGTTGAAGATTAATCATGTATCATAAACAATTCTGAACAGGCAAGAGGGGGATCAGATTGCCTTTGCATACAATTTTGTTAGAACTACTCAGAGGTTTAAGTATGAAAAGTAGCATGAGGTTATCCTCTAATTGTATTAATTTGTTCTGCATGCCTATGAATTCTTCATTCCTAGTTATTTATACCATTACTAAGTATATTGGTGGAGTACAAGTGGTAAAAGCAGTTCAGTGGTAGTGAGAAAATTTCCTTAGAACTAAAAAAATGTGCTATTTGTAATCATCTTGAGTTATAAATACTTCAAGTTGTGCTTTGAAGAAAAGAAAAGCTGCTAGTGTAGAAAATGAGGACTGCATTTCATCCACAAATATTTACATTGAGAAAGACAGTTTCTATTAAGGTGGAAAAATGCTGTCGTGTTTTCACACTATCAGAAGAATGGCCAATGTGTGGGTAAGAAGTTGGCTGGTTTCTCTGGACCGTTTACAAACAAGGATGAATAAGCAAGTTGTAAAATTTCCACACTCCCATCAAAACAGCAGTAACAGTAACAGATTCCAAGGGTGTTCCAGAGCTCCGTGACCAGGACCCTCACAGTGTGGAAGGACTAAGAAACATCAGCTAGAAAGTATAGAGACCATTATTTTGAAATTAAGCAGATAATCACACATCTTGACTTGCACTTACTCTGTACCCTGTCCCACTGGCTGAGGCAATAAGGAAGCAGAGAGGATTTCAGAGAATGGGAAGTTCAATAACCTGTCTTCCCTGTGTTTACGTTTTAACTTCAAGTTTAGTAGCAAAACGTGTTTGGATTATCTAGAGAACTGAAATATGAGAATAAGGTACTTTGGTTCTTAACCATCATAAGAAATGGGGACACAAAGAACATGTTTTTCTTTGCAGAAAAAAAGAATACCCAAAATGACACGTTTAAAGCAGAAAAACCCCAATTCATGGGGAATGCAGACAAAGAGGAGGAGACACAGCACAGAAAACATTGGGGTCCTACTTTTCAGGTGAGAAGGAATAATGTCATGGCCAAGTCCCATTTTAGATTCAAAAAGAGACCTGAAATGATTCAAACCTGAGCTCCACAGCCCCCAGTGAAGAGCCTGCTGCCTAATGAAATCCAGATCCCCAGGCACTTCAGCACTCGGGAGAGCTGAACATGGGTTGACACTCTGCCTTTCGGCCCTTCATGATTTCCCCCTTTAACACATGTCAGTTTGACTTTCACTGTTGAGGGTAGAATTGTACCTGTCACAGTTAACACGCAGGTTTTCAAAGTTGGAAGGGCAAAGTATTGTTTCATATTGAATTGTAGCTTCTTCCTGAAAAGGCAATAATAAAAGTGTCAGATATTCCTCTATAATCTGTTTAGGCATTCCAGCTTTCCTTAGGCAACAAAGGAGCTTGGCTGAGGAGAAGAAAAACTTTGACTATCAGAACTGCCTTTTCCCCCCAGCTTTGTAGTGTTTCCCCAACTGCAATAGAGATATAATCTGTATTGTCCTAATGCTCGTGATAATTTGTGTTAAATAACAGCTCAAAGCTTGTCTGGAAACTCCAATGCCCATATCCTTCATAGGGCTGTTTCTATTTCAAATACATTTTTAGATGCTCTTGCAGATTTTTAAAATTACACTGGCAGTTTCTTGTGAACTTCTGGAGGTGGGGGGGGAGGGACTCAGGCAGTTTTAATCTTCCCAGACTTCATGAAAGCAGTCACTGGGCCGTTGGGGGGATTAACCAACAGGAGCCTTGAACTCCCTGCTCACATAAAAAAGTGTCCCAGGCAGAGCCCAGCCGAGCGTGAACGTGCCCACCCCGATGGAGCTGCTGAAGGGCAGCCCTGCATCACATGTGCTGGGTTCAGTGAGGGCCCTTGCCATCAGAGAGGGCTGAACTCTGCCCTTGGCCCTTGCCACCTCCATTATCAACCAGAGCAATTTGTGGGGGTTACTGTGAGAGCAGTGGCAGGGCAGTCTGGAATTCCAAAGGCAAACAGCAATGCTGCACAATGTGCTCCGTACAAAGGGCTTTCCCATCCCAGCTCTGAGACCCCGGTGGTGTCAGGAGGTTGGTAAATGCACACTGACAGGCCCAACAGCCAGGGCAGCTGCATGTCCTTTCTTCCCTCCTGTGATCACACACTGTCCCCCAAGATCCCCTCGGTGCACACAAGGACTGGCCTGGCTGGGACCTGCAGCTCTGCAGGACCTTTGTGTTCCCCAGACTGTTCAGTGGCTGTTTCACTCCACTGACTCTCTGACACTGCACTGCAAGGACAGAACTGCTGATTTTCAGAGTCATGGTATATTCTGAGTTAGAAGGGACCCACAAGGATCATCGAGTGCAACTCTTAAGTCAGTGGCCCATTTTGCCACAGTTGTCCCTTTTGGAGGCTTTTTTCCAAACATTAATTAATCTTCCCAACTGCAAAGAGAGATATTAAGAGGTAGGAACCTGAAGTATAGAGAAAAAAGTAATGCCATGGTGGGTGACAGGCCAGATTTGATGGGTCATAAGCCTTAGGCTGGATCTTTCAGAGTGTTCAGAGTTACACCATCACTTTGAACACTTAGAGAAGGGATGCTGCTGAAGTGTGAGATGTGGGAGGGCAGCACTCAAACACACCAGCCAGATGGGGGGCATTGACACATTGGGCAATGTCCAGCTTTGGCCACCTGCAAAAAGCTCCTTTGGGATGATCTGCAGCACACAGCAACGCTAGACTGTTCTAAAAAACAGTCCGTATTTCCCCCAAAACTCTCCCATCATTGTGCTCTTGGAGATCTTCTCCAACTTTAATGGTTCTGCAGTTCTCTGTGTCCCTCTGGCTCCTTTTCCCTGTGCTGGACCCCAAAGTTTAAATCTCTGTCCCAGCCAGTCCCAGTCTCATGGAGACACAACTTGCCCCTGCAAGCCCCAGGTTTTGCTGTTGCCCTGTGGTTTTAGTCAGGCTGCTGCTTTCATCTCCATGCAGCCCCTTGTCTCCTGTCTCCAGGATGGGAGAGGGAAGCTGGAGCTCCCAGCACAGGCACAGGTGACCTCACCTGCCAGAGCAGTGTGCCACCCCAGCCTATGTGGAAAGGGAGGGGTTTGATGCCCTAATACTCACAGTGATCAAAACTCCATATTTTACCCAATATTCATCCTCAGAAACAGATGAGGTTTTAATTTTTGTTTTCTTGAATTTTTTGCCACAAAACTAAATGTGAAGCAGATACCCAGTGTGGATAATTTCAACCTCCTGGATAAAACTGGTCAAGTAATTTTAAAAAATGGTCTGAAGAGGTGCCCAGGATGACTAATTACAGGTCTTTTTACCAATCTCAGATATATAATAAAAAAAAGGGTGCTGTGAAATGCTATTGTTTTGGAAATCTCCCTAGTTATTCCATATTGTATGTAGAAAGAATGGCAGTTCTACCGAGCAGAGCATGTTCTTCAACCAGGCATCATCCAAAGGGTAGGGAAGTAGGTAAATATTCCCAAGGGCTGTATTTCAATAATCCAGAAAGTGGTAGGGATGAAATAGGATGGATATCAAACCCATTAATTACAGCAGTCAACTGAGACTGGAGGGCAACCAAGAGAAAGATAAATATCCAGGCAAAAATGGGAACTGGGACATGACACAGAGCAGGAAACCAACAGACTGATGCTGAAGCCAAGTGCAAACACAGGCAGAAAGAAGGTGGCAGAGAATCAGGCCCCACCACTGGGACACAGGCTTAGGATGAGGGATCAGTTGCCTGCAGAACTTGGGTTTGGGAATCTGCTCCCCAGGTGCCTCCTTGGGTCTTGTACCTGCTGGGACAGGATCTGACTCAGAGAAAATTAAGATTCCCACAGGTCATTTCAGAAGCTGATAAAAATACATAGATCTGCAATAATTTTTTAGTTCATTAATTCAGATTTTTTTTTTAATTTGCTACTGACAATGTTCATTTATGAACTGGTGCACTGAGGATTTTAATTTAACAGGACAGGTTTCTTTTAAGTAATCTCCTTACACCAGAAATGCATACTTTGGCATGAAAAAATAGTTCTGTTCCCCAGTGTCTCTGGAACACCACAGACTTGAAAGCAAAAGTTTTTGTTGTGTAAGCAAAAAAAAGTGCATGTCAAGGCTGAATTTTCTTTATTGTTTTCCTTGAAAATATCAGCTCAACTCTCCAAGGGAATACATTTTTAAAATCCACACTGGTTGATTAGAAACAAATCAAACCAGATGCACTAACAGCCTTCACATGAAAATTCCCAAGCTAGACTAGATCATACTTTGGAACTGAAGTTCTGTAGCAGCTTGAAACCTGGAGATTGAAAAAATATGTTCTGGACTCTGATCTCCAAACATTACCCCTGAATAAACTCAGCTCTCGCTGAGCTGGTTGCCCATCACAGGGTGCATTCTGTGATGGGTGTCCTACAGAGATGAACTCTGGATGTGATTTCAGCTCCAAGTCTGGTGGCTCTGTCAGATGTCACCCTGCCCTAGTGAAAATATTTACTGACAAACCACTCTCTAATTCTTGGGGAAAGGCATTCTGGGTTTCCAGAGCTCTTTGTGCAGTACATTCCTTTATAAAGTTACTCATGCAAAAGTACCTGCAAGGTCAGGACCTACATTTTCTCCAAGCAGCAATTCTGAGTTCCACGTTAATATTGAAGTGACTTTCATGACTTAATATTACAGCAAATGGTAGTGCCATTTGAGAAGAGGAATGCCATTTGCACAGGGAATCTATAATGAATGAGACAGATAAAGACCAGAAATCTCTGCAACAGCTGTAAATTCAGTATATGGTGTCATTTGCTGTACTGTCCTAGTCTCACTCTGTGCCAAAAAAATGAATTTTTCATAAATTGAATTTTACATTAATGGAATTACTGAAATGGTTTGTTGGATACTTTATTAATGCTTAACTGCAAGGCAATGCAGTGACCCAGTTTGTGAGATCCCACCTAATTTATACAACGTTTAAATACGTATAGAACACTATTTTTGAGCAAGTAAATCCACTGGACAGGTCCAGCAGAGAAATCCTTTCCTTCCTGACAAATAGCACCTTAAAGATTGAAGAGAAGCTGAAGTATTTAGCATTTTAAAATTTGAGAAACCACAGGGATAAAAGGAACAACCTTGGTTATTCAGGGTGGCTCTGCCCAACTCAGCACCCTTTGGAGTCCAGGCCAATCCTCCTATGAATATCACAATGTGCAGCAGTTGGCAAAAGCTTTCCAAAGGGGGTCTACCCAAGTATGAAAAAGGAATTATTCAGCATTCACCAACATCATATTTTCTGATGTGCTGACTTTTAAAATACTCTCCTCTCTCTACAAATCCCATCTGATTACAAACTCTCTTTTGAAATTTTCTATTTCCTCTTACAAATGCAACTAACATAGATCTTCTGCTTATAAATCTGAGTTAATTAAATTGGAGCATGCCAGTGTAAGCAATCTCTTTTTAAATACAGACTCTGGGTCCTGAAAATCCCTCTCACTTGGAATAACTGCTGCTACTTCAAAGCAACCAGTGAAAACCAAGTGCTCTTTCATTTTTTAATAAAGAGATTTTCTGGTCCAAGGGGGCACACCTGATATGGTTTGCATCCAAAGCAAGTGGTCTGTAATAAGTGGCCCAATGAAAGTTTAAGCCTGCTTTCAAGGGTCATCAGCTTTTCTGACTGTTACTTGATCTGTTTAGAACTGGCTAATTTGTTAATCAGAGCAAAGCTTCAGACTTGCTGTGATCACCTCCTTAATGCTGTTTTCACACACTGATAATTAAAGCAAAAATCCTATACAAAATTGTCATATGCTTTTCTGAAAACACAAAATACATCAACACCTGGTGTAGTCCTAAATCATGCTTCAGATGTCAGAAGTTTTTGTGTGCATACAGGGATTTAAAACTCATTTGGTATTTTGCATCAAGGGTTTTCCTTTTTCCTCTGACATCCTCTACTTACCAGTTGAGTTGATTTTCATCCCTCACTGGTTTGTGGCTGCATGTTTTAGTGGGATTAGTCCCTATTCAGATGGTGAATAATGCAAAACAGACTTGCCATCCTCTCTGCATCATAAAGCTGGGAATTTTGGCTGCAGAATGCATTGGATTTCAAAATGATAGAATTTAAGGGATTCTCTGCTTGGAAAAAGTTTCGATGAAATAATTTCAATCAGTTTTTTTAAAAAAAGAAAACAGAGTTAATTGGTACCAATCTCCAATTTTCAAACTAAACTTTCTCATTTAGTTCAGCTGAATCCTTTTCTAACACATTTACATTAAATACAAATATTCCAATCTCCAGTGAAAAGACAGGTTTTTACTTTGAGATTTGCTGAAGAATTTATTCTGTGCCAAGTCAGTGTTCTCATATAAGCTGCTTTCCCTATAACAATACAGACTGTGTGTGTAGGGAAAATAGAGTGAAAATAGTGGAATGCAAAATACATCTCAGCTGGGAAAGTAGTGACCTGCTTGGAAGAATATTTATGTGTTTTCTCCTGACTTGGCCTGGGGAAGAAAACAGCTTGACAAAACATCAGCTGCGAGCAGGATGTTTCTGCCATTGAAAATCCACATGGTCCTACTTGAGAGGCTTCTGGAAAGATGCAGTGCTGTAGTTTAGAATCTGGAGAGTTTCTTGGAAAGGCATTTATCCCAACATCCGTGTTTGCCCTGTTTGAACCGGTCGCTTAGGAGTTATCATAATAATGTCTGCTTTTAGCTCTTCAGTTCGCTGCAGAAAAGCACACTGAAATCTTTCATTAAAAATACCTCCATAATTATACCTCTTTGCTGATTTTTTAGACCCAGTAGACTGTTTTCTCAGCCAGTACAGTATCTGAAAGGCAGATATATTCACATCTGAGCTTTCTAAAGTAGAAAGTCTTCCTCCTCTTTACTCTGTGTGTGTTTAAGTCACTGAAAAATACGCAGCGAAGTTCAAACCCATTGTTCTTTATAGTCTTTCCAGTCTGGAAGTCGGATCCATGACTGTAGGCCAGTCTCGTTGCATGAAATAAAATATTTCTCCGGAACACCACAGTTAGTCTTTAACTGATTTACTGTAGTTAAACAGTAACAGTGAGAGTGTTCATAGTCCCAAGCCTGGTGGCAAAACCACCCGCACAAATAAGCCATTCATGAGAGCAGGAGAGGCCCTGAATAGGCTGAGCTTTTCCTCAGCAAGGCCAGCGAGGAAATCTCAGCCCAGCTCTGCAGTCCAGCTGGAAAAAATTCTAAAATGAAAGGTCTCTAGATACCAAGTGAGACCATGAGTGTTTTGAATGTTGCAGGGAAAAAGTTTGGTCTCTGCCTGGATGTCTGCAGTGAAGTCACCCCCGGGCCCTGGCAGCAGCTCCAGACAGCAGAGGAAAAACAGGAGAATATCCAGCAGTGGGGACACTCAGCTGGATGTTCCAGGGAATGATGCTGAGGTGGTCTGGCCTTGATGGGAGCTTCTCTTTCTTTGCTATTAGAACAGGGAGTTGCCCCCAAGCCAAGAAAATAGATCATGAGGATTATTAAATCTGTTCTAGGTGGATGAGCTAATCTTCTCCCATCCCATCCCATCCATTTAATTTCCATCACACCAACCATGGTCAGCCAAAAAAAAACCCTTTCCTTAGCTACTGTTTAGCAAAAACAGTCTTCGTGTCAGATGATCTGTGACCTATTTATTACATGAAAACTGCCTCGGTTTAGATGGTTTAGGGAGGAGCATCTCGGCCACTGAGGAAGCCCTTCCACCCTCTCCCTCTATCTCTAATCTATCTGGCTTTGCTATTCAGCTCTACTGTTCTGTAGTCAATGCTGCTAAACAGAACTTTACAAACTTCCAGAGGATGTTTTGCATGGACCTTTTCAAGCTCTTGAACCACTCATTATAAGAATTTATTTATTTGAACACTTTGGGCGTCTCACGCAGTGTTTGTTTTCTGTGTCCTTTAAATCTCAGACTGCCCAATCACTTATGGAAACACTAAATATCTGCAGAGCACAATGGCCTTTCAGAATTCTGCAATTTTGCAAGTTTATTTGTGTCAACAGAAGACAGGAAATTGGATGTGGCAATAGCTGGGAGGGCGCTGGGAGCAGCAGCAGAGAGGAGCAGCTCCTCAGGCAATGGAGCTGGACAGGAGGGGTTGTGGCATCATTTAACCACAGCACTGCAAAGGTACAGCTGAAAAATTCACTGCTCTCAACGTCATGAGGAAATGAGGTGGTTCAGAGACAGTTTGCAAAGCAGATGCTGTACTAACTACAGGTCCATTTATTTATTGTGGGATATTTGACTGCTGTAGGATGTAGGGAGTGCTCCATAGGATGCCTGAGTAGTGTTTTAAAGGAGAAGGAGCCTGTGAGCAGTGCCTGTGTCTCCAAAGTGCTGTATATTCCAGGTGTCATTCATCCCCTCTAGAGGCACATATAAATGAAGGAATCTCCATTGATTACCTGGGCCAGGCTAATTAATACACCTGAGGTGTCCAGCCATGGCCCAGCTCGGGAGGAGCTGGTGCTCAGGGATGGGCTCCTGCCCCGACCTCAGCATGCTCTGCCCACTGACCCACAGGCTCTGCACTGAGCTCTCATCCAGCCTGATGGGCGTCTGGAGAAGGTCCAGAGGAGGTCCAGAGGGTGTCCAGCATCCTCCTTCTGCTGTCCCATAGGACAGCAGTAACAGCTGAGCCTAAATCTCTGTTCTACCTACATCATGCATCTCACTGTAAAGAAATACTCCTCTTCACAGCAGTGATGATTGCACAAATAAACAACCTCTGGGGGGCAGAGGGGACAGAGCAACAGATACTTAATAAATAAGGCAGTGCTGTGCATAAAGAAAAGTCTCAGTTAGAACCCACTTGTTTTCAGGGTCTCATAAATATTCCCCAACACTTTCCCTTTGGAGAGGCATTTTGCACAGCTGAAGTCTGCTCAAAACAGGTGGCCAGGGTTGTTTTGGTGTTTGTTTGGGGGAGCTCTGCAGCAGAATTACAGCTGCCATGCTCTAGTTTTCAACACGTTCAGAAAATAAAAACAAGCAGTCTTCTTTGTGCAGCTACAGACAGACAAAATAAGCCAAGTTTTAAGGCTGCTTCAGTTTTGGTGGAGTTCTCACCAAGGGAAATTTTTTCTGTATGAGCAGCAGGATTTTTCTGATTGCTTTTTGGGCTCCGCTCGCAGCTTTGAAAGCTGTTGACACACATGCACAACAGACTTTGCCTTTTATTTTTTTTTCTGCTCAATTGAAAGCAGCTTTTCTTTCCTTAGATTTATGTTATCTTGTTTTCTTGAGTATTAAAATGCTTTGAGAAAAGACAGAAAAATATATTAATTTTCCACGGGTAATATATTTTAGTAGAAAATTGGGGAATGCTTATGTTAAACCTAAACAATGCAAGCTGTTAGGACACAGAAATACAGTATTATCAAGCAGGCTTTAAAAAAAGTAGTTAGGCAAGAGAAACATGGAAACAGCCCCCAAATCTGAGCAAATTATCCATGAAGGATCAGCCTTACGTGTAAGCATATGGAAGCATGCAAGATTTGTTTATCATGACCTGGAACAAATCTATGCTGTGATTTGGAACCGAGTCCAACCTGGATCATCTGTCAGCTGTGTCTCCTGCAGCCCCATCTCCAGCTCTCTCAGGAGCAGAAAGTTCAGGTCTTCCTTCTGTTCAGGGCTGATTAATCCTCAAATTAGGAAAATCTCAATACAGGGCATGATTCTGGATCCATTTATCACAAACATAAGTTAGAGCAATGCAGCAAAAATAGAGACTCGCATTTTGTGAGGTTTCTTGAGGAAAGGTCTGAGGATTTGTGTACAATTTGCATTTTGCCCTTTGGCTCTCACATAATTAGGGACATCTCTAGATTTGTTTTTCAAATCAAGACCATGAGGAGAGTGACAGTGAACTCCTGTATGAGCCCACAGGGCTGTGTCTGCCAAGGTACAAGGCTTTTCCCAGGAAAGGAAACAAAGACTTCATTTTAGTCAGCTTTATAATGAGCCCTTTAGAAAAGATGGGAGAATGTGTTAACAAAGAATAAATATAACAGAAATGGAGATATTTAAATTGTGTGTCCAACAGAACTATCTCTGGAGTTTTAAGATTTTAAAACTTAAGATGTTCTTGGAGGGGAAGTCAAGTATTTTTTTTATGAGGAAAAAAAGTCAAGATAAGTAACATTGCACATATTTAATTTAGCTCCACCAGTGTTTATAGCAGTGGACACACAGTGTTTTACTGCAGTGAGATGAATATTTATTAACAATTCGAAATGATCTGTTCCAAAATGTACAGTGCACTCCCAGTGATGTTTGACCACAGAAGTCCAGGTGTTTCCTGTCTGGCTCTGGAAGGCTGCTGAGCGTGTGATCGGACACTGAGCTGTGCTTTTAGAAGTTTCATGTGCAGCACAGTAACATTTTACTTTGACTCATCCCTCAAAATGCAAGTGGTTAACATTTTTAAGTGTTGGCATCACCTAATCTAATGTGGAAGATGGACCTGAGAAAATCTATTTAATATGCACAAGAAGCTGCCATCGTTCTTTACTCCAACTTCTCTGCTGTAGTTCTGTGAAGTGTTTCACTAACAGGGAATGAGAGAGAGAGCGGAACTCGATAGAAATTGATATTTTCTATGCTGTGCCTCCACATGACGTTTATGATGATGGTAATTCCACAGATGACTGCTGGTAATGGGCTCAGTTTGGGGCTTTGTTCTTTCTGAACAGTCCAGCTGGACCCATTGGATAGGTCAATAGGTCACATCTCAGCAAAAGCTTTCAAGACTATTAAGGCAACTTGAAGTAGACCCTATCCACCTATCCAGAAAGAATTTAGTGATGATTGTACTTGTGGGAGATTGCAGGGTACACTTCTCACCCAGACAACTGTGAAATTGCAAAAGAGAATTCCAGATAGCACAGATGAACAGAGCAGCTCATGCCAGTATCCTGCAGTCCCGCTGCCAGCCCAGCCCTGGGCACCCCATGCTCACACATACACCCTTCTTTCCAAGAGAAACAGGAGTAGGGAATAGGCACTTGGATAACACCCATGATGTCCTAAGGTTCAGCAGCAGGAGCAGCTCTTCCCCCAGGAGCAGAAAAGCTCCCAAGGCCAACCCTTGTCACACAGCCATCATTAAATGGGCCAGAAACTTCAGCGTTCCCAGTATTGTAATCTTCAGACAATTTTACTTACATCTGAAACCCATCATTATAGAGCTTGGACTCACCCACATTTCCACATTACAAGTGTCCATGTCCAAGCCACTGATGGCAAATCCAGTGACCAGCAAACTGACCTAGTTTTCCATGACACATTCCCCAGATGGAAAGCTTTACCTTGAGATCATAAGTGCGTGCCGTGTTTGGAAAGTGTGCTGCTCTGTCTGTTTGCACCGGGAGGAAATTAGCTTTCTGTTTATTTCTGTTTACTGGAGGAAGGCTACTAAATCTCTCAATCTGCAGCTTTTCTGCAGAACTCAGAGCTGTGCTGCTCTCAGCAGTTGTTCTTGTGTGTGATCACTGCATCTCAACAGGGAGAAGATTTCAAAAGCATTCAGTCGCTTACAAACCCCGTATTTTTTGAAAACCAAAGTCTGGTGGTAGCTGTTTGCCTTCTGAAATGGTGAAATTGTTGTCACATTCTCAGAAGGACCAGTAGTTCCCCATGAAAAGTAACATGAAAATCACTTCCAAAGTGACATGACCAACCAAGGGAAGCCAATTAGTGCCAATTAAGCTGGTTCCCAACTAAGCTAACTCAGTTCTGCAGGTCTTCATGAATGCTTTGGTGGAAGTCAGGAAATGCTTCCTTCTTGCCCAGCTCTGTGGTGTGAGGGCACTCTGGCAGTCCCAGCCAGCTCCTCCCAAGCCCTGTGCCAGCAGCACAGCTGAGCCCTGTTCTTTCCCATCCACTCCAAGAAACAACAAACTCCACAGTTCCTGGGAAGGTAAAGCTGAATTGCAAAAAACACTCCGTGAGGAGAAGGGAAGAGAGATTTTGGACAAAGTTCTAAGCCAGGAAGGGAAGTTACCATTAGAAAGCTCGATTTCTAAATGAGCCAAGCCCGTGGCTCGGGAGCCATCTAGTGCCTGCCTGGGCTCTGCATGGGGACTCACTGCTTCAGGTCAGACCTGCCCAAAAACTACCCAGCTACACCCAAAACTAAATAAAGGGACATGGAATGTGTCAAATCAGCTGTCACGAGAGTTGGTGTCCAGTCCTGACAAACAATAGGCATATAAATGTTTGGTTCTTCTGATGACTTGCCTGTCAGTGCTCACTGAATCTAACCTTTATTTTGAATAGTAATTAACACACTGGCTACAGATATTAATCAAAGACAAAAGGGTGGAGAAGCAGAATACGCTCTCTGCATTGGTTTGTGCAATGTTAATATCAGTGGGATGAGAGGTATGGGCAGGGCATAGCTAATCCCATAAATTCCTTCCACACTTAATCCCATTCACTGGTGCAAGGGCTGTTCAGATTTAAAAATGTGCTCTGAGGGTGGGAAGCAACATGTCTGATATTTGAACATGCTGAGATTTTCTTAACTTTTCCCAGCCCTTCCCTCTCACTGCTTCTTACTCAGTCTCACCTTCTAAGCTTTACTTTGTTATTTTCCACTTGGGAATAGTGGATATCGGGAGCAGAATTATGTGAAGCATACTTCTTTTATCAAGAATTTTATATCCAGTTTTTGTCCTAAAGAAGTCTCAGGAGGGCGTGACTTGTATTTATGTACTCTTACTGAAGCACGAGAAAGTCTTTCTAAATCTCTTTTAGCTGAAAGTTTAGGAACAAGGAGCAGAGCTGAACCAGGCTATCTTCAGAGTGTCTTTCAAAAAAACCCATGCATTAAAAGCTGTTTGATCCAGCTGCCTATTTTCACTCACAACACAGCAATCTACCTTTGAATTGCAGCCTCAAAGGTGATTATTACACTTTATTTTCCAAAGTGACCATAAAATACTGTTAAGCGCCTTCATACTGTTCCAGCCCAGCCCAGGCAGTGAGAGCTGTGGCTGGAGTCCAGTCCCTGCTCTCTCTCCCACTGCTGCTGCAGGGATTCTCCTTTGTGTTAATTCATCCCTAGATCCAGCTTGTATTGTGCAGGAAAAAGCCCAGTGTGTCATTTTACACAAAGAACTGGCACTAGAAATCAACTGGCCCTGGTGTGTGCACTCTGCAGATGCACTTCAGAGCTCCAGACCAAGGCTGGATCACCACTCTCTGTCTTACCCCTTTGTTGAACTCAGCTCAGGCTGAAACAAGAAGAAAATCTTTGTGAAGGAAATACTGTTTTCAGGAATGGTCTCTGAGGATGCCAGTCCTGTCACTATGATCACTCTAGGTACAACTAGGTGTGTCCTACCATGTAGCCTGGGCTAATCACATAAAAGGAAAGAAGCTGTTCTGTGCCTAGAAATGCTAAACAAGCTGTTTATAAATTAAAGCCATTTTTCCTAAAGGATTTGCCTTTGTTTCCCACTCCCACCCAAGCCTCAGCCCTCCCTCATGTCCCTGTGACCATCCACAAGCAGTACCTGGATATGCCGTGGCTTGCCCAGAGAAGCTCTGGGCCCCCTGGCCCCTGAGCACCCCCAAGATCTCAGGACAGCTGGGAGAGCTTCAGGGCTTCCCATCACGCCAAAAAGTTCAGGAGTTGCTGAGAGGAGGCTGGAGAGGGCACACTTGGACAAGCTGCATATCCCTGCGAAGCCAGGCTAGAAGGGACCTGGAAACATTTGCTGGACACTGAGGAGGCTCATTCTCCTCCCTGTGGGAAGCAGAGTGTTCTGAGGAGGGGGAGTCTTTTATGTAACAGCACTCCTGAGGCACAATGTCACACCTGATGCAAATGTGAGCTCCAGCCCTTGGTGTGTCCCTGTTTTCTACACCAGGTACTGTCCATGCCCAGCTCAGGGGCAGGGCTGCTGTGCCTGCTCAGGAACGGCACAGAGGAGTGAGGAGAGCCCTCCTGTGAGCTCTTGCAAACTCCCCACTTGCTCAGAGTCGGCCAGAGCCAAACAGAACCAGCCCAGAAGGCACATCAGCTGAGGTCTGCTCAGGTCAGCACACAGGTGACCACCTTGGCCAGGTTTTCTCACAGGTGAGATGTAATTCCATCAGGTCTCGGGTGAGTGGTTGGAGTTTGAGTTCGGAGCCACTTCCAGGCAGCTCTGGTGAATAAAACCCCTCGTTATTTCGGAGATTAACTAATCGGGGTTTTGATTCAGAACCCTGGAAATGAGAACACCTATTTTTCCCTTTTCGCTGACTCCAGTGCTTTTTGGTGTAGGCACCCTGGGGAAGAAGTGGTTTAGTCATCCAGCCACGTAACAACGTGGGCCTTAATGAGTAACACATTTGTACTTTCCATTCTCAGGCTGAGAAAGGGCCTATAAATAAAGCATAGTTGCCCTCAGATCAAGAAAACCTTTCTGTTAAATAATGCCATTAAATTTTAAATTAGATGAACAGGCAATTACTGGTAAAAATGTTAAAAACTGGATAACCTATGCATATGACCTAATTCAATATAATTTCATAAATGCTTGAATTCAATTAAATAAAAACTTTTGTATAAAATTTAAACTGTTTGCTTAGTTCTCCCCAGAGCTCACAGTAGGTTACTGTGAGCCAAACAGCATTACAGCATTTGTTTAAAATGCCAAAAGGCTTAGGATAGATCCCATACACTTGGAGCTGAATCCCCAGTCACTGGACAGCCATTTCTGGGCAGAAGCTGCTGTATTAAATAATGGCTAGCTAATAAATATATTTTAGACACATTATAAACCTGGATGTTCAATCTTTTGGAGTAAATGAGATGTTTATTGCAGAAAAATATATAATTTGCTGGTTTGACCTCAGTACGTTGTCATGGAAACCCAAATCTTTCTTGTGCAGTAAAAAAATCTGCTTGTCATCTGATTTGAGCCGCTTATTTGCACAGGTGGTTTTCTTAGCAGACAAGTACTTAGTAAAAACAAATCTATTCTTTCTCAATAGTTCCATTATGTGTTCCCACAACAATGTGTTTCATTCCACTAGCTTTGTAATTAATGATCCATTATCAATTAATTAAATCACATTCAGATTTTGTATGAGTTCATCTGTTGCTCAACGCTTGCTCCCCAATCCTCCTTCCTGGGTGTGTGTTAACCTTGTAAGAGGTTTAATTAATGCTGAGAATGAGGTATTGGAGGTTGCAGGGTACTTCAGACAGTAGTAACAAATGTGGACATGTCAATATACCCAACAGTTTATACCAATTTCCTTAAATGAAATAAAGCAGCAGTAGGAGTAACTGAAATCAGATTTCCAACCTGTACAAAAAACTGTTGTAAAATATTAAGTTCATCTGGTTGCAGACAGTGGAGACTGAAATACGGACCATGCTGACTGTTCCAAAATGTCATCCAAAAGAGAATTCAGTAGACAACATCTTTGCTGTTAGGCCTGCTCCAGACCCCTCTGAGATCAGTGCAAAGATGTTCATTAACCGGTTTGGGATGGGATCAATGATTTGCAATCCCTTGGGTAGGCACTGTCTCCAGTTGTGACAGCCCAGCCCACAGGAGAGCAGGTTTGTGGGCGTGGGCTGCCTTTTTTACAGTATCATGAAGAGCAGCAATAGTAGAGGTGAGATGAGACAAAAGAAAGCACTTTGATTGGGTGACATTTTCTACAGGAGTTTAAAGACAGACTGAGATGACACAGTGATGGAGATTTAAACCACATCTGTGTGATTTCACTGACTTACAAACCATTTATACTGGAGACTCATGATGTCCAGGACAACATAGGAGCAGGTGGACCATGTCTTTTTATTGCTCTGGAATGGAGATGGGTCAGGCTGGCAGAGAGCTGGACGTAGAGCCACTGGGCTGTGAGGGGTGTTCAGTGGCTGCAGAATAACATCAAAAGCTCTTAACCCTCATGGAGAGGTCCTGGGATCCTCCCAAGAATGGGCCAGACACAGCCCTGGGCACCACTGAGCCAGTTGTGGCTCAGAGTGGCATCACCTGAAGGAGGTGAAGGGCTGAAGAAGGACATTCTGTGTCCTACCTGGAGGGACAGGAAGTATTAAATGGAAAAATTCCCATTTGAAGCCACTGCCTTCAAATGGAGACACTTTTCTAGGCAGTTTTGAGCATCTTCTACAAATAAGAAGCCATGCAAGATTTAAGATTTTAAAAATATGCTCAAGGTAAACAACAGGCCCTTTGCCAGTGTGGCAAACAGTGTAAAGAGCTTTTTGAGACTGCTTCTACAAGTGATGTGTTTAGTCTACAAGCTGTGTGCCACTGACTAAAGCACCTTTGTGTCTTCTTGGAAGGGCTTTATCAAAGACTCAAGTTTTATACCTGCAGTGGAATGTTAAATCACATGCAACCCGAGTGCCTTGGAAACACAACACTTCAGGGCACTGGTAAGAAACTATATTGGGTAAAAATTTTATTTTGTCTGATGTGTCTGGAATTTTGCACACTCATAGAGAACAGCAGTATATATACTCAGTGTTATATTTAAAAATAAATTTATTTGTGCAAAAATGGACTGAGGCCATATTGTAAATATTTCACTAGATGGCACTACAGCACCAGGAACGTGGGAAGAACAGGGTCAGTTCCTGTGCCTGAGTTTCTCTGGAATCCAATTTACTTTTATAATACACATCAGGTGTGATGGTGATGAGTATTGCCATGAAGCAAACATTGTTGAGATCCCGACTCCTCCACACTGATTTGCTCTGTCCCACATGTGGACA
>JAOXXN010000175.1:18003567-18014101 GCA_026770055.1 Myrmophylax atrothorax | reverse complement strand
GAAGGGCACACCCACGTGGGGGAGAGTCCTTCCCAAATCTTCGTTAGCGAAGTTTGGCCATACATACATACACATACATACAGACTCATAAGTGAAATTTCTGAACAATTTTAAGCAAATTTTAGCTTTAGAAATAACCAGCTGTAGCCATGAAGTGCCACAGCTGTGTACTGTGAGTTTTGTTCTGTGAGGATGACTTTGGTGTTTGTGTGTGTGTGTTCCTTGCTTTTGGACTGCTCCATTCCTTATGAGTGATTGGAGATGCAGCTGAAACACTGTCATGCACACTTTTATCAACACAGAGTAAGAATTAGACTTTGCCCAGAAAGATTACAGTCTAGGTAGATAGATAGGATGGAATCTTAAAATGAATAATCTCATCCCAAGACATGATGAAGAAGGAGAACTGATACAGGACTTGGCCTACGTGCAGTGCTGAATTCAAAGCCACAGTACCCACAATTTGGAGTAACACCTTATTCTTTTGTATAGGAAAAGGGAATGAAAATATGTTTTCTGTCTGTCCTGCTGAGCTTGTCTGGGTCTGATTCCTCCTTGTCTGGGTCCTCGTGTTTATCTCTCATGGTTACACTCATCATCATTTGTATTCATTTTTCTAACAAAAAGGTAGAACAATGCCCTGTGTATGACTCTGAGCCACTTAGTGCTGCTTGTGCATAGAGCATCTTCTCCACCTAAATCCCCCTGAGGCTGTTCTGCTCTCTGGAATTCCACAGTGGAACATCCTTCTCCCTCACCATCCTGCGTTTGCACGTCAGAAATGACAGTGTTTGTGACAGGAATTCATTGGGACCATCTTACCCATCCTGAACCAGCCATAAAAAGATGAAGTCTCCGAGCTGGTTCCACACACTGTATGTCACACAGTTCATATCCAAGGCTCCTTGTCTCCCTGTCCATGATCCCAGCCTTTTCCTTCCCAGCATGCACATCCTTCACTGCCTGACAGCTGTCTCTGCTCGTCCTCTCTTCCTCAAGACTCCCCATATTCACTGATTAAGATAAAATTTTGTGCACAAAAGGGGCAAAGCAGTGTCTCACATGCTGGTTATTGTTAGGGGGATATTTAATAGCTTTTAAATTCATTTAAGAAAATGGGAGCGGTGAGTCACATGTAATTATTCCCAGATAGATCATTAATTACTCGATAAAGTTTCTACACAATGCTGCCTTTTGCTTTTTTTGCCATAATGATGGTCATTTCCCATTTATCTCAGTTTGCTTGTCAGTTATTCCAGTTCCCTTTCATGGCCTATCTGTGATATGTATGTAAATATTACAGATTGAGATTGATAAAGGTTTTATAAAAAAGGCTGTTACTTTATTGGATTACAGAAGAGTTTATGAGAAGCTCATTTGATTATTGTGTTAGAATGGTATCATTTGCACCAATACAAGAATGGCTGGTTTGGTACCTCATTGGTAACTGCATTTTTCATAGGTTTGTAATTCAGCTTTAGAAATCTGAGTTTGAGAATGCCAAACAAAGATACCAATGCAAAAATCACATTTGAGACTTAAAAAATTGCTCTTAAAAAAAAGTTCACCTGGCTACACTAAGCTTTTCTTCATTTAATTACAGCTTTATAATAAGTCTTCAGAACTTTAGGCATGCATTAAAGAGTGCATTTGACCTATATGTTCTTTAAGAACAATCAGTATATAGGCTCTAGCAAATGAATGAGACAGATGTGTCAGCTTAATTGGACATCCAGACTGATGTCCTTTTCTCTGCTGTTTCTTAGGGGACCCAACCTTTAGTGTTCCAAGAGGAGAAGCATGAAAGGCTGAAACTCAAGGAAAAACCATTAGTTCTCCCCTGTTTGGATCAGTTTGTTAATTTTACTGCTGAACTGATTGGGGTATCCCTTGGCAATGGGTCTCTTTGGTGCTGCTTAATCTCCCACCTGCCGTATCTTCAAACATTCCTCCCGTTGCAAGTCAGAGAATAACAACAGCACAGAGCAGGCACAGCACAGAGGTGATATTTGATGATGGGTATCCCCAGCTGACAACACAACCAGAATATCTGTGCTGGCATCTTCAAACACCAGAGTGACACGAGTAGGTGTGGAGTTTTATACAAAATAAAAAGTGTCAGGTAGTCAGACCACCACCCAGTGTGTTACTCCCAGCACTCTATTCCCAGATGGTTTAAGTGCAGCTCCCCAGCAACACCTACAGAAAATCTCAAACAGAATGGTGATAACTTGCTCAGTAGCAGCTGGTGAACTCTGGGAATGGATTTATCCTCCCCCATAAACACTTGGACATTTATGAGAGAAGGCTGGATTCATTCTCAGAGACACCCAGTGCCGTAGTGAGATTATTACAAAGTTTTTATTATCCTGCCAACAAAAACACATCTAGTGAAATGTTTTAGATTAGCTTTACTATTCCCCATTATACTCTTCATTTCTCCATAAATAAACAAAACCAGAAGAACTACCACGGGGAAGTGCAGAGAGCTGAACTCAAACATCTATACTGTGTTTGAGCTCTGACTGTTCCCAGTATTCCAAAGAATATCCCTGCTCTTCACCCTACGGCAGTGGATTGTTACAGCCGTACCACAAGGAATACACTGCTGGTTTAGGAAGCATTTCAGTGTCTTTCTTCCCAGAAGGCAGGAAGGACCATGTCCTGTCCTGTGAGCTGATAACACGAGTCACGCCTGGTGCAGTTTCCCCACATCTGCTGCCCATTACTCTGCAGTTACAGCCCAGTGCAAAGCTTAGTGGGATGTACGTCAGTAGCGGGTCTTAAAACTGTCTGCAAAAGCTAAACAAAGCTCAACAAAGTCAAACATTTGAAAAAATGCCCAGTCATTGTCACCCCTAACCAAGCTCAGCTGTCTGTCCAAGCTGCAAGCACCCTGGGACTGAAGGAAAAGTCCAAGTAGACACGACTCACCTTCCACTCAGAGATTAAATAACACACAGGATTACAGGCTTTGGGACCAGGCTCAGCTTTAATTCTTTAGTCCCAGTTGCAGCACCTTTGCAATCTTTATTTAAAAAGGAGCTGTCTGCTTCTCACTGGGTGTTTGCAATACATGAATTACTGAGTAGATGCCATTAGATGGGATTTAGAACATCTGGCAAATATTTTGCCCAAAATATTCAGAAGGTCAGCTACAAACTTGGTGTGCAAGTCATGATACAAAGCATGGGTTTATGACTTAAAAAGTTTATTTGTACAGCCCACGTAAGTGGAGCAGGCTCAGTGTTAGATAATGAACCTAGACACGTTTGCATCACCAGTGTTCAAAACCTGAAGAGCAGAGATAGTAACATGAGAATTAGTTCAGACCACCAATTGGATCCTGAATTTATATTCAAGCCTGGGGAGTTAATGCAAATACACCTCACTAGGCTATCAAAATTAAGGAATATTTTACATTTTCTGGTCAAGATACTATTTTGAAAAATAATGAAAACAGACTCTGTCACTCCAGGGTTTGATGCCAGCTCTGGGACGTGATCTGCCTGGGCTGGGGCAGTGGGGATATTAATTAGCCCTGCCTTACACAAATTACATTTGTATCAGTCACAGAAATAATCTCTGATGTGGTGTGGTCATAAGATAAACTAAGTGGGAGCTTCTGAATCTCGAGATTCTCTTTCTTCAGGTTCTCATGGGACACTTGTGTTCCCAGAGCCTGGTGTGAAGGCGTTTGAAGTCTACAGAAATCCTTGTGTTGACTTCATACAGCTTTGGACTTGGCTTTTAAAGCTGTGGCTGTGGAAATGGGCTCCATCCCTCCGGAGCAGTGTCGTCAGCTTTCCTTGCCTTTTAAGGGCAAGCTCTGTTTTTAGAGAAACACTGTGGGATATGAAACAGCCAGAAACAAAACAAACTTCCTCCCCCATTACTTCAGTACGATTGGAAGCCTGTTGCTTTGGAGCAATGGGCTAATACTTCATTATTTAGCATCTTGGCTGTGCTTTTAGGATACTGATGCTGGAGGATTTTAATGAGATTCCGCAGATCCTGATCCAGGCCCACCCAGCCCCTTCCCATGGGACAGTGATGCTCAGTCAGCTGGAACGAATTTCAGCAGCCACTGACCTGGGATGAATCAAAGCAGTAGCCTTGAGATGAAACACCTTTCCCAGTTCCCAGCTCACAATCAATCCGTGGTTGTAATACTGTTACAATTAACATGTGGGACTTCAGAGCTGATTAGCAGAACTGGCTTGTAAGAGGAGCAGAACTTCCCAAAATCATATTTGTGGAAGTTTAATAACAGCCCTGTTGTGCACTAAATGATATGTGGAACACACATTCCTCGGAATGGGAAGAGTGGTTTATGTTAATGACTGCAGTGCAGTTAGTAACAATATCAACTTTCCCTTCAGCTGTTCAAAATATGCTGTATTTTTTCTAAACATACTTTGGAAATATCCAAACATTTTATTGAAATAATATATCTGTCAGATTATGAAAGGAGCTGGTTTAGGGCTAATTCAGTACACCCAAAAGTTAATGTAAATACTGAACTGATTTCAATGAGGCAAATATTTCACTTTGAGGTCTGTTGTATTAACATCCAAGTGTTAGAACATAAATATATTTTTAGATTAAATCCATTTAAAACACATACATTAAAATATTTTGTTGTTAACTTTTAAAAAGCTGATTCTAAGGAGCTAGAGATAACTACCAAATTACACCTCATTAATTGCAGTAGCTTGACTTGCATTAATGGTGTTGTGTAGAGTGGTGCCATTATCCCAGATCTGGCTTTATACGGACACCAGCTTGCCTGTGGAGCAGCAGAGGTGTGTGGAATGACAAGGCTGTTTGTGGGACAGCATTCCCTGGGAGCTCTGGGTACTTCCCTAGGACTCACATTAATATTTCTGCCTTCTTCAGCTTCCTATTTGCCTATTCCTCATATTATTGATCTTCATAGTAAAGATGGTTATGATGGGATGGGATAGGGAGGACAGAAAATAACCTTGTAGTGAGCAGGAGGAGAACAGTTTGAAGGGGCTGCTCTCACCTTAAAAAGGAATTACTCATTTCCACTGTGGGAAAGCATGAAGAGCTCACAGAAAGGCCCCTCCTGATGGCAGGGGGTTCATGGCACATTTTTGCCTGGAGCTGAGCATGTGCCTGTGCACAGTTTGATGCAAGTGAAAACAAGCAAGGGCTCTAATCAAGTGGTGCATGAGTATAAATCAGTTATCTGTTCGTAACTGATAATTGATAATTAAACTGATAAATTGATATTAAACTGATAATTAAGATTTTAATCTTATGGTCTTTGGTCTAACAAAGCTAAACTCTTGAATTCAAGCCTTCCATGCACATCATTTGCCCTCCTGGAACAGGAGACACTTGTGCTGTAACTTTAGAGGATGAACATCTTGTTTATTTTATAGCTCATTCCACAGCTGGCTGCCTTCACTCCTGAAGATTCATCTTTGGGGGTTTTTTGCCCTTTCCATTTTCTCAAGAAAAATTTCTTTAAATAAATAAAAAAAAAATTAAAGGCCTTGAATGGTTATACCCCCTGCTGATTGCTTTTGCTTAATGGCCTGTTTTCTGAGCTTTAAAAAACCACAACTTTGAACATAATAATGGCATTTGCTCTATGCTTGAGACTGGAAGAAAATTATAGGTCTGAAACATTTAACTGTAGCCATCCTTTCTTTTGATTAATTTCTGAAAAAGAAGCAAGGGACTATATTTACTACTGCCAATAACATTTGATTGATTATTTTTTATATGTCTTGGTATGTGGTAACTTAAATTTACATTCTATTTTTAAGAGGAGAGTTGTGATAGCAATTATTTTTCTTTGTAATAATAAAGGTTTATGTATTGGAAAACCTCCCTGTGTTGTACAACATTTTGTAAATAGCTGAATAGTTGATAAATATTGGTTAAATATTTTTATTTCTATTGTTGTGTTTACTCCAACAGACATTCAGGGCAGGTTCACAGACCAAATGTATCTATTTAATAGCAGGCCATGGTAGGTTTTTTAAATGCTGTGATTTCATTTAGCAAGAAGTAAAGCTTTAAAATAGGTACTTGTGTACAGAATGGTTAGCCCAGTTTGGATGTTTATGGGAAGGTCAGGCTTTGAACTAAGATGGGATGAAAACTATACAGAAGAATTCTGCAGTATTTTCAAAATCATTTAAAAAATTAACTTACATAAAACACTGAATGTTGTCGTCAAAGAGGAAAATGAAAGGCCCTCCTGGATGTCTGAAGGGGCAGGTGGAACTAGAAATTCCCTGAGCTTCAGGCAAAGGATGAGAGCTTGGAGCCCATGAAAGAGCCTGGGATTTAGACTGGCTGTAAAGGAAGCATTTCCTCTGTTTGAGGGGGATGCAGGAGTGACCTGTTGTTCATCTCTGGTCCTCAGGCTGCTGCTTCTGCCACTAAATTAGACCTCTTAAAATAAATGACTTCAATGTTAGATAATAGCTGGGGGGTTTTCCTTGGGCTTTTTAAATTTTTCCATCTTGAAGCTCCTCCAAAGTTCAGAATTTACGACCTACTATTAACACCACAATATATGTATTTTTATTAGGCTTTCTATTGACCACTAGTCTAATACCTTTGCTGTCTTTATTTATGAGGAGATTGTTTCCAGCTCCTGTTAATGTATTTTACAGAGCCCATGATGTAATTGTTAAACAGTTGTAATGAAGATTGAAGATTTAATAATGCCAAGTGTTACAAATTTCTATTTAATCATTCCTAAATCGATTAGTTACTTTCGCCCAAATGCCGTGCCATCGAAACAGAGAGAGCTAAAGATCCCAACCACTGTGGCCAGGGTTTGATAAATGGTATTTTGGTGCACTGGTAATTGAGTTATTGAATTTACTCATCTTCCAAATGATGTTTGCATTGTCTCAGCATATGTGTTTAGGGCCAGGGGAAGGTCATTAGGAGCTTCAGACTGGGGGCATGTTTGGGTTAAAGTGATTTTGAACAGCCAGTGTTGAGGTTAGTCAATTAAAAGCAATAGCACAGCGAGATGCTACAGAAGGCCATGCTATAGGCTGGTCAGTAGGGAGGTCCCAAAGGCCTGGTTAAAATAGTCTAAAGATTCTGTAAGTAAATGTCTACTCCTTGCCCCGGGCTCTCAGGCACTGACAAATGGCTGTGTGAGATGCCCTTCACTTAAAACACATTTCAGCTGTAAACAGATTTCACACTTTTAGAGACCAAACTACAAAGGCCAAGGTAAAAGTTAAATGATAGCACCTTTTGTATGTATAAACACACCCTTAAATGAGCTTCCTTGAGGGAAGAGCTGAGACACATGAAGTGTCCCCAGGCTGCTCAGTGTCCCCAGTTCTGTTTGTGGCAGGGACATTCTGGGCTGGTCCAGGGGCTCATCCTCAGCGTGTGTGGTTCGTCCCCACTGATCCCTGCCTAAAGATCAGCCCCGTGGTCAGGGCATGATTAGTTTGATGAGATTAAGCTGCTTCAGAGACATAGTTCAAGAGATAATAGATTTATATCTCCATCCTGCACACAGCTTGCAAGTGCTTTGTTCTCCCAGGGAGCGTGTCATTTCTGGGTAAAGCCATGTGCTGATGACCACCTTTCTGGGGTGCTCTTCCCCTGAAATGGGGGGCAGGTTTCCCCCATAATGTGACAGCACCTCTCCTGGGGGAGCAGGTACCGGTTCCAGTAGAGCTCAAGTACCCAACCCATGGCTGCTGCCTGCATTTCTAGTTAAAACCAAAGGAGTTTTGTCATTTTTCACAGGTTTCTGAATGATTAGACTGTTAGAGCCAGGTAAGCATAAGAGGCAGGAGAAGAAGCCTTCCATGTTTCTGTGTTCTCACATTAATTCCAAAGATTTTCAGGGTACCTGATATCCTCTGCTACTCTGAACAGAGTCGCAGGGAAGAGCAAAGTCACTCTTGAGGTGAAAAATGGGCGCACTGTATTTTTAATATGTGGCTAATTGCTGTGTATAAAGACCGTTCTTAGTTTCAAAGCACTGGAAAGAGGCTCCTGTTCTGTAATATTTCTGTTGTGCAATTCTTTAAAAACCTGTTGTTTTTATAAACACACTGTTTTGTATTCGATTTCTGTCCTCTAAACACTATTTAAATCCGAAGTAATAATTTCTAATCCTGTAAAATGCCCAAAGCTTAAATCAATAACCATGTGATGAATACATAACCCGAGGACATTCTGTTTGGCTGACGAATGATAATTGTGGGAGTGCCTGGCAGCTTTTGTGGTTAAACCTTTGCTTTTATACAATTAAATGGCCGATTCCTTCAAACACTTGACACACTCTTAATGATAATTGCACAAGGAGCTTATTGGGGACAAGTGAAACAAAGCAAAGACTTTCCTCTTGGTGCCTGTAAAGGATCAGCGGGAAAGCCAGGGTGGTCTGGCTCTGTTTGCTGCTTCCCTGGGGGCCTCGGGGCACTGTGTCCAGCCCCTGGGCAACTTCTTGGGTCACTGCTCATGCTGTGTCTGAAGTACCCCCTGTGCTTTCCTTCCCTGCTGTTCTGCCAAGGGCTCTGCCCCTCAAAACCCTTGGCCACCCCAACACAGGGCCAGGGAGGTGGGACCATAACAACAGTGGAATCCTCTGTAGTCATTCGTGGTCCATTTATATCATTTTATGAGATCTAATCCCAGTAAAGGGGCCATATGATGCCTGCAATAATGTACAGAACATGGGATTGCCTCCTGGAAGCATTATGTCTTACCTGTGAGAGTATCTCAGTCAAAACCCCATCCCCATCCCTCCCTATAATGTTCCTCATCTCCAGCAAAACCACCCTGAAGCAGATGCAGGTCCTTCCTCCCCAGTCTACCCAGTTGTGGAAACTGCACCTCCAATAAACCAAATCTGTTTTTTAGATTGCCCAGGTGTGAAAGGAGAGGTTTCATTATATGCAGAATGATTTTCTGCCCCACAGTTTGTAGCTGCTGAGTCCCTTTCAGCCTTGCAGTTGCTCTGCCATATGCTAAGTTTGTAAAACCTTGTTCATATTATTTTCCTCCCTTTACCAGAGAGCAGCTCTTCAAGGGAGAAACCTGGAGCTGACAATTACACTGCTTCCTGCTGGGAATGGACTGTAGGACATCTCTGGCCATAGGCTTTACAGGGAGACTTAACAAGTATCTTTAGCCTTTCTTCCCTGTGTTGATGAAGTTACAAAGTGAGGCACAAGCAGTTTGACTGTAAGATTAGAAATCAGCCAGGAAAAATGATCCTGGTTTCATGTACTGCCAGTTCCTTTATGTTGACTCTTGCATCACTCAGAAACAAGCAGGAGGGGGAAAGTGGGGGAAAATGAAACTCTAATTATTTTTTTTCTTTAATGATCACTGACAAAATAAACAGAGCATTCAGAGATTCTGGCATAGATGAGATTGTGAGCCTTTATTCTCTGTTTTATTCTAGCCGTGGTGTCACCCAGGACCACATCTCACATGACAAGGAGCAATTAAAGGAAAATGTGTCCAGGCTATGCCCCTGCCAAACTGAATCATGACCCTTCTTTTGGCAGCCTCATGCATGAATCCCTCCCCTTGGGGAACCCCAGGCAGTGGCTGATTTGCCAACTGCCACGAGCCATACATTTTTTTGTGCATGGATGTCATGTTAGTGACATTACGCACTCGTTGAAAACAGACTTTATACCTCGGCGTAAAGTGCTATTTTTAACGGTGCTTAGATGTTCAGAGATGAACAGCAGCATCCGAGGAGAGAGGCAGTGTCTCTTCACAGGGTGTTTGCTTTGTTCCAAGTCAAAATTCACAGCCATTTGATTTTAAAAGACACCGTACATTATATACAGATAAAAGTGTATTAAATTACCTAGTTTGAATATAAACAGCTGTGGATATGGTAGCTGAGAGCACCTGGGGAGTTGTATACCACAGACATAGGATTTTCTGTACAATTTATTCAATTAAAGTGTGAAAAGTGTCTAAAAGAGTTATTTGAAGGGCTTTTGTTCTCCTGCACAATCTCTGCCTTCCACTCCTTTCTTTTGTACTGGTCCCTGAACACAGCTCAGGAAGGGAATAATGAAGGGAGAAATATCTGGGAAGGACACGCAGCTACACAGCAGAGCAAGCTTAGCAACATCACTCCCAGTATTTCTAGTTCACAGAGGAGATGTGAATAACTGTCCTGTATATTTAACATAAACTTGCTCATTAGAATTCAATGTGCTTGTATTTTCTCCATAGCAAATGCTTTCTTTATTTCAGACAAAGACATCTTACTAGGTGTGAGTTACACACCAAAGCACAATAAACAGAGTGTAAAACTTTATATAGAATAACATCTAATCTATGTAAATGTGTGTTTAATTCATCTAGATGTAGCTACAACTCAGCCTGTTCCAACAGCCTGATCAGCTTGGCAGTACCATTTATATGATGCCAGGACTGGGATTTTGCTGCCTCAACATTCAAGTTTAGTGGCATTTTAGGCACTGTGGAGTGTCAGGTCTGACCTCCAGACACTGCCTCGGAGGCTGCAGGTCCTCCC
>JAOXXN010000175.1:17978438-17999978 GCA_026770055.1 Myrmophylax atrothorax | reverse complement strand
AGTGGTGCTTGCTCAGGTGTCCTTAATAACATCCTGCTCCAGCTTTCACAGGGCTTTGTTATAATAATACTAACAATAAGGATCCATACAATATGGCTGTTTTCATATAAATATTGTCCAAGTGACAATGGATTTTTGTAATCAGCTCCAGCAGTGGCCAGAGAACACGCTGCTGGTGTGTTGTTGCTGGGGGTGCTCAGGGCTGCAGGAAATGAAAACAACTTCAGAGGGAGGAAAGATTAAATACAATCAATCCATCAAGGCTCGATAAGTAACGGGCTCGCAGGGTTTTAATGGACTAAATAGTGTAATGTGTTTGGTTTGGGAACCGCAGAGTTTAATCAAGTATTTTTACATTTTTAAACAGGAAATGGCCTTTTCTGCAAAGGATATACACATTTGCAGTGCATAAATCAGCTCCTGAGTCCCAGGATCCTGCTCTGATGGTCTTTACCATGCAATTAACTTGAACTCTTTTTTTTGAGGGAACGCCCAGTCATTCTGGCAGTGAAAGGTGATGTGATGAGTTGTCGCTGTTGTTTTTCCATCATTTTGTTCCATTCACGTTCCTGCCTCTGTGCTGCTGCCCTGACCCATTTCCAGGCAGTGGATCAGCAGCCACGGAGCCCATCCTGGGTGAGGTTCAGGTGCCAACCGAGCAGCCCAATGATGGCACAGCCATTCACCCCCCAGACCTGCACTGCATCCCTGGCAGACACACCACATCCCAAACACCACTGAGAGTCTCACCTTCAACCTCTCACCCTTTCCCAAAGTATTACTGTGTTGTGTTTAAGCCCAACCTGCACAGTCTGTGCCCAGTTTAAGCCCAGCCTGCTTGGTCTGTGCCCGGTTTAAGCCCAGCCTGCTCGGTCTGTGCCCGGTTTAAGCCCAGCCTGCACAGTCTATGCCTGATTTAAGCCCAGCCTGCACAGTCTGTGCCCAGTTTAAGCCCAGCCTGCTCGGTCTGTGCCC
Organism: Myrmophylax atrothorax; assembly: GCA_026770055.1. Taxonomy (NCBI): domain Eukaryota; kingdom Metazoa; phylum Chordata; class Aves; order Passeriformes; family Thamnophilidae; genus Myrmophylax; species Myrmophylax atrothorax. The sequence goes on along the minus strand of JAOXXN010000175.1, from coordinate 17,999,003 downwards.
GGTTTAAGCCCAGCCTGCTCGGTCTGTGCCTGATTTAAGTCCAGCCTGCACAGTCTGTGCCCAGTTTGAGCCCAGCCTGCTCAGTCTGTGCCCCACAGCCCTGCACGAGTATCCCCAGCATGGCTGCTGGGAAGGAGATCAGGGAAGCTCCCATTTCGAGGGCTGGGCCCAGCATGGGGTTTATTTAACTCTGTACAAATGTCAGGTTTATTTAACACTGCCCAGGTTTCAGGCAGGACAGCATGTAGATATGACAGCTGTCTTTTAAATTATGCAGAAGAACAAGCTGAGGACAAATACAGCCAAGTAGTGGCTTGTTATGTGAATCCATTGAATACAGCAATGGTTATTCTGTAGAAACCCATGGCATAATTTTGCAATCAAATCAGGTAGAATTCAGGGTGCATGTACTTTCTTCCATGCTTGCCAGATATGATGATATAAACACATATTGCCAGCATAAAATATGCACACACACTCACACACATTTCTCTCTCATCTCTGAGATCACCAATAACTTATCCTTTGCCAAAATGAGATGGAAAATTGACTAAACATGTATAGTTAATATACCCACTCACAGACTACTTTTGAGAAATCCAGTTCATGCATTATACATTAAGCAACTGCACATGCATTGACAGATATTATGATGATGAAGGTGCCTGTCTTGTCAAAATGTAGGGGGCACATTAAAACACCCTTGACTGACACCAGAACTGGGAGCCTTAAAGGACAGCTAACTAGAAACTCAACCAGAAGGTAAAAAGAGTTCTGGGAATGCCATTCCCTCCAAAAAGTCAGATGCCTCTGAGTGCAAATCCCCCAGTTTGCAAGGAGAGGATCCCCACAGACTATTGGCCCTGCTACCTCCTGCACAAGAAAATTATTTTTACTGTTAAAGCTTGAATTTAGGAAAGTCTCTTTATCCATAGTTGGGTTTTTTCTCCTTTCCAATTTAAAATTAAATGTTACAGTGAGGGATAAAAAGCAAATGTTTGAAACATTTTCAAGTAAACACTAAAACTAAATGGAAAGTGTTTGAAACAAATGTTCTTGTGTAAGTGATGGGAAAGATTTTCTGAAGTATTAATTAAGGAAGACATGCTCGATACAGGAAAGTGCTCATGACTGTACCTGTCATACTGTGTGGGAAAATACTGGAAAATAATGAAAGAGGCAAAGTTGTGTTCCTCTCCTTTAAAGTAGATTTTAAGTAGAGCATGTTCTACTTTAACACTCTCAGGTGAAGGACTGGTGTAAAACCGCACGTGAACAAGACACTGCTCTGCTCAACTGCTTGACAGAAATGCAAAATAACCCAGCAAACTACTGGAGAAAAACAATCTAGCTGGGAATGCAGCCTTGCTGAGATGCCAGGCTCTTGTTCCATAATGATGTACCAATGCACAGACAGCTTTATGTAGACAGCCCTCACAATAAAAATGATAACCTGCTTGAATGGATTTAATAAAAATTATAGCAGGGAAACAGATATGATTAATATCACCCCAAAATCTTAAAAATTTTATTATTAAAAAAACAGGAAATGCATTAAAAAACTGCACCCATGGGTGAGAGCATTTGACCTAGTAAAACTTATTTTAGATTGCAGCCTTCTTTGGTATCTTTTCCTTTTTTTTTTCCATCGGTGTTTGTTTTCTGTTCTTGTGCTTCTTAAGTCCTGTCCTGTGTGGTATGATGCCACCATGACCAAAGTGACAGACTTTTGTCTCTGCTGGATTAATCAGTGTGTTCTTTGATCCATAACATATGCTCCTAGTAGACATTTAGCGTCAACATATTCAAGATTTGTGGTCTGGCAGTTTGGTGCCTGATGTTAACCCGGCTGAGAGACACTTTAGAGCATTTAATTTTATCTTTTTTTCTTTAATGGGATCTGCCTTTCATCCACAATAGAGCTTGAACAACAGAGAGTATGTGATGTTAGATATTTGGGTTGATGGCTTTGCTTGGAGATAAATTCTTTCTGGCAGGGAGGAAGCTCTGAGAGGCTGCCCAGACAAATACCAGCTCAGTCAGTGTGGTTTGATGCACATTTTAGGCACAGGGTTTGTGTTCTCAGGGAAGAGGACATGAGCTCCACAGCACCAATTCTGATGTCTTGGAGGTCTGTCCAGGACCTTGATGTGCTGACCTTATTCCAAGGACATGGCCAGGCACCATGGACAGAAAACCAGGGCAGTCAGTGCTGCAGTTACCAAAAACTGGGCTGTTGTGATTTAATCTTGAGAGGATTTTGTGGTGAGAGCCCAAAGTCTGTCTGCTGGGATGAAGCTTTATTTCCTCAAGGTGCTGTGTCAAACTGTGAATGTTGCATCAGAGGAAACAGTGCAGGGAAAAGAATAGAAGGAACAGGGGGTAACCCAAGATATTTTTCCTTTGGTATATCAATTAAGTAAAGGATATCAATTAATGAGATTCAAACTGTTTAATTATTTTTCATTGAGAAGTGCAGTGTGTGATTTGTGGCTCAGCTACTCCTTTACTGATCATGCTGCTATAAAGGGCTACATAATATATGGCTTTCTACTATGTCATGCACAGCTAGAAATGGCAAGTATAAAATGGGATTAACTGCCCTCAAAATAGTCTGGGCTTGAAATTACTTAATACAAGGCTGATGTCAAAACTCCCTTTGACTTCAGAGGATGCTGAATTACCTTCTCATCCCCACCTTCTACTGCAAACAGGCACATCCCTGTCCATGGCAGATCTCTGTTGGGCCCCAAAATAGAATGTGTAATACAGAGCAGAGAGGATTTTTATTATTTTTTTTAAAAGCATTGTCCTGCCATGAAGAATTAAACAGAAAATGAATGGAGAAACCAAATGTCAGCTGCTCCCTCAGACTTCAAGGTTCAGGAAACTGCTTAGTGGGAGTAGGAAGAGACTGGCAGGCTGAAATGTAAGAGAATAATTGCATTATAAGAAGATTATGGAAGATTATTTTTCTTGCGGGCCCCAGATTTCTACAAAAACAATCCTGAATTGCGTCCTGCATGGCAGAATGAATTCCCCCATTCCTCCAGACGACAGGGCTTTATTAACTGTGTGTTCCTCTGGTGTGCAGAATTAAAAATGGGCTCACATTGCAAAAGGTTCCATGCATCTTTCTTTGCTTTGACAACAGGGAGCTTAATGTGATTAACAATGTGGCAGCTCAAAGCAAGAAGAAAAATAATTGGGTTTTTTCAATATACAACCCCCCTAATAATTCAGAAATCAATATGCATCCTGGGAGAGTTCCCCCAGCCTTGGTTTGGGGAGCAGGGTGGCCTGCCTGCATTTGCCTGTCAGTGGGATGCTCCTGCAGCCCTGGATGGCCTGGCTTTTCTTCCTAATGTTTAACTATAACCACTGGGACTGGAATCAGAGCTCCTCGTGGCCTAGTATGAATATTAATAAGACACTGGGCCATGGAGTTCCTCGCTGATTTTGACAGTTTAAAGGATCAGTTAGTTAATTAGAAGATGACATGGCACATCGCATCCCTTGGCTCCATCCTGCCTTCTGTCTCCCTCTTTTCATTTTCATTTTTGACATGTTAGATTACATCATTACATGTAGTTTCACTTGTTAGCCACACCATGAAATGAGACTATTTTAAACTGTAATTATTGTGATTTCTCTCCTCTGCTAAGAACATGAAACTCAAAGAAACCAGACAGCAACTTGAATTTCAAAGACTTAAGAATACATAGCTGGTAATTTATAACCTACTAACTACAGCCAATAAGCAGAAAAAAAGTTAAGTAGCACAGAAAATTGTGTTGATTGTCATACTGGCAACCAATTTAGTATTTTAAGTAGGCACCTCCCATCATCTAGGCTTTATTTGTGAGTTAATTAATGTTCTCATAGGTGTACTTCTCAGAAACCTTGAGTCTCTTCCCCCCAGCCATGAACTGATTGTGCCTCTGGCCATGTAGTTGCAATCCAGTACATTCATACATTTCACCATCCAAAAGAAAGTCTTGAGTTTTCTATCATCACCATAGTCACAACAGACAAAAATAATTTGAATAAAAAGCACAGCACTGCAAGAGCTCTCTCATTTGGGGGAGTGTCGGGGGAGAATAAGGGTAGACAGGGAATAGGAAATGTCACTGAAATCCTATTCCTCGTCTACTACTGATACCCCAAAATCAACAAACCACAACTCAGAACATAAAAATTTAAAATAAGCTGCAAAGCTACAGTCACCCCATAAATCATACAAACTTTCAGGTTCTACATGCCAGTCAATCTGCAGTCAGCCTTCAGGACAAAAATTCTGGGCACGTAATACAACTTTGGAAGAACCACAACCTCTTATTTTGTGTATTACCAGATAATCTCATTCATTAATATTTGTCTTCTAAGTTACATTATATCTGTAAAATTCTTATTAAGCACATTGGGGGTTTTTTGCAGAGAAATACAAGTCTGTAGGAAAACTGGAATGCAGTTTCTGGATTGGGGAAATCCTGCAGCTCTGGGGCTTCACTAGAAATGACAAAATTAGTGGGTGGATGTGCCTTCAGACAGCAACAATCATTTCTGGGTTATTATTGCTGTTCATCACAGTGTCTGATTGCCTTTGCACTTTGACATTTCTTTTATCAAATGTTTATATTTGTGTATTCATTTCAATAATGCCTGATCAATACTGGTTGTCAGAATTGTATTTTTTGAGGGAAGGAATTGCAGAGGAAGTACAGCTGTGTGATAACTCAAAGCATTTAGCCAATACAATAACCTATGTAGGTAATTTATTTTTTTCATTAAGGTAAACATGCCACCTCCCATTGATTCACTGGGTTTCCCAAAAATACAGTGCTAATAACAGGTGGAAATCACTCCCATTGCCATTGAAGCTAAAGCTAGGAAATGTGACCTGGAGCAGGAACACAGCTGGGAATTGTGTGCCCTCCACCAGCTGTTAACAGTTGGATTTGATGATTTTAGGGGTCTTTTCCAATCTAAATGCTTCTATGACTTCACCCATTGAACTAGAATTCCTTGTTCAAGGTGAGCCACTTTAGGCAGGAAAAGTGTCCTTCTTGTATCATAGAAGGGATTAATGACTTGAAGTGTCTTTTATCCAATCAGTGTTATTACAATAGGATTGACTCTATAATGGAACAAGAGATGAACCATTGCTGCAATTTCATAGGATGGTGAGATTATATTGTAAAGAGCATAAATGGAAACCAAATATGATGGCATATTGAGGTGTTTCATACACCAAACAACAGAAACCCGAACACCAGAACTTTGATAGACCTGAGGCACCTTCTGTACCTCCCATAGTTTCAAGATTATCTGTGGTTGGTGCTGGGACAGCACAGGTGAATTCACAGCTCAGACACAGGCTGGCTCTGGGATTGCAAACCACTCAGAGTCCCCACATCCCTCTGTTACTCTTCTCCTACCCCTCACACCTGATCTGTTTATACTGTACTTCTACTGCAGCAGAGATGACAGTGGCTGCACATTCCCAGCAGAGCCCTGTGGTCACTGCTGTCCCCTCTGTGTGCCCACAGTGGAATTAATCACACACACCAGCTTTGGAGCTAATGCCAGTCTCCTTCAGTGGAAATACATCTTTCCTACTTCAAAGACAGAGAGGAACACTTACATTTCCTTTGTTCCTAAAAGACTAAAATCCTGTTTCATTCAAGGTCTGCTCAACTCCTGGGTCCTTCCTGCGTAGGAGCTCTAGCTGAGAATTAGCAATCACATCCCTCATTGTCCACCTGGAAAAGAAGACAAAGGCAAACATATAAGCAACTCCTTTCATTTTGACTTCCATTTACCATTAATACTTAATATTCCCACATATCCTTTTCATCAGATGGTTAATATAAAACCTAATGAACCATAGATGGCATTCCTGTTTTGCTCTGTTTCGAATTAAATGTGCAGCAGTAAAAACTGAGAAATGAAAGTTAGTATCTTTTCAAATAGAAATGACTTAGAGTTCTTAATATGAATACAGTAGCTAAAATACAAAAGTGAGTGAAGACTGTGATCCTTAGCAGGTCTTGGCAGTTTCTGGCCATAGATTATTAAGCATTATTCAGCTGACCCTAAGGGGAGTTCATCTGGAGACATTAAGGTCAGAGACTAGAAGCATTTGGACACAGTCAAATGGATTTTACACCTTTGTATCTCTCTGACATTTCTGTTTTGCTTCAGCAAACTGCCTAATATCAGATCTATCCTACTGGGTACCTTTCTAAATCACTTCAATTTTCTTTGTCCCTGGGCTACAGTTATATGATCAGGAGCCAAAGCTATCACAGACTATGATATACTATTTTACTTGCTCGTTTGTATTAGAATGAACTTTATTAGCTTTTAGGCACGTGTCTATCAGTTTTAAAGATTAAGTGTTATGTCAATAGTTTTTATGCAGCATTCAAGTACACCTAATCATTTTGCTGCTCTGAAATTAAGTGTATTATCACTTTTCCAGAAAACGTTATTTTGAAATGAACCATCACTCAGAGCAGCCTATACTTACCACCACTCTCCCTCTAAAGTGTTATGTAACAGCAAAATCAAAATAGGGATTGATGCTCTGTAAGTAATTTTAGATTTGAGAGTATGTGAGCCTTATAAACATAAGTGTGTAACTAACATTTGACTCCACGCTCCTGTGCTTTCATTATCCACTTTCTTCCTTTAAATGTTCTTAATTTACTATTGTATATTCTTGTAACTGCTAAAAATAACCAAAGCACTTTTACCATGTAAAAACTGACAATTTGTACAAGCTTAGATTTGTCATTCTTCTTAAATAGAAGCTGTCCAGTTAAATAACCCGTAAAAAATTACAGAGATGCTGTTCCAGCATCAAAACCAGGAACTCAAAGATGCTTTTTTTTTGTGAGGAAGCTGAGGTTTCAGCTGGCATGGAAGGAGCTTTTAGAGCACAAATCCAGCCTATAATCAGATTTTCTCATTTCCTTGCCAGTCTTCCGTACTTTGGGGTTTGTGGTTGGTAGTGGCTGCCTACATTGTGTGGTGAACAGGAGAGCAGACAGGGCTAGGCAGGGATCTGAGCTGAAGGACCATGAGTGTGATCTGCCTCCTGTCCCTTGGCTGGGGTTGGTGTGTGTCCCAGCTGGCAGATGGTGATTCTGGAGCAGGTTATGCTTAGGTGAAAGAGCACTCCCTTTTTGATTAGTTCATTCTCTGGCCTCAGGAGCTAAAACCCTGTTCCACCCACTTCCATCCCAGTGTCATCACTATAAACCCACTGTGTGAACCCTCAGGTTCAGGGATCACCTTTTGTCTTAATCTTTGACCAAGACCTCTGGGCACTGCTGTAATCAACACCCAGAGAGGCAGCCCACAGGAGGAGGAGTTTTGGGGTCCACAGGTCAGCCCTCAGCATCCCAATTCTCCCCCTCAGAAGGTCTCAGTGGCATATTAAACAGTTATTTACCCTATTCTGACCTCATCGTTCTGCTTCATGAGAGACTGAATTAACACAATGGCATTCTCCTCTCTGCTGGCCTTGCAGTGCTTACAGGGATGGGGCTCTAATGCTCCTGAAATATCACTGTCTTTCTCAACTAGCATAAATTAAAGAGATACCAGACTCCTTAAAGAGCTTCGAGGACAGAACAGTTTCTTCAGCAGCTTAACAATAAGTATCATTTCATTTAAGTCGCTTCTGAGGATTGGAACTCTTTCAGAGATACTAAGTGGAGCAAATAAGGATCTCAAGACTTCAACATTAACTGATGGGAATAAAGCCAAAGTTTTACATTTGCTTCACATCCTCCCTTGTGGTATGTTTTAGTTTAAATATTTTGGCTCAGTCTTGAAGCTTCCAATGCATAGGCAGATTGCTATACCCACATGCAAAAAAACCCCACCAGAATTGAGATCTTTTTGCTGTTATATTTGGAGTATGTATTTAATTATTGTGCCTGCACAATGCCATAGAAAATCCTGGTTTGCTTGCACGTGTTCAACAAAGGACTTTTCAGAAGGGTATTTTTAAATTAGATCCACACTAATTACATGTATTATTAAGAACCTGATGCTTCACAGCTATCAGTGGGTTGTATTATTGAACATTTCCAAATAAACACAGGGAAACAGAACTCAGCCTGAACACATTCCCAGCAGAGGCCTTTGAGCTTTAATAGAGGTAACCCAATGGCTATAATTAAAAAGCACCTTCACACACTTTGAAAAATCCCAGATACTTTAAAATATGGTTGTGTAACACAGTTTTCTTTTGCACTACTCTGTGTAACCATAACCTGTGCAGTTCCCTGACTTCTGTTTATCTAACACACCAATGTAAGAATTATTTATAAAGTCACAGCTGTTCTCTTTCCTAGCTTTTATTTCTCACAAGTCTTAAATATTTGTAAAAACAAGAAAAGTAATTAAACTATTGATATAATAAGCAAACATTTCCCATTTCACACTGCTTAAATAGGAATCATTTGTTTAAACAGAACTTGCTAAGTATATGTACAGAAATATAATGTTAAACAGTTACTACGTACTAGGAAAGCCAACTTGCATTTAAAGAAACAAAATAAACAATGCCAACCCATCACTGGTATCACAGGCAGCCACTCCAGCACCAGGAACTCCCATCACCGAGGGGTTGGTGTTTGGCCAGGTCTGTGCAGGAGCTGTGAGCCATCTGCTCCTCACACAAAGGACACGAGTTTATTCTTGCTGGTGGGAACTGCTGTCCAAGAGCCAACCCTTGGCAGCGTGAGTCCCTACCCTTGAAAAGCTGGCAGCAAGTGCTTTTTAGCCTTTGAGTTCCCTAATAATGATTCCCCTCCAGGGTGCAGGTCCCTCTTGAGTGCTTTATTTCCTTCTTTATCCTGATTCACCATCCCGTGCAGACAGGCAGGACACCTGAAGTGCATCGATCTCCTGTGGATTCGCCCCTTACCTGCCAACACCTGGCAGGCTTCATCATAGAATAAATCAAACCTCTAAACAGCAAGATTTACGTTAGGTTTGTAATTGCAAGCTGAGAGATTGTGAATTGCAATTAAGACACATGCAAAAAGCAAAAGCAGCCTGTGGTCTGTGGCAGGATTCCCTCCTCACTGTGCCCCACCTGCAGCTTCGAGGGAGAGAGCAGCACTCTCCCCTCTGTGGTGGCCCATGCAGCAGTTTGGCTGCTTCCCACCTTCCTCTGTTTCTTGGGAATTAGCTTTTGGACACAAAAGCAAATGTCTGATAGTCTGAGCCAGGTATAGTGGTGAAAGGGATTTTGCAGACTTGGTCAGTCGGGGAGCAGTAATCTAGATAAATGCTAATGAAGGCTCTTGCTGGCACCTTGTGTATTCAAAGGCTATTTCCATTGTTCCCAGTCAGCTGGCTCACTGGCTTCCCATTCAGCCTGGATTGCTGGCATTCAGCTGGGACCACTCTGGCATTCACATTACATGTGATATGAGCCATCCACTCCCGTACATTTTGTTAAGCTCATTATCTGTGGCACACGGGCCAGACCACACATGACATTGTTAACACATATGACAGGTCCCATAAGGAGCTGCCTTACCTGGACATGCCAGAGGAAGCAGGTTACCTGCACCAGGTAGAGCAGGCCTTGAGGAGGGATCCTGTAAGGCACCTGTCCTGCCTCAGTATATATGTTATAAAACAAGTGTGGTCACACAATTAACACCCACCCCATCCCGGGCAGCTCACATGCTCTTCCTGCCTGTCTGGGTCCAGCAGCAAGGAGCACTGAGAACATCTCTTTGTTCTTGATATCACTCCTCCAACCTCACAAAGAGCAGTTAGAGAACAGAGCTGCCCTCATCAGACCTTCTGGCATCACCCACTGAACTCGTTTATCACAGACGTCTCATAGGAATTAAACTGAAAAGTTGTACCAGCTTTGTGCTAAGAACATGCAAACTGCAACAGCTCAGAAGTTGAGTGAATTTAGCAGATTTCACAGGGACAATGCAAACCATCCTGGTGCCAAACTTCGAATTCTTGTTTGAAATTATGTTGATACTAAAACAACACTCAAAGAAAACATATCCAAAATTTCTTAACATGGACAAACAACATGGGGGTGTTTTCTCCCTGTAATCTTACACTTGGAAATGACTGAAACACTTGGACTCAAGCATACCATTAAAGGCAAAAGTCAACACTGGACAATGCCCAGAACACAAGTTTGCAGCCCAGATGTTTAAAGTTTGGCAAAGTACTGTGAAAACTAGTCTATATTAACCTGAGGCAGTGCTACCATTTTTACCTATGGAGCTGAATAGGGAAATATGAACTAGACTGCAATAATGGAAACCATTTCCAATGAGATGAGCACTGGCCTGGCTGCCAGAGCAGTTTATTTGCCAGAGCAACAGTACCACAAAGCCACCAGCCCCGCTGAGCCAGGCTTTGCTGCTGAGCCCCATACTGGGGCTGCGTCAGCTGAAGAATCCCAAACATCACATTTATGGGACCCTCCACTCATACATGAAAACAAGTCCTCTGCTGGGCTCGCTCTCCTGGCCTGATTTATGGATTATCTCTTGGAATCAGATGAAACATTATCTCGTGCAGTCTATCATGTTGCTATAGGGAAATAACAAATAGGTGCGTTTCCGTTGAAACTGGAAATTAAATATCCCGCATGTTTCTGGTTTCTTTCTAAGCAGATCCAGCTGCGTGTTGTTTCTAAAAAAAAAAAATTCCTGACTGACATCAGCCACCTGAATAGAACAATAATATTTAAATAGCATCTAGTATTCAAGAAGAAACTTAATTGCATTTAAAAAAAGAAAAACATGGACAATATTTTTGGAAGTTTTACCTTAAGTTGCTTAATTAAATTACATAACCAAAATTATCTAATCAAAGCCATAAACTTTTCTACAATTTCCATAGGGTCTTTTTTTTCATTCAATTCAGTTATCATCATCATCTTTTTATGCTTTTAGAGAACACTAGTTCCCTATGCAAGAACCTTTCCAGTTGTTCAAGATCCACAGTCACTGACTGTCAACCAACTTTGGAAAAGCTGTGGAGTGTGACTGGCATATGTAAGCAGGGATAGCATGAATCATTTGTCAGCCTTGAGGACAGCACTAAGGTCCAGACTACCTCTGCTTTGCTCTAAATTTGCAAGGTCTACCACCATCACAGCAGTTATCAGGGAAACAGCACAGTCACAGCCCAGGAATAGAATCCCTTCCTGCTTTCAGGAGTTAGGCAGAGATTTCAATCATGGATGGAGTTGGAAGGCATCTCTGGAGATCATCCAGCCCAACCCCCCTGTCAAGGTTGCACAGATTCACATCCAGGTGGGTTTTGAACATCCCCAGAGAAGGAGGATCCACAACCTCTCTGGGCAGCCCATTCCAGGACTCTGTGACTGCCAAAGTAAAGGTTTTCCTCATATTCAAATAGAACTCTCCATGTTCCAGTTTGTGCCCATTGTCCATTGTCCTGTCGCTTGGCACAACTGAAATGAGGTCTCCTTTCTTTCTTTTCCTGCAGCAGGCAGATTTTGCTAAAAAATTAAAGTCTCGAAGTCAAGGGACCTATTCTAATCTTAAAGTTGTACTAAAACCTGGCCACTATCAACTGCATTGCAGTAACTTAATATTTAATGTAAACTGGGAGTCAGTACAATTGTAGTAAGAGCTGAGTATCCTACAGCAAGCACCTGTGTACAGAGTTTGGACAGGAAAGATGGTCCCTGCACAGTATTTCCATTGTGATCCACAGAAACTTGCTAAGCAAATGCTTAGAAACCAGTTCAATAACCATAGCACGGGCTCCAGGCTCTGCCATGCAATTCCTGGGATGGAATGGCACCTTTGGTCTCATTCCTGGCTATTCTGTCATCTTCTTTATAGCAGACTGAATTGAAATAAGGTTATAAAAATGCACACCCTCTGAATGCTTAAACAACTGGGAAAATTGTGGTCAATCCACACTTCTAACACAAGGTAGTGTTTCCCACAGACTGGGAAATATCCATAAAGCCTCTGACTTATGAGTACTTTTCTAGCTCATTGGGCAGTTCACTGATGTTTTATCCTTTACATCTATGGCACAGGTTTAATGTGGATCTCAGCACTCAAATGCTGAGTGGTCATAAATGCCATGCTTATTTTATTGCGTATATTTTTATAATCTCATAAAGTTTATATTTTTAATATAGCAAAGAATATGGGAACCTGTCATTTACACCATTCAAAGACACAATGAGAGTCAGGAGCATAGATGGCCATTTATCACTTGGAATATGTATTAATCTAAAGCTAATCTGTATGAATGCAAAGCATTCTTTTGTGTTGTTTCTTTTTTTCCCCCGCCAAATCCACATACATTCTCATATATCTTCTTTGCTTTGTAGCCAGGTCCTGAGGCTGTGTGTAGGCTTTGAGGGACAGAGATGCTTCTCTCTGTTGTGTTTGTTAAACACCCAGTCCAGTCAGCTCCTGCTGTAAAACTGAGGCGCTCAAATAGCTCCACAATCCGAGGGAAATAAATGCTACTGAGCATATTCAACTTTGCCGTGGCTGAGTTTTGCACCATTCATTTCATTGTGCCTTACATTTAAACTGTGCTTAAATATGGTAAGAATTATCCTGGGGGACCGTAGTAAGACGTAGTCGTGTTTATTTGTAATTGCTACAAAATGGTTTACAAAATTGTTAGTGTCCTTTATTATGCTGCTACTGAAGCACTTGCCTGTTAATTAGAGAAATTTCAGCTGTCATAGCTGGCAATTATAGCTTCTGTATCACTGTCTGTTATGAATAGTCAATGAGCACTGATTAATATGCATGAGGAGCAGTATATAGCGAGTGGCTGTGGCCGGAGAGCGGCAGAGGGAGGCGCAGGGGATGCCGAGGCGCTGCCAGGGAAGGAGCAGAGCGCCGGGAGAGGCTCCGCAGCATCAGCAGCGTGCGGGGTGCGGGTCCCGCCGCCTCCCCGGGGGTGCCGAGGGGACCGATGTGTGCGGGCTGACAGCGCTCGGGGCTGCGGGGGACAGTTCTGCCGCTTTGCCTGAAACATGGGATGCAGTTTGTGCACTCTGCAGAAGCAGGAGGAGCAGTACAAGTTACTGTATGAAGTTTGTCAGGTAAAGAGCTGCATTTGGTTTCTCTTTCAGGGTTGGGAGCACAGCAGGGAAGCTGGAATGCCAAAAGCTACTGATACAAGTGGAAATGAAAGGGGGCTTGCCTTGTTTGATATGTGTATGATAATTATGAATTTAATATGTTCCTTCCTATTTACACTTGCAGGACATCAAATATTTAAATGTAGCTATTATGCGCCAAACTTTTATCCATAATATATATAATGCATAACTTTTTATACATTTATATATTATACATTCAAAACTTGCATCACAAAACAAGACTCTTACTCATTTCTCTAGTGTACATTAGATAGAATTTCTTGACAAGGATCATGCCTTGGTCACACGCTTTACACAAGTTACGAAAGATGCACAAGGAATATTTTGTACCTGTTTAGAAGTACCTGCAACCACTTGTTTCTGTGCAGTGCATTCTCTGGTGCTCAGTCTGCTCTCTAAGTGCCTGTTCCTGTCAATGTAAGTGTAAGTCTAGCTGTTTGGGTTTTGCACCTTGATGTGTAAAAACACCAGTTAACAGACACTTAGATTTGACAGCTGATTGAAATTACTGCCCTGCAGGTCTTTATACACTGAATTGCTTATATAAAGCTTCTGAGAAGATTTTTATAAATGTAGTAATACATCAACCCCTATTACAGAGATGTTGTTTTGTGTTTCTGCTTTTCCTTTTGAAATGTCTTACTCTGGCACATCTGAAGTATGATTTGGACCAAGAGGGTGGGATGGAACCATGCAAAGTGATGGCCAGGTGTCCTAGGATGTATTCCTGCAGAATATGAATCTTTGGACATACTCACAGGCTTTCTTTGTATACTCACAGTAAACACTGAAAAGGTGAAGTGGGTGGTCTATAGAAAGGTTCTAGATAAACAGAAACTATCCAGACCCTTCGAGCTGTACTTTTATCCCCTTGCCATTGCCATTCCTGAGGTGGTTTAGAGTAAGTGACAATTGCTGGGTGACATTCCAAGCGCTGCCGTGTTCCACGCTGCCGGCAGAGGGAATTGCTCAGCACTCCCGTGTCCTGCTGCCTTCCCACCTGCAGCTGATCCCAGACACTGATGTCACTGACAACAAAGTGAATAAAAGATGTAGGCTGTATGTTTTGCTAGTAGGGAAGTGATTAAATTTTAACCACATAGTTCTGATCTAATTCTCACTCGCTCACCCAAAGGATGCTGACGCCTTGTGGAGTAAAAAAAACTTGTGAGAGCAAATAGAAAGACACTTTGACTGTCATTTCTATTTATACCAGCACACTTCCACTAAGCTGCTATGCATGTGATAGTGGGAGGAATTTTAGAGAGAGGCAATCAGATTTCTCAGACCGTGTTCTGTGCTGAGCTGTCCTGTTCTGTCCCAGAGCTGTGACAGCACACCTGGGGCAGGTGTGGCTTGTGTGACTCCTCCATTCAGATCAAGCAGTGGTTGTGGTCATAGTTCACTGTCTCCCAAGATCACCAAGTTTTGATGCAGTCTGGGTTTGAGGACTATCAGTGAGTCCCATTCAGGAGTGCAACAACCAGGAGAACCTGAGACAGCAGCAGATGATGAACGTTGTGATTGTTTAGGAAGCTTGCTCACTTTGTGCAGTGAAAGGAAGGTGGCAGAGAACCCTTGCAACTTACTGACATCTCCCAACAGATGCAGGACAGCATTCTTTAAATACATGTCCTTAAATCCGTCCCAGGAACAGTCCCCCTGATATCTGAGATGATGGAACTATCTGGTACTGGCTGCAGGTGCAGATCCCTGGCAGGAGTTTGGGTTTAGAAATCAAGCTGCAAAGTGCTGCAGCCTGGTTTCAGCAGTGTGCACTCCTGATTAACTTCAAGGCTGAAAGTCCGTGGGGAAACACTGTTGGAATACCCTTAGTTTCAACAGAAGTGAAAGGTGCATGTAATCCTGTAAAACTGGGATTTCTAACATAGTAAAATCTGAGTTATTTAAGACTATAATCCCTGATTATTCTAGAATAAAAATAACTGTGCAAAATTATTTTAACGGGACTACTTTGATTTCTCTGTTTTGCAAGATAGGAGGGAGGGAATTCTATAGCTTATGGAGCACATCCAGATAATTATATGTCCCTGTAGCTATAAAAATATGTCCTCATGTAACCTACACATAAGAGCAATCACTTAAAATTTAACAGTGAGGGAGATGAAGGATCGTCATTTAAAATTACAGAATATAGAAGTTTCAAGATGCACCAGCTGTAGAAAATGCCTCTTAGAGTGTTTTGATTTTGTGTCATCCATGTAACCCTAATATCATGTGATAAGATGACAATGCCATTTAAGAAGTCTAAGTTAGACAAAATTTGCATAACTTAGTTTTAGGGAATATTAAGCATTGCTACAAATAAATCCCCTTAGCCTTTTTGTTTAAAAGTTCATGACTCTGAGATGCAGGAATTCAAAAAACACTTGAAAGAATTAATAATAGTACATAACTTCACTTTCTCTATTATTCCAAGAGCTTTAGTGTGGCTGGGAAATTAATGCTTCAATAAATTACAATTCCAGAAGGTCCGGCACGGCTGGCTCCGTAAGTCCTCATAACAGTGAGCACAAAGAGGATCAAATATACCAGGGCTCAGGCTTTATCCCTTCCTCATCCATAGATAATTCAAAGAGATCCTCTTCATTAAGGGCTTTGGCACATTGCCTACAATTTCTTTTTGGGCCGCTCTGAGCTTAATGATGCAGAACAATGGTCTTCCCTCTTGTTGAACACTTACCTTATTGTACCTTTAATCACATCATAAAAACCAAATTAAGGCACCTCGTCATTATAGTCTGTTGTAGCTGTGCATATCAATGCTTTGGGGGACCAATACAAAGGGGACTGTGGCAGCCTGGAGTCCAGTGAGTGTGCTCCTGGCACACTTGGGATGTGTATCCTGTGTTAAATGTATCCTGAGCTTTAGTTCCCATTGGATGCAGCATAGGAAATGCAGTGGTTATATGCCAGTAGATTTTGAGTTTCTGGTTAAATGGAAATCTTCAGAACGTTTTAAGGTTGTGAAAATGGAGGGAGAATGGGGAAGGAAGAAAACCAGAATATTGTGAGGATGTTTTACACCAGTTTTCCAACATGCTTTTCTCAATGTAATCAGCTTCTATACAAACAGTAACAGAAATAAGGGCTTTTTCCCTTTTTGCTGAGGGACCAAAAAGCAATCTCCATTGGAGAAACTTACAGAAGAATGAGTCATCTGAGATAAAGTTTAGGTGTTTGTAAACTAAACTTAAAAAATATTTAAGCTCTCAGTTTAAGAAACTTTCTCAGTACCTATTTCAAACACACAGCAAAATAATTTCCAATATGAACACAGTATTTTATAGAATCATCATAGAATGGTTTGGCTTAGAAGGGGCCTTAAAGATCATCTTGTTCCAACCCCACTGCCATGGGCAGGGACACCTTCCACTAGATTTTCCAAGGATGTGAACAGAGAATTTTAATTCACAGATGACACTGAACTGTACGGGCAACACTCAGAGCTTTTCCCTGGGATTTAAGATGATGGAATTCCATCCAGTTCTCACACTGGGAAGGTATCACATAAACAGCCCATCAAAACTGGCACTTCCAGCTCAGAAACCGTAAGTGAGTATGGAGACTAATCCCTTCCTCCAGGCTGTCCCTCCAGAATAAGGACAGAAACGCTGGCAGGAAACAAGCTCATGTTGCCACTGCCCTTGGTTCAGACGAGCTGAGGTCAGAAGATTCCTGCTCTGGGATTGTTGAGCTGGCACCTTCACAAATACTAAAGTTCATATATAAATAAACAGTTGTTGCAATGACCTTTTGGCGTTTCGGTAACTTGAAGGCCCCACTCACATGGCCTGGCATGGCCCTGGGACAAGGAAAAATGACAGTGCTGGGAAAAACAATGGTGGGCAAGCTGGATCTGTCCTTTAAACTAGACTGGGATGTGATGCAGCCAAGGTTATATAAGCACCAATGTCAGCTAGAAATTGCTGTGCTAATGAGAGGTCAGCAGTGATGAGGAACAAACCAACACTGTGTTCCACTGGCAGCTTCCAGCAGCATCACTTGCAAGGACACTGTTCTCCAGCAGAACTCACATAAAAACCAGTTGCACTGAGCTGATCACCAATGCAATTCCCTTCTCCATTAGAATTCCATTCACATGTTTAGACTTGCAAAAATGAGCCTAAAGCAATCAATCATTAAGAAAGTCTGATTCAAGGAAACAGTCTAACTAGACTTAAACCTACTGAGCAATGATGTTATCCTAAATCAGGGCCAAAATGAAGCTTGCCAAAATACACATTCAGCTCAGGAAAAAAAAAATCTAATCAAAACTGTAAGATTTGGAAAACAGAAATAATTGCCTCTGTACATACGCTTTTCACACCCTCAAATTTAATTGGGCAGCCAGAGAATTAGTTGCTCTACATTTCAGTAGTTTTCCATGTTAAGACCAAAGTAGTTGTGCCAATTATAGGAAACTGCTCTACTTGAAACACAGTGTATGGCTTCGTGTGCTCTGGATGTGCAGCCTGTGCTGCAGCTGAAATTAAGACAAGTGCTGAAGTTCTGTTCTGTCACTTCACTACCATTAAACTTGACCTCAATAACAGTTGTGAACCTATCACACTTACTTCAAAGTAGGTATGTGTTTGCTTAAACAAGATGTTAATTCCAAGGGCTTTGTTCTAGACAGGGTTTTCTACTGCTAAATTAGTTCAGCTGTAGAAAAACTCTGCTTGACAGGCTGGAGACTCATAATCTTCAGAAAACTGCCCTTTAATGATCATGGCGCCTGTCTGTGGCTCACAAGTCCCCTTTCCTAATTAGACATTTACCAGAAACTGGCAATTGAAATTTTCCTCTTCACTTGATGATGAATAATGCAATGCCTCTGTTAGGATTTCTCTGGAAGAATAACCCTTCTTGTAAAGTTAAAGGAATATTTTGCCCATTAAAGAAACATAAACAAGATGTGATATAAAGTAAATAAATGACAAATGGTCACCTGTGATATAAATGGATAATTTGACCTACTCTGCATATGAAATATCTTACTGCTTCATAATGTTCCTAAAATCTATGGTGCCTTTCTTCTTTATGTTGGACAGATAAAATGCTTAGCCGTAGCATGGATTTGTTTGGATTTTTTAAAAGTGATAAATGATTGAAAGGATGAGTTTTGTAATTCTTTACACTTACACATCTGTTTAATCCTATGAAGCAGGTGGCAAGAAATCACAAGGGAGAAGGCACCAGGGACGATCACTCTGGGCTTTACTGTCACATGTCAGACATGGGCTGGGAAAAAGGAAACATATGGAGTAATGAAAAAGTGCAGATTTAATAAATGTGGTTTGTTGTGTTGATTAATAATGGAACAAAAGGTCAGGCTTCATTTTCACCAGGAGAGGAGAACTCTACAGTTACATGTGCACTGGGGTTGGTCCTTGCAGAGACTTGGTGGGTAAATGGGAGCAGATCCAGCTGGCCCTGCTGAACTTGGTTACAAGTCAGGGATTTGACAGGAGAGGGGCAGAATACATAATACCAAATACACATAAACTTTAAACCATACTACAATATTCACTGCTTTGGTCAGTGATTATTGAAGGAAAGCTTCCTGTTAACACTGGATATCTTTAGGCAAAAAAAGCCAGACGCCGCCATCCGAAACACAAAGGGTCACAATCATGGCAGTGTTTTCCTTGTGTCCATACAGTGATAATCCTGCACAGGGACACCTGAGGGATTGGTCACATTGTCCAATGGCACAGGAACTGGGCATTTCATTTTATTTATACTTACTGAAACACCTCCTGGCTTTACACTGAGTCACCTCCTTAGCTGAGGTCACACCATGTCTCAAACACTACTGTCAGATCCATCAGATTCCTTGGGAACACCTGGGAAGTAAATGTTCCCTTCACAGAAGGAGTAATTGTGTGCTCAGCCTAAAACCTTGTTGGCTTATGCATTTTATGGATCATGTGCATTTACACTGAGTAATCACTCAACACCTGTTCACAGTTACTGAATGTTCAGAGTTGGAAGGGACCCACAAGGAGGGACTTGAGAGGGTGGACTTAAAAAACACAGATAGTGAACAACAGTGCAGAAATGAGAATGCTGGGAATTACAATGGTCTTAAAAATGGTGTCTAGAGATGGTCTTGTGTGACCTCAGGCAGATCACTAACTTGTTCAGTGTTTCATCTTCCCATCTGTGCAATATTCCTTTTGTCTGTCTGCTTGGAGCAGCTCTCCAGAGGCTTTTTGGTGTGTGTTTGCATAGTCTGATATGCTACTGAAATAATTACCATTTGAAGGCCTGGTCTGTGCATACCTTGTGCTACTCTGATTTTAACTGAGGTATGATGTTAAATACTGCCATACTGATCTGTGTGAGCTGTGGGTGCTGGAAGGCCAGAGCAGGGGAAGGCTCCCTCCAGGTCTGTCTTACTCTTGGGCCATTCTACAAGCACCCTCTGCATGGCCCTGTGGGGGGAAGGGAGGAAGGTGCTGCTCTGCAGGGACTTCTGCTCTGATTCAGTACAAGAACTCGTTTCTTATGTTACTCCAATTTAGTTTGACTTAGATAGAGAATACACAGCTTTTTTAAAAGCTGTCATTCATAAAAATCTGTACTTTGCTGCAGTAAATGAATACCTTGACGCAGGTTTTGCCTTTTGGAAGGAGCACATGTGAGAAGGATAAGACCATTTCTGAGGTGCCACACTGGAGGTGCAGTGCTAGAAGTGGGCAAAGCCAAAGGGTGTGAGAAAATGGGTAATTGCACTTGCTGAATCACAGTCATTAGTAATTCATGATTATTTATGGCTATCATTTGTACCTCACTCACAGAGACCATTGATTGGCTCCCTCTGGGTCAAGCTGCTGAAATAGCAGAAAGAGTCATTAAAAGGGGAGGCCTGAAAACTTCTGTGTTTTAGATGGACCTGAGTTATCAAGCCAAGAACAGATACAGAAAGGATCACTCTTAAAAAAAATAAGAAAAATATTTCTGCCCTGGTATAAACTCATTTAACATGATTAATGCATATTTAAGAAAAAAGGGCTGCAACTAAATTTGCTTTTAGGGAAAGCACAGGAGTCTCAGAAGGCCCAACATTGCTCTAAATGTGTTTTCATTGAAGCAAATGATAAAATTCCCTGAGGTTTTATTTTCAGTTGTGATCACAGGAGCAAAGCCTGAGAACCCAACCAAGAGCAGGCACATTTTAGTATGCTGCAGACAGTACTAGTGCTGCCCTGTTAATACCTAAATGTGCTAATTGCTAGCAAAATAAAAATTCCTTTATTTCCAGAGTCTTTCTCCCAAGATTTTCCATTTGCAAATTAACGGTTTAGAGAACAAATGTATTCTGTGCTCTCAAGTAAAAGAATTTTTCCTTGGTCTTAACT
>JAOXXN010000175.1:17963189-17978429 GCA_026770055.1 Myrmophylax atrothorax | reverse complement strand
TGGATGGCTCACAAGGCAGAAGGGAAATGCACACACATGGAAACAGTCTATTACTAAACAATATAATTCTGGGTTTTTGAAAGAGAAGGAGACTGTACATATGAGGGAAATAAAAGAGGGATTAAATGGAGCTGAAAGAAGAATTAACCTATATTTCGAACCTTCTTTCTCCAATTCCTGAGGAAAAGGGGGTTTAGAAAATGGGCTTTTTGCTGCTCTAGCTTCTATAAAAATCTTTAAAGTTGTGCTTCTTTTTCTTAATATGCAGACTTCGTAAGAACGTGCTAAAGAAGTGAATCAGACCATAAAGAGTGTTTTAAATGGAGCACAGACGTCTGTAGTCTAACAGAACTAGCATTTTTATAGGGCACTTCCCAAGGATTTGCATGAATTTCTACAAAGAAAAGCTGCTTACTCATTCTTAAGCAAAAAAAGTTTTTCTCTGTGACATTTGTGAGCCATAGAAGAGCCAACAAGCTGTACAATGCATACAAATGTTTGCCATTCATGGCATTAAACCCACAGAACTCAGTCTAACTCCATGGAAAAAAATAATGTTATTTTACTGAAACGTTTCCAGTTTCTGCTGCATACTACCAACATCCAGCAAACAATGTTACACCATTTCAGCCAAAATAAAGTACTAAATAATTATAACTACACTCAGTAAACTCTGAAGCACAGGGATTTTCTGGCTTTCTCATCCATTCAGTAACTACTTCTGCCAGTGTCCAAAACTTCATCTGTACTATTGCAAATCATGTTTGCTCATTCCCAAATGCAGAATTCCTCTCCTGCATTCACTGAGCATCCTCCCCTCATTTCCTTGTGCCAGTCCCTTCCTAGCATAGCCCTGTCCTGGTGCCCCTGGAAAAGATACTAAGAGTTGGTGGGAACCAGGAGAAAATCTTGTCCGTGTAAACAAGTGACATATTTTGGTATACCCAAAAGCTTCTTATTTATGCCTGACATTAGAAGTGGCAATTAATTAGTCTGCTCTACCCTCCCAGAGAAATAAAACATGTAAATCACTTACCTTGCTAAATAATTAAACAGCAGCTATTGATAAAATGACATTTATGTACTAGCACAACCGTGTACTATCTTGCCTCATATCTCAAACAAAAATAAGAGTGTGTTTTCTAGCAACAAGGAACAATTCTGTCATCTCAGTCTTGGCTGCAAACTCCCACTGATTTCACAGGAGGTCCAGCCTTGTCCTCACAGCGTGAAGGCTGGAGGGCTCCAGCCTCCCAACCCTGTGCCAATCCTGACCTCAGAAAGATTTGGCTGGAAATTAACATTTAAACAGTGGCAGTTGGCTCAGGAATTGCTGGAGGATCCCAAACCTCTCAATAGAATAATTGTGAAGGTAATAGCACATGTGTATGGTATAAAACATGAGAAAGTCTGTCCTTGGGAAAGGTATTTCACTGTGGCATACCCAGAATTAATAGAGGAAGAAGGAGATGTCAACAGGAAGGATGCCAAATGCCTCACAGAGCTCTGACAGAGAGAGAAGCTGTTGTATATCCAATACCTTGCACACTTGCAGCACCAAAAAATCATATGGAAAGCCATGTCCTAGCAAGGTGGTGCAAATTCTTTACATCCCTAAAGACACATGTGGTTTTTTCATGGTTTTTTTTTCCTTTTCTCCTTGTTGAAGAGAACATCAATGATCACAAATCATCACCGAGGTGTTCTCTCCCCCTTTCCAGTAGCCATGGCTACTGTGGCATCCTGTTCTCCATCATGGATGTGCATCCAGGATTGGATGATACAGGCTCACATTATGGTGCATCTGAGAAGCTGCTCAATATGTAGCTCCAAACATGAGAGAGATTTGGAAACAGACTCAGGAAGGCACTTGGGTCTTACCAACACTATACCCCACAAGGTCCTACTGCCCATTTTACTCTTTTATGTCCAAGTCAGCACTCAAACTTTTCCAAACTTTTACATGGTTCTTAGAATTGAATCTTAAACTATGGTCACACTGTATTTATTTGTTGTGTTCACAGCTCCTAAACTGTCCTGGGATGTTCCTCATCAGTTCCACCTGATGTTTAGGATTCAACAGTGAAGTCCATCTGCTGCTTCCATTTGGGGCCAGATAGAGCCTATCAGTTATTTTCTGTCTTCCTCCCTCTCTTTCTTTCTGGACAGGATAATGTCATGTTTATCTGTATATTTCTTGCTGCCTGTACAATGCAGATTTTAGGTGGCATCCTCTCTGCAGCCTACTTTTGTGCAGATAAAATAACATGCAGTATATACTATAAATTAACACTACAAATACTGTCCTATTTCATGATAATGAAATAGTTTCAATTAAAAGATTCAGGGATACCTTCTTTATTTACTATCTGGTCTTAATTCAGAATATGTCCCTCCATGTCTCATGCAGTGGCTAAACCTATCTGGCTCCACCACAAATTTCATCAGGGTCCATCCAGCTCAGTTTAACTCCAGACACTGCAGTTTAACTACAGCTTTCTCCACATTTAGGATATTCCCAATGCTAAGAGGGTCCAAAACTCAGCTTTTCACCATTTCAGACAAGTTAATTTATCCATCTTTTTGTGCCATGAAAGATCCCATTGTCTCTGTCACATGGCATGTTCCTAAGAAATTATGCATATTTGTAGTTTTTGGCAGTCTCCTGAAGCATTCATATGCATGAATTTTTTTTCTGTGTTATTTCAGATGTAACTATAAGGAAAAAAAATTGCTGAGCACAGTTCAGCAGCATTAGGAATAAATTCTGTGAATATAAAGCCATTTTTTTTGAACAAAGCGAAGCTGTACAGATATGTTTACAGGCTTTTAGCACTGGCAGTAATTGTTTGTCAATTGTGGAAAATGTTCAATATAGAAACTAAACATCTTAGTATCACCTACCTGCTAGACTCAAGATTACCCACAAGTAACTAACTCTGCAGACACCAGAAATCAGGCCACTGAGATCATCCCCTGTATATTTTTGTAGTGCATCATTTTTTGTGCTCTTATAAATAAAATATCAATACTTGCTACTTTTTCTAACCAAAAAGCAATTTCTCTTTGTTATACCTAAGCAGACTTCAGAATTACTGTTTTTTATTATCCAATATTTAGCACTTCCATCCTTGTGTCCTTTCAGTGGAAAATGATATTATTGGTGTGATGGGATGAGAAATACTGGAAAAAAGTAATTATAAACTTTTCACTGCTTGCTATTTGCCACATAATACAGCAGTTACTGCAGATTTTTAAGTAGCCACGTTCAGACAGTTTAATTCCCTGATGTAAATTCCTTTAAGCATATATTTGCATCATTGTATATTCCTCCAATAGTCCACACTCAGGATCTGAATGGTTAACAGCAATGTCTCCGTGCAACCCATCAGCTCTCACCCTGTTGATGCAGTTCTGAGCAACCTCCCAGGTCAGCAGCACCAGTGGCCAAGGCTGCTGCTCAGAACAGGAACCTGCAGAGCTGAAAGGGTTCCACTCAGCTGGAGTTCAGGAGTCAGTGTCTTGTACAGGATCCACAGCCTGACCCCAACCCCATTCATCATGTGAACAGCCACTGTCCAGAGAATTGCCTGCCTAATACGATGTGGGTGCTGCCACAGGTCACAGAATTGCTACTTTTACAGGCAAAATCCCCGACCATATCTTAGCACCCACAAGAGCAACAGTACAGTGAGTTCTGTAATCATATTTTACTATAATCATATCCATCTTGCCAAGCCCATGATTTAAAATTGTATTCACATCAAATAGATCTGCTTTGAGAGTTATTAATTTTCCAATCAAAAGTCACAAAGCTTTTCTGCACAATGTTCCCCCCATTGCAGGAGGAGAGGTTTGACATGAAAATTTAGCTGGCTTTTCTCCCAAGGTCTAAAATCTGGCTCTGTGTCCTTCTGGCTGACTGTGCAGCACTTCTTCTTCATGGCATTATCAGCTTGCAGAAACAAAGTCAGGGAACTCCTTGGAAATAATTCCTGTAGTAACAATTTACGATACAGTCCAACTACCACCTGTTCCCTGCATGACATCAACCTGTCTTTGAAGTTATGATTATTTATGTAACAACTACATAGGAGAGCACAACGAGGCTGCCCGTCCATGGGTTTGCATAAATAAAGTGTCCTGAGGAACCTAAAGTAAAATTCAGGCTTGTACTAAACTGTCTGTGCTCCAAGTTCATTACAATATTTGGGCATAAACTGGAAATTTGTCCTTTGCAGGATTTTACCAGGTTTTACCACAAAGATGTAAAAAGCATCTCATGTGAATAGTTTCCTGCTCAGGAGTTATTCTGAGCACACTTCTGAAAAACACTACATGCTGCAATTTAGATTGTTTTATTTTGATTGCTTGTTGGATTTAGCTGTTCTAAAAGAATTAGGATGCACACAGTAAAATGTGCAACATTTAATTTGCAGCAAATAATAAAACTCAAACCATAATCAGCATTTCCTTTTTCCAGGGAAAACATTACACTCAACTTAATTTTACAGCTGTACAAACTCTTTTAAAGTAATCTGCTCAATTGGGTGAGTTAATGATGTTTAATTTGACCAGGCCAAACTTCCCATGCTGTGCCTGACTGTGAGCAGGGTGTGCAGTGCAAGGAAGTGCCAGACTAACACCTTCCACTCTCAGCTGGCCTGACAAAAAAACCTGGTGTCATCACCTCTCTAAGATAAGCCAAAGGTGACAGCTCAGAAGTGTGATGTGCACAGGGTAATTCAGCAGGAATTCAGCCTTTTCAGTCTATTCTGCACTCGAGTTAACCCTCTTTATTAGCACCCAGCTTTTTGCTGTGGGCAATGTGTTAAGTGTGGGCTAAATTTAGTTACTGCACTGAGTAATGTTACTCATTCAGTGCCCCACTTATTTAATGAGACCAAACGTGGCATTGCACAGTGTGAACTAAGTGCAGTCTGATACAAGCAAAGATAAGAGAAAATGGATATGTATTTTAGAGTTTTCAATTATATTTAAGACATTAATGTGACAGAGTCACCACATTAGTGAACATTTCAGACATGTACAAAATGATTAAATGGCAAAGTAACAGCCACCAGTAGTACCTGAGGCTTCTGTAACTGTGTCCAGTCAAGGCAATTCATTATTTTTATGACTTGGAAAATATATGCTACTTTTCCATGCACTTCATGCAGAAAGCAATCATTGTCACTGTGAGATTCATACCTATGGTTATGGATACAATAGCACAGATTATCAAGTGCAGAGCTGTCAGACTGGAAAGAGTGCAATGTAAGACATTAATAAAGAAAATAAATAAATGAAGTATGGTCCTTGATCACAGAATTATTTGGCTTTAAGGGACCTTAATGCTCATCCAGTCCGCTCCTGCCATGGGCAGGGACACCTCCCACCAGCCCAGGTTGCTCCAAGCCCTGTCCAACCCAGCCTTGGACACTCCCAGGGCTGGGGCAGCCACAACCTCTCTGCCCAGCCTGTGCCAGGGCCTGCCCACCCTCCCAGGGAAGAGTGATGTGAAATAAAGAATGGATGAGAAGGATTAGTACCACAGGGGCTCTCACTGACAGTGCAGGTAGCATCTTCACATCTCAAAATGAGTTTATCTCTGTGCCAGCCAACACCTATCCCAGTCCAAAGAGCATGGTAACAGTTCCACAACAACATGATGCTTTAGGATGGTAATTTCACTATCAGTTTTCACAAAGAAGTTGCTCTGGGCAGCTTCTCTGTAACTGTTTGGTTTGGTGGGGGTTTTTTTTCCATCTATATTAAATTGCCAACAATTTGCAGGTTAAAACAGAGAATAACTAGAGTTCCCAGTGGTTCCCAATGTAATGTAATTTTTTTGCATATAAGCCCACAGAGTATTTGCAGTATTTTCACATTTCTCAACATACCAGATTTCTAGAGAAATTTGCATCTTAGGCTGGAAACAGCAGAAAGTGAACACATGTTCAGTCCCTTTAACCACAATTACCTTTCAGAGTTTGTTCCACACAGTTCATTGGGTTTAGCTCCCTTAAAATTACAAATCTTACAGTCAAAGACGCACAGAAATGTTAACATTTCTCACAAACCAAAAGTCAAAATGAGAATTAAGGTTTTGCAGCTTAATAAAAACTGTGACTAACATGAGCTCATCTGTTTCACTGCCCCTAGTAGACTTAGATACCTAAGGGAGGATTCATTAGAAACCTTGGGAGGAAGGGGAAGCTAAGCATGAGTGAAATGCAAAGCCACAGTGAGCTGGGAGGGCCCACGGCCTCTCTCTGGATCAGGAAGGACACCTCTGCTTGCCACAGATTTCAATCTGGGTATAGAACTGAATGTTTCATTTTGGGTTTGCTCATGTGAACAAAAGCTTCACTTCTCCTTTGAGATGGGAGGGACCTGTGTCCTAAATCTCAGACCCCACCTTCCAAGGCCTGGCATGTCTAGTACTATTTCTATTCCCCACCTTAAAATGGAATTTTTTTATTGCAGTGACTGAGTACCACCATCGTGTTTGATCTGAAAAATTGTTTATCAGACACAAAACCATAGTTTTGTAATTTCATTTCTGTTCAGCAAAAAGATTACAAGACTAAAAAACAAACAAAAACTAGAAAAATTACAGGAGAATCAATAACTTGTTCTGTTTGAACAAGGGTTGAGGGATTTCTAATCTGCAAGAAACAAATGGGATGCTGGTTTGAACTTCAGCTCAAAGAGCAAGCCTGGTAAAATCTATCAAAACAAAAAGCAGAGCAGACAATGCGTAAAGTTGCTGTAGTAAAAGGGGAAAATGAGAGATGCACAACATTGCAGAAATCATTCCCAGCACTGGCTGCAAATACCTGGAGGTGGAAGCTGAGACTTGTAGATAAACAGCAAGGCCAACAAAGACATCCTCCCTCCCTGACCATGTCTCTCCCTTGGTTTCTCCCACAGGTCAATGGGAAGGATTTGTCCAAAGCCACGCACGAGCAGGCGGTGGAAGCTTTCAAGACAGCCAAGGAGCCCATCGTGGTGCAGGTGCTGAGGAGGACCCCACGCTCCAAGGGCTTTGCTCCCGCTCCTGACACCCAGCTGGTGGATGTGGGCACTCAGACAGACATCACCTTCGAGCACATCATGGCTCTGAGCAAGATGGGCTCTCCCACCCCACCCGTGTCTGTGCTGGATCCGTATCTCCTGCCTGAAGAGTAAGTAACAGCTGGGAAGCCCTTGAGAATCCTTGTGTTCCTTAGTGTGACACATTAGAAGTAGTTCACAAACTCACCTTGACTGGTTGGTGAATGTGTTTGCCGGGAGCAGCCAGGAATCCTACGCCACTCAGCCATAACTCACAACATTTTCATTTTTCCTGCACATTAGCAAGCCATTACTCACATGAGTAATGCCACTGAGTCACAACATGGCCTCATAAAGCTCATTTTTTTTTGCTGGCATTTGATGGATAAAGTTATTGCATTTTGTAATTCCTCTCACTGCCTCTTTGGGTTGCTTATGTTTTAACTTTATTTTTTATGGCTGCCATAAATTGTGTAATGCTAAGAGCTGCTACATTCTGTTCCAGTGTATTAATTACTTTATTATAACCCTGCAGCGCTGTTACTCAAATAAGTTATTTTCTAGGACTAAAATTACTTACCAGTGTTGTCAAGGATGTTTTAGAATCAAATTTTAATTATTGTTAATGGTAATTTGATGCTTTTGTACTTACAAATACAAATGACAATTATCTCCTAGTGCACACACCCCCCGCCCTCACATGCTGTTTGAGGGGAAAACAGCTCCCCAAGGAACCCCTGCAAATTGCCTGTCATCCTGCCACGCATCTCCACAGGGAACAAGGAACAGAAAGGATTCTGACTGTCTCAGTTGCTGTGAAGGAGAGGCTGATGTGGTCAAGGCACAGCAGTACCTGGCTCTGAGATGATGCTGCACACAGCAAGGGGCAGGATGAGTGTGCAGGACCATTCTGGGAGGGGAACACTGATCACACCCCCCTCCAGTGCACCCCTCCAGACATCCCTGTCAGTGCTCCCAGGAAATAGGGTTTGGCTACAAACAGGCACTGATCCTGTGCTGCTGCTGAGTGACTTTCATGACACATTCACATTCCCACATCCAGCCAGGAGCTGGGATTCCGTCTGCAATGTCTGTCCCTTTGGTGACTCCGTGGACACTTAAAAGATGGTTCCAGCGGATATTCTGGCATGGCCACCTGTTCCCAGCCCATTGAAAATCCAAGCACAGCAGCACAATTTAGTGGAAATACTTGACAAAAGGCTGTAGCTTTGAGCATGCTCGCAGTGAGCAAACAGCAGGGCTTGCAGCACTGTGGAGTGGATGTGATTATTCTTGGAGCACTGACACTGCACACCCCAACCACGTCGGCAAGAGGGGCTTTCAGCACCTCCAACTTGCCAGTTGCAAAACCTGCTACATTAAGAAAATGGCAAAAGATAATTCCTGATGAATCATTTGGCATTAAATTCTCCCCTGTGAGGGTGGTGAAGCCCTGGAACAGGTTTCCCAAAGAAGTGGTTGATGCCCATCCCAAGTCTGGCTGGCTGGGGCTTTGAGCAACCTGGTCTAGTGGAAGGTGTACCTCTTCCATGGAGAGAGGTTGAAAGTAGATGATCCTTAAGGACCCTTCCAAGCCAAACCAGTCTATGATGTAGGTTGCAACATGCCTGCATTATTCCAGCTCAGCTCTATCAACTTCATATTGCTCATTGATTTGTGGGGCACATACAAACTGTTGGCATCATCACTGACCTTACTGTGAGCTGGAGAGGTTGGTCCTCCCCACACAGCCCATCTCAGGACTGTCCTGACACGTGAGAGCAGGCAGGCAGCTGTTCCAGTGTGTGTTGTCACCCAGCATGTACAAGCAAACAGAGTAATTTTTCCTAATGCTTCTTCCAACTTCTCCAAATCTCATTCAGATTAATCTACCCTGCCTCTGACAATGTGGGTATCTTAGCCAATTAGCAGATGCTGTTACATAAATAGCCTCAGAGATGTATCTAGTTAACAGAGAATTAAAGGGAGTTCACTTTCACTGCAAAAAAAAAGAATTCCAGCATAGAAAACTGTGATCACAAGAGCATTACAATGCTTAAACTTTCAAAGTATAGACAATGAAAGCATGGGAGAGCTCAAGCTGTAAAAAACAGCAGGCTGTCCTCTTGCAATAACAGATAATTTTGGTTTAAAACCCTTGCTGGTATAAATGGTGTAGCACATAGAATTAAGCACTTGCATCTCCTTTGCTGTGGTTGGTCCCTCCCGCTCACAATGAGCTACAAGCTTGGAATGCCATTAACATGCTCATTAGAGCACTGAGTGCTGCCCTAAAACAGACCTTTTATTTTCCAGCCATCCATCAGTGCATGAATACTATGATCCAAATGACTACTTGGGAGGAATTCATCAAGAAATGGACCGGGATGAGTTGGAATTAGAGGTAGTTACTCTGAGTTACTGTTTCCTTTACTGACGGTTTAACATGTGTGTGTCTCAGTCCTTGTATTGCATAGAGAGTGACAAGGCATTTCAAAGCAGACATTTGTGGTAACATTGCTCGCTGGTTACTTTGCAATTGCAAACCCTGCTGATACCTTTAGCAGTTCATTGAACTGTGCACCAGGGACTGATGATCTTCAGCTCACAAATTAACATAAATAATGAAGTCATTGATTCCATTAATTAAATTCTGTGTAACTGTGCTGATTTAGGCTTTTTCTGAAAATCTGAAAGGCTCTGCTGAGTGGCAGGACCTGTTCCACATAACCACAGTAAAAATTTGTGAGTTTCTCTTAAATATTCCCCAGCTGAGAAACAGATGTTCTTAATCATACAATGTAGAAATATGTTAAGTTTACAAGACAAGACCAAGATAGATTTGCCTCTATATGAAGCTGTTCCTCCCTTTTTCATTACTTAAAAGTGACATATGTGTATATATGTATATGAAATTACAGAAAATAAAAGTTGAACCAGTCAGTAAAGTATGCAAGTTCCCTTTCCTGCCAAATCTTTAAGAATCACTTTTGCTTTTAGCACTTATATGTACCTTCAGAAGTTCATCTTCAGTTTTCTCATGCTTAATTTTAATAACCTGTGCCCAACCATTCAGAGTACAGCCCATAAATTGTGGGCCTTAGTTCTGCAAGATACTTAAGCAGTACTGACCCAGTGAAGTGTTTTTAATCATTTGTAATGAATAGCAGTAAAGTATCCCAATAGTTCTAAATACTGCCAGCTATGTCTGACCCACCTAATCTATCCAACATATTAAGTTTGCCCTTAGCTGGCTTGCACTTCTGATTTCTTAGATCCTGGTCCTGCTAACACCTCTTTGTCAGAGCAGGCTCTGCTGCCCTGCCTGTAGCTCTGCTTAAATCAGAGGGAGATTTATCAACAGCTTCAGTGGGAGCAGAGTTCAGTCGCTCTATGAGCACGAAGTTGTTCCCTTCTATAAAAGTGTTTGCAGGATCAAGGACTAAAACCCCATAAAAAGTTTGCAAGCTGTTTCCAAATTCTGCAGATCTGGTAGCAATTCATCTCTGTATACAAACGTAAATCAAAGGCAGGATAAAATCAAAGTGCCCATAAAACAAATGCTACTTAGAAGACTTCAAGGCCTTACTTTTCAAACAAGGGCTTTTTTTTTTTATATAAAAACAAAATACAATAGAGATTTCAGTCTTAAAGGAAAATGTAGAACAAATGAGTATTTTCTACCAGTGTCTTTCCAAAATCAATTTTTAGGAAAGCTAATAAGTTATAATTCCTTCCATTAGAAGGCCAACCAGTTGAGCTGAAAACAGTTTAAACACACACACACTCCAGTAGCCAAATGCTAATATGGCTTAAACCACAACATTAATAATTTTGACATTGATATAGTACTTGATGGCAAAAGGTGATCAGCTCAGTAACACAGGGAGATGAACATTAGAAAAGTCTCTGTACCCTAATAGTGTTTCTTAAAAACCACTAAAGATTCCTGTTCAAATTGTAAAGACTATGATCAATGGTAAGGTCAAAGTGCTAACAGGGACTCTACTGGCTGGTTGCTTTTTTGTTTGCCTTTTGATAGATATGTTTTAAAAGACCACAAAGGCACAGTTTCATTGACTGCAGCAGGAATGTCGAAAGTGAGAAAGCCATCAAGTCAGCCTTCTGGGTTTGTGTGTCTATAAAATGTGCTTTGAATTTAAATCAGAAGCTCCTCATCTAAACTTTTATGGTCCATAACTGACTGGTTAGTGATTTGTAACAAGTAAACAAGACAAAAAAGGTGAAATACCCAAGTTCACAACAAGCTTCTAATGTAAATATCCACAGGAAGGAATTTATGCTGGCAGTATTGCTGAGATGCCAAAATTGTATTCTCGGGTTTATCTCTCAACATTTATCTTAAAATTGATGACTCAGAGGTAACTGCCCTATATTCCCTATTACAAAAATAAATAAATACATGCCATTTCTTTTCTTTCGAAGTCTACGTGCCACAAGCAAAGAGGGACTAAATCCTGAACTCCTATTTTATTATAAATGAAAAGTACATTCATTCTTCACGGAGGCCCAGCCAGAAGTCATTTCAGGCTCATAAAGGAAGAATAATGTCACTCCAGGATTCCCCAGCAGTGTTATGCATTAATATGTTTATTCAAACAAGTCTGGCCAGCTGTCAGACACAGCCCAAGCGAGGGCTCTCTCAGTGTAACTTTCTCACATTACAAAGGAGAACATTCTACATCAAAAAGGGGCTCGTTCCCTCCCATTTGACTTTCTGTCTTCACCCTTTGCAATGTGCAACTTGTATGTAGGCCTTCCTTCTTTCCATGGAGGGACCTGAGCTCAGCTGAATGGTTGGTTGAGACTCAGCAAAGCTTGGACATGAAAACTACATGAAATGTTTTAAGTGCTGAGATCTTTCCCTCTCACGCTCTCGCTCAGTCTTGCACAGAAGTGAAGTGTTCGTGTCAAAAGACTGAAGGAGGACACCAGATCCATTCAAAGAGCTTCTTGCCCACCCAGTGCACAGCTCCCAGTGTTCTCAGCATGAAACCACAACATCTGATCAGGCAGAAAACAAACATACCAAGCACCAAAATCTCTGCTTCAAAGTCTGAAGTTAATAATTCCCTGCTTTCAGGAAACCATAAATAAAATCTGAGTACCAGGTTTCAAGCTCTCCCTTCTACTATACTTTGCTGCTTTGGTTGAAATTTTTCTTCTATTTCCCCAAGAATCTATTTGCAAGGGAGGGGAAGAGGTGGGAGGTGACTGTCTGAACATGGGAATTGGTAGGCTCCATCACAGGCACTCTGCAATTTTTATTCCATCCTGGTTGTAAAGCATTTCAAAGCATCTTTTGTGTGAATATATTTCTTCTCTATGAAAACTCCTGCTCTGCAGGGAGTTGCCCAGATCAGGAGCTTCTCAAGGCATTGCTGTGTCTCTGAATACAAAGGACTCCAGCCCAGACCTGCTTCAGGCAGTGATTGAATATGCAAAGGTTGAAAAAGCTTCACAGCTGTACTTTCTAAG
Organism: Myrmophylax atrothorax; assembly: GCA_026770055.1. Lineage (NCBI taxonomy): Eukaryota > Metazoa > Chordata > Aves > Passeriformes > Thamnophilidae > Myrmophylax > Myrmophylax atrothorax. Next base: position 17,965,871 of record JAOXXN010000175.1, on the reverse strand, counting down.
ACAAATATTTGTATGTTCTTTGTTTGGAGCAAATGCAAAAGTGGTAAAACATCTCAGCTTGCTCACAAGCCAATACTGAAAGGTTGTCTTTCCTCAGCTCTCTGGAGGGTTTAAACCTGGCCTTAACACCTCATACTGCATAGGAGAGGTCTAAATCATGGACTGCTGCCCATCTGCTTGGCAGAGAGCCTGGGCATCCTTCAAGTTATCCTGCTTAGGCATCCCAAACCTCTTTTCATCAGGGTGAGAAACACTTTTCTTCAGCCCTCCCAAGCACTACTGATGACTAAAGCTGGTCCAGTCTCTGTGGTCTGTCAGGGAATCACCATCAGAGAGCTGAGCCGGCACAGAAATCTCCAAGCAGATTCTTACTTCTCCTCTAGGGCAAAGAATTAGGGAAAGAAAACCAGGCTTGTCAAATTTTCTCCTCTGAACAGCAGAGGAGCGGGGTTTTGTTGTTTACCTGTGATGAAAACCACATTTATGTGAAAATACAAATATATACAGATCGCTTTCTTAGGTTCAAGACAGCAAGAACAAGACTTTTCCTCCTGCTGTACCAGAGTCATTGCCAAAAAGTAGTGAGAAGGCCTCAAGCAGTATAAAAGGAAAGAGTTCTTTAATATTTATTTCCCTGGCATTCTTTTTTACATGAAACCTATTAATGGAGTAGCTGAAAAGTGGGTCCTGCTGGTCAGGTATGTCAGAGGTCAGGACAGAAAAAATCCCACCACATTTTACAGAGAGAGGGAAAGGGACAGAGTACTTATCAAGCTGTGGATAAGGCTTTGTCAATGTTTGAGCTCTTTTGCCCCTCTCTGTCCCCTCATTTCAGATTTCTACTTCTCATTTCTGCCTTGTTAGAGAAAGAACTTTGATTTTTATAAATGTGCAGACAGGCCATAATTCTAATTCAGCAGTACTATAATTCAATAATACTTCACAAATGAAGGATCTTCTGAGCTTATAGAGGTTAATTTACTATTATCACTTGCTCCTAATTCATTATTATGAGTAGTTGCAGGTAAATGTCATAGGGCATGTTCATTTCTTCTTGCCTCGCTACAAATGCCATATGGATTTCAGTAACCAGCTCTTTGAGCCCTCCTTGGCTCTGCATTTGGTGTGGAGCCAATAATCTTTCAGACATTTCTCTTGCACAGACTATTTTGAAAGAGCATCCAAATCCATCTCAGGAATGTCTCTCAAAATGTCACCTTTACCTGATCTAAAGAAGCAGAGTTGAATTATCTGTGAGTGTAAAAATTGCTGTAAATGAAATTTTTACACTTCTCATATTAACACAGCTGTGATATTCCCACGCTTTGTGGGTTCCACCATCGTCTCCCAGCTGATGTTTGTGGGTCCAGCCCAGGTGCTGAACCACTTCAGTGTCTCCACTCTACAGTGTTGGTGGCTGAGAGGTTTGTACAACTCCTTCCAACAAGAGCTGAGCCCCCAGCTGAACACTAAACACACTTTCATCTCCAGACTCAGCCAAAGGAGCCTGTGCCCAGCAGAGGCTCTGGAAGCAGCAGCAGGAGCACAGAACCCTTTGGGCTGGCAGGATCAGGCCCCTTGGGCTGCCCAGAACTGCAACCTTGGACAGAACAGTGAGAAATGGCAAGTCCTGTGGCATTGCAAGCACATGAACTGACACCTCCAAAGTTCTCTGGGCCTGCATTATTTCCTCTTGTTTAATTCATTCCTGGTACATTTGCACAAGCTGCCATGAAACCTGCACTTGCAGGTGCCAGTTTTCTGTTTTCCCCTTTCATGTATCTCTGCATTATACAGACTTGCCTCCCAGTATGGAAAACAACCTCTGCTTTCAAGACTCTGGTGTTGCTTCTTCAACTCCAACTGGAATTGTGCACTTTTATCTTTCAAATATTTCAAAACCTTTATGATTGCATTAAACCTTCACTGACGCAAAGACCCATAGAAAGCAGCTGTTCCTATCTTGGAGTTTGGAAAATTAACGTATTTGGGTAGCATCAAACCCATTTACTCTATTCCTACCAAGGACTAGAGGGATTGTACCCACGAGTAAGTCTGTCAACTAATTACTCATAAAAATTCAGGTTCTCAACACCTGCTCTATGAATTTTTTGTTTGCTGTAGTTTTTTTTGCTCTTTGTTTGTGTGTTTTTAAACAACAGCTCTTTTTTCCTTTTATAAAATATATATATTTTTTACCAGATGATTTATTACCTTCCAGTATATCACAGGTGATGTCTTGGATGGCACATTTTAAATCTAAATCCCTGCTTTATTGTTAATTATGATACTCTTTATGGTTGCACACTGTTGGAAAAACGTCTATTGTTAGTCAAAACATGTGGCAGGTAAATGAATCTAACAGCTTGCTCCCTGTTTTCCTTCCACTCCAAAAGGTGTTGGCAAGTGTTTGTGGTTACACAGGATCTATTTAAATAAGAGCCAAAGTCACCATACTTTTCTGTTTGTTTCTGTGGGGGTTTTTAACTTCTTTTTTTTTTCCACTACCAGTATGACAAGCAGTACAACAAGTCACAGCACTGGTTTCTTGCCACTTTCTCAAATCAGTAAAGTACATAAAAACATTCCCAAAGACATGAAATATTAAAGTATGCAAGGAATATGGGAATCTTTCTAGGTCTGGATTTGGCCCAATCCACAAATTCCCACCTCATCCCCAGT